>CAHIKZ030004979.1:3665000-3785000 GCA_903632075.3 Acanthosepion pharaonis | reverse complement strand
TCCAAGTAAATAAATAAACAAACCAATCCCGATAAAGTTACAGTTAGAAAAAAACAAATAAAGATAATCAACCCAAATGAACACAAATTAAAAACTGTTCCTGCCAAAATAATAGAATAAACTACAACAATCAACCCCGAAACAGATCAAATAGCTTTAATTAAATTCTCAAACCAAAACAAAACTATTAAATAAGTGATATAAACAAATTTTTACTGCGTTAATAAAAACACCGATTAAAAAATAAGTAAATAAATAAATAAAAAATAAGAAAAAAAAATTAAAAATAAATAAAAACAAGCAAAATAATTTAACCCAAATAAATAAATAAACGACTTCCGGTAAAATAATCGCCATAATAGACTACCCACAATACAACACTGATCCGTATATATATAAATAGCCACGAAAAATAACAGCACACGTGGCCTGACGATTGCATATAGCATGAAACAGACTGTCGCCTCTAAGTGTTGACTTTTTATATTTACACACGCTATCTCTGATATTGAGCACTTTATCCCATAAATATAGCACACCTGAAGACTATATTTCTTCATATATATATATATATATATATATATATATATATATATATATATATATATAGATATATATATATATATCCACAAACACACACACACACACATATATATATATATATATATCCACATCCACAAACACACACACACACACATATATATATATATATATATATATATATATATATATATATATATACACACACACACACACACACACACACACACACACACACTACCTATCTGGACCGAGTCTTGTTTCGTCGAAGAAAGGAATTTGGGTTCACTTGATAATAAATAGAATGACCTGCTAAGAAAGGGAATAAAATAGGTCAAGTACGCTCACGTGACATACATCATCAAGTGGAATTTTGGTATTGTAAATTTAGCTTCCCAGTGAACTCCGATGACAAAACTTCGCGAGAAAAATAGACTCCCATCAGGCGATCGTAATGTATGAGAAATACAGGCACATGCCTATTCCATTACTTCTTGTTTAGGTAATAATGAAATTTCGTCCGGGAGATTTTGGACCTATTTGACTATTTAGCGGGTAAAGCCTAAAAGAATAGTGTACCCAAATAGACACGAAGAAAATATCTTACTTCCATCTCGGATGTAATCCAATTAAGTAAGGGGAATCAGAACACAAACATTATTCCATAATTCCATATTTTACATTACGGAAGGAAGAACAACCAACTTTTGGGAACATTCTGCAGCAACTTTGTCTGTTTGTCATTACGAACATTCGAACTCTCAATTCTTGAATTTTAATTGCACGTCTTTCATTCCATACATTTCCCTTATTTTGTAATTTCTTATATAAAATCTATTTAAAAATTTAATCTTGTGTTTGTTGTTTTTTCGGTATCTGTTCGTGTGTTTCTATCAGAACGAACCCTTCTTTTTTTAACCTGGTGTTCATACCTTTATAATAATCACCGAAGTTAAGCAACATAGATCCTGGTCAGTACATTAATGGGTGGCGACCTGAATTTCTATCTATTAAACAAGCTGCACATTTCATTATATCTTAATTAAATTACGAATAACAGTGTTATACGCCAGCATAGAATTAAAAGAGTTGTTTACAAGCGTACTGCGTACTTTTCTACGGAAAAATATTAGTGATCTTTTAATATCTATAATTATTGCTATTTTGTCTTTTCCTCTTCACATTCAATCTGAAATTCCGTCAGAAATTACATTTCCTCAACTCCAAATTAAACAATATTTATTTGAAAATCTTATTTCTGCCCTTTCAAATTAATGCACAGATACAAGCAAGTAAATGACTTTAATAACACAAGACTGTTTGAGAAAAATAAGTCTCTGCAAAAAAAATCATTTAAAAGACGAAAATTGCTATTATTTGAACGATTTAATATTTAAAATGTTGTATCCATAAACATCTGTGAATGTACATTATATCCATTTACGTACCGTAGGATATATTTAGTTATAATACTAAGTAATGTTTGTCAACTTATATCTATATTTTAGATATTGCATAAATGTCAATAATTACATAAAATTACTATATCATTGTTATGTATGCTACTTTGTGAGTAGAAATGTACTCTATTTACTCGATCACCTAAGACAAAATCATTCTGGTGCAGAAAATAATTGGTACATTCCAGATATAATTTTACTCGATCGAAAATTTTCATCGAAAACAATGAGATATATAATTTCTTTTTAAAATGTTAGCACGCTAGATATTTGTAATAAAAACCGCTTGATATACGTACTAAGCCTATTTCTGCATAATACTATACTTAATCACTGTTAGCTAGATAGGTAATCTCATTTTCTCTCTCATTATTACATGAATTCGTCGTACTTAATTGACAATCAGTTTTCAACTGATATCCAATAGTTTTCTACAGAAAATTAAGCATAATGCAATCGATTTAAATAATAAAGAAATCATAATAAACTGAAATTGTTACACAATTCATTTAGTGGAAATGACGGTGTTATTCCAGTTTTTAAATTTTGTTATCCTTTTATAGTTGAATAGACGTCACCAGATCATTTTATGCCAATAGAATCTATGTATCAATTTTTATGGGCCTCTCGTGTTTCAATAATGACGTATGTTGGCGTCTGATTAATTCTTGAAATGTAAGCAAAATTTAAATGTCTATTAAAATTGGGTATAGAGATTGAGTATTCTTTATCCAAAAACCTTCAAAATGCGAAAGTTTTTCAGGTGTTGACATGACTTGCCACAAATGGAAAATTTCACAAAGCACTAGGTAAGTTCCTAGCTGTTGTAATTGACCTTACGTTAGCGCGAGATTTTTTTTGTTAGCGATCGTCACAGCAACACCTTCGTTCGTGGATTACTTGCCAGGTGTTTCGTAATGAGTAAAGGTATTATTCAAAATGTAAAAGTCTTCTGCATTTATATATCCTTGTAAGTAGTGATAATGTTTTTGAACATGTACAGAAAGCAAAACAACATTATTTTTTATATGAAATCTTAATTTCACCACTAGCATCGTTACTTGTATCATTATGGACACAACATTTATCAAATTTGGGATAAAACTACTTTGGGTGTATACGTTATTTATATAAAACTACGTTCAAGTTATATTCATAATCTGTGTTATGAGATGTAAAGAAACATCGTGTTTATGCTTGGGTTCCATGAACAACCTGGCCCATTTTATAGATGCTATAAACAAATTACAATGCCTGTCTTCCAAAATCCGAAAGCATATAAAATCTGAAGCACTTCCGGTCCCAATAATGTCAGATAAAGGATTCTCAAGGTGTGGTGCAGTCGAGACACTAGACCTCAGTGGTTGTGAATAAAGCCAAATATGCTCAGTGGAACTGATCACTTTGAATGTTAAGTTTTTGACGCCGGGTTACATCGAAGTTTCAATGGATCAAGTGGACAATGACGTGCTTGTTTGATGTTTCGGTAGGACACTCCTTTTGGTTCAATTTGTTTGATCTCGCACCATGTGAAGGTCAGTTTTGATTGCGTCTTTGTTCCGTTTCTTTTGTCGATCTTGATGTGATATAGCACCATTTCATCCAAGAGTAGCCTGAGAATAAGATGTCGCTTCATGCGGACGATGTGCCCAGTCCATCGAACTTAGTGCTTTGATAACCTTTGACTCGATGCTGATTGAGTTCTCAAAATATCAAATTCCATGTTTGAGGATGTGATCATGCAATGTGATTCATTGTATAGGGCGATTAAACCGCATCTGAAACATTTCCAGTTCTTTAATGTGTACATTTCGTATCTGTAGTGGAGAGAAGGGAGTTCCATTGCGTTGGGTATTCGTTGTTTTGAAAATAGATTCCACACCATAGAAATGATCCTAATATTACGCTGTAGACTAGTATTTAGTCTATTTGGAGATACTCACTTTGAGAAATCGGGCAAATAATTATAAGTGTGTAAGCTAATCAGATAAAAGGAAAGTTATTTAGTTTTCAACCGAGAATATTTTAATATTATTGCACTGACAAAACTCTAGCATTAATGCCATTTGTTCTGTGTTATGAAAGGCAATAAAAACAGAATACGAACCATTATACAGGCAAATATTTTTTAAGTCTGTGAGTCTGTCTTTGATGTTACGCTGTCGTTTATTATATTAGCTAATACGACAGACATACTTATTGAGATTTTAATTTGTCCATTTACTGCATAGATATCAGGTTGTGTAATTCGCTAGGAACGAATTGCGCCAGGTAACATTCTTGTACGCTAACAGCATAAAAAATATTCCTTAGTGAATAATATAATAATATCTGTATGAAGACATTGGAATCGGCGAAACATATCCAAATAAAGAAGGAAGACGCAGACTGATTTAACTGTTGTTGGCAATCCAAACTGTGCAACTCAACACCAGGTAGCCATTTACTGACCTGGTTTTGGAAGACCCAGGTACGGAAATAACCGTATATTTAATATCTAAATTAATTATGATTCAGTGGTAAAAAAAAAAAAAAAAAACTCAAACAAAAAAAAACAACAAATATTCGTTTGGTCGGAAGAAAACTCAAATAAGATAATTTCAATTTGCGCTATTAATCTCTGACCAATCTATAGCTGGTAAAATGCAGACTATTCCTGCAATAAATAATAATTTTGTCTTCAGAATTTACAATGAATTAAATAACATTAATTGGCTTACTACTGTATCTCGGAGCGAATTGTCGCAATCTAAAGAGTGTCAATTAAAAGTGTTGTGTGATTTCTTTCAAAGTAATCGATAAATGAAAATTTAATGTAGACAGTTTGAAATGTCTTAAGTGATATATCATTTAACATGACATCCTCTAACTTTCAATATATTTTTTCATGATTTTAAAAAATTATCAATTCCTCTTTGGAAGAGTTCTTTATAAAAAGCAACTTCATTAATTTTGTATCATTAATTATGGCTACAATATTTCATATTGTCATTCTTGATTTATACTATTTTCTGAAATATTCTACCTCGCAATTTTTTTTTGTTTCAGGAAGAAATTATGAATATGGTCAGAACTTTGTGCAATATTATTTGTCGTATAGGGTAATGGAAGTACGAGACTAAATTATTATGTATTTAACATTACAATTTGTGCAATATAAGAATAAAGTGTCTCTGCTGATCCTTGAGTTTGATCATAGATCGTTAGTGAGCAATCACGGACGTTCCCATTAGTGAATTAAGTAGATCACGTGCGCATGGGAGAAATGCGTAAGTAGGAAATCTCGTAACGTCTAATGGATCGCTATTTCTAGTCTATCCTCTATTAATATACAGATCGCTATTCACTATACTATTTCTCTATTCGGATTACTATTCGGTGTTTGCTATTCGAAGGCGTCTGACACCAGTATTGTTCAACGGCGTACTATTGTTGTATCTGCGGTTACAATGTCTCTACTACAACGGACATTTACGAACGTGTCAAATGAGTGTTCATTAACATCACAAAAATCTGTCAATTTAATATGAACAAAAATATGTACAATTTGATGACTTTCATCAAACGTGGATTCTTTTTCTTCCCAGATTGCAAGAAAATCTGCCTTATATTTACCTGTCATGTTTTTCCCCACATGTACGCACCCGTGTTGCAGCTGTGACGTCCGTCTATTGACATGACAGGCGTATATGAGTTTGGTGGATATGGGATCATTTTTCAGGTCAAACTGCTGGTTTACATGTTTTCTTAAATGGCTCGATTGATAGTGGGCACAGAATTTATTCTGAAATGATATCAGTTAAGATGAGCACATGCTGGAGTCATCAACATTCAGTCTCACACAGCTACATCATTTCCTCACTGATAATAAATTAGTTTCTGACAATCTGGTATATCCTGGTGAAAATCCCATTAGGTATGACTATGAATTTAGTTAGAAGACAGAAAAGGCTTATTGAAACATGCTGTTAATAAAGTTAACAAGTTTTCTCTTATTTCAATAAGTTTTTTTGTTTTAGTGGGCTGATGACTTTGCACAAAAATAAAAAAAGAAATTGTGACAAGAGAGATAAACAAAGCTTAAAATTATAAACCATCACAAAGTGGCAAACAATGACACAAATTTTAAATTTCATATAATTTCTTTGTATTTTGATAATAATTGAAAACAGTCGAAAGTTAGACACTTTGAAAAGAATTAACTCCAACTGTGGGTATTTCATTTAATCAACTAATAACAAAAGATATTAGTAAATATTATACAGAGACAATATTGGGTTTCCTTAACAAAGAACTCTCACTCATTTATGTAATAGAGTATCTGCATTAAGATAACGTTTTTGGCTAATGTTACTGACACTATGGATCCTGAAAGCAAGGTCATCCGAACGAAGATTTTACTCCTGAATAGAAAGCATCTTTTTTGCTTCCTGGAATATCTTATTATATATATATATATATATATATATATATATATATATATATATATATATATATATATATATATATATAAGAAGATATTCCAGGAATATTTTAATTTAAACTCAATTTAATTTAAAGGATTATATTGAAGTTTTCGGCTCTTGTTTTGAAACATGAGACCTCTTATGTAGCGATTTGGAATCATATTTTTAAACAAATAATTATATATATATATATATATATATATATATATATATATATATATATATATGTTATATTATATATATACATTCTTCTTCATATTGTATATCTTATTATATATATATATATATATATATATTATATCTCATTATTATTATTATTATTATTATATATTATTATATATATTATATATTTTATTATTATTATATATCTTATATATATATTATATATCTTATTATATATATATATATTATTTATATATCTTATTATATATATATTATATATCTTATTATTATATATCTTATTAATATTATATGTTTTATTATATATATATATTATATATCTTATTATTATCATATATTTTATATTATAAATATTATATATCTTATTATATATCTTATATATATATTGTATATTATATATTTTATTATTATTATTATTGTTACATATCTTATATATTATACATTATATATCTTATTATTATATATCTTATTAATATTATATGTCTTATATATATATATATTATATATCTTATTATTATATATTTTTATTATTATATATCTTATTATATATATATATATATAATCGTATTATATATATTATATATATTATTATTATATATCTTATTATATGTATATATTATATTTTATATATCTTCTTCTTCTTCTTGTTATATGTTATATGTTATATATTATATACCTTCTTATTATTATTATTATATATCTTATTATATATATATATATATTATATATTATATATCTCATTATTATCATCATTATTATTATTATATATCTTATTATATATATTATATATCTTATTATTATTATATATCTTATATATTATATATCTTATTATATATATATATTATATTATATATCTTATTATATATATATTATATATCTTATTATTATATATCTTTTTATTATTATATATCTTATTATATATATATATAATCGTATTATATATATTATATATCTTATTATTATATATCTTATTATATATATATATTATATATCTTCTTCTTCTTCTTGTTATCATTATTATTATTATATATCTTATTTACTGGAGGACGAATGAAATCATCTTTATTCTTTGTAAACAAAAAATCCGATCTCTTCAAAGTTATTCAAGTGACTGTCGATCTGTTTAAATTTTAGGGTATGTGAACCATTTATCAATATACGGGTTAGAAAGTATTCGTTCCACTGTCTAGGTACCGGTCTTTCAGGACTTCAGTAATTGTCTCTTTGTTAGTTCTGTTCAGTTATTGCTAGACATTTTTCTCATTTAGTCTCTATACATCGGCGCTATTTGGTCTAGGGATTAAAGTCACTGTAGCTATGCCAGCAAATTCACGAACCAATGCTTTCAAAGCCAGTCCACCGTGAGAGAATGCAATTGAAGATTTTAGAAAAATCAACACCCGTAGATTGACTAAACGGTTCACTTCGAAACAAGCTGGGGAGACCAACTGCTGAAACGTACAAATACAAAAAACAAAGATGTTAAAAATAACAACTGAGAAAGTTATTACTTTTGGTAAGTCGCAAAAATTCTTTTATGATGACGTTTTGGAATTGATTTTATAATAATCTATGCTTATTTTGGAAAAAAAAATTCATAACCATCATACGAAAACATTTGTTAGGATAACATGACCATAATAGGAAAAAATATGCTTCAAATTAAAAATCGTACGTCATCAAGAAATAGTAATAGAAACCTATAAATGATACACGATAACCCATGCACAGTTCTAACAGATATTCGTTATCTTCTGAATTTATTACATTGGCATATTATGGATGGAGTGTGTCAAAATATAGATGCCGAAGTGAAAAATTAAGAGTGTATAGATTCAAATACAGCCTTAATACGAAGATTAACTTTGAGAAAACTTTTTTCTATCAAATAGCTCAAAAGAAAACAGAGTAAAGAAATTTACACAAAATTGCAGAATTATTAGCAATCTGTGTTCTTCTCTTAGCATTCCATCCTGGTTATGACGATAAACTACATCCGCGTCCTGAGTAAGACGATAAACTAGATCCGTGCCCTGGGTAAGACGATAAATACGTCCGATAGGAAGGCCACTGAGGAGGATATTTTGAGGAGCGTGGAACCACCTTTTAACAGAGGTCTTAACAGACCTGGTGTTCCCAGGTCCACCCTGAGACGGGGTGGTAGCACCTGTTAGGGTCCCTGCTATGGGCAAATAGTTAACCACCAAACTGGGGTCAAAACACTATGAAAGTGTTAAAATAGGTTTTAATACCAGAAATACTTTGTAAAAAATTATTACCATTTCTGAAAAAAATTACCAGCGATATATATTTGAAAGAAAAATGTTAGCAGAAATAGATTTTTTGAAGGAAAAATATTATCAGAAATAGATTTGTGAAAAAAAAAATTACCAACAATAAAAATTTTGTCAGCATTAAATAACGTTGAGGTTGATATGTCGTAAAACAAATTAAACCAAACGAAATACTCGTAGCATCCAGTTAAATAAAATCACTGATTTACAATGATGATACTTTGTTACTTAGTTATCACATTTACCTAAAAATTGACTTATTTGCACCTTCACGATATACTTTTTTCATACACACACACACACACACACACACACACACACATATATATATATATATATATATATATATATAATCATTACATATTGTGGAAAAGAATGTCAGTATAGATAAGAAACAGAAAGACAAAACTTTAAACTGTAAGTTAATTACTACAATTACTCGAATGGCTAAATAAAAAGTTACAGGCTGAAAAATATGACGATTTTCTAAGTGAAGCGTAGATGTGAAAGAACGTGAAGTATAGGATACCCGGTGAGGATTGAACTAACTATTCTGTCTTAATTGATATATCGAGGCAGGTTTGCTATCTATGACACCGTATCGAAGTGTCCTAATATACTGCAAATATAAAAGTCTTATAAATTTTTGTCACGCATACCGGAAAAGCAGAGTAGATCTATTTTCATAGCTAAGAAGCTAAGTTGAAATGAATGCGAGCTCTATCGGAGGATAAGCTTAATGAGCAACATAACGAATATCTGATAAATAGCGTTCGTAGCATAAGAAAACAAGAAAAATGACAAGAAAGTGTAAATTCGTTAAAGACAATAGACTTCTATAATGAGAATAATATCAAAAAGAGAAATATAAGTAGATAAGGACATATACATATGTTTTATAAAATACGCAACAGAAGTGGTGGCAAAATCATTGCACAAATATCTATTTTCTCTGCTACGAAAACTTAACTGGCTTGATATGGAAATAAAATTAAATGAACACTTAAAAGAAATTGAAAGGGGCCTAAAAGAAGGAAGTGCGTTTTCACCGGTTATATATATGTCACGGGTCCTTACCTATAACTACAGAATGAATTCTTCCTAACACTATGTATACTACGCCTCTCAGAGGCAGAGAGTTCGACCGTCAAGCCAAGAAGCTCGCCTTGATTCGTCCCTCTCTCTTGAGAGGCGTAGTAGGCATTATTTGGCCGAGCTTACGGACTCAGGAAACCCACGTGAAACTCGGCCTTGCGCGATATGCAACCTTCGTGGGGGTGGCTAGATACGGAATCGAGCTGAGCTTCTCGGCTTGACGGTCGAACTCTCTGCCTCTGAGCAGAGAGGAACCCGGACGAGGCTCCGTCGAAGGGCAGAGTCTCGTGCGGGGAGGTTGACCAACCTGATGCCGTTTATACGGGTTCTACGGGCATTTTTTGGCCGAGCCTACGGGCTCAGGAAACCCCCGTTAAACTTGGCCTTGTGCCAAATACAACCCTCGTGGGGTGTGGCTAGATACCGAATCGAGTCGAGCCGATAGTAGTTCACTCCAAACCAGACTGACAGTCAGACTAGCACCTTCCACATCTTGTATTACTCTTTCGTGCAATATACCTTCATTATTTCTACTCTTGTGTTCGTGTTGTTCTTCCTTGGTCCTAACAATATATATATATTCTAATTATTTATACTCTTGTTGTTGTTGTTGTTGTTCTTCTTCTTCTTCTTCTTCTTCTTCTTCTACTACTACTACTACTACTACTACCACTACTACTACTACTACTACTACTACTACAATTTCCTATTCTTTGTAAAGTTTCGTTTTGCTATATCTTCCAATCCCTGTTCTGCCAACCATTTATAAAATTTCTTTAGGTAGGCCATGCGTTGCTTTGCTGTGTCCCTTCTGACTTCACTATGTCCTGTCCGTCAATCTTTCCCAATTATGCCACTCGGAATTCCAACTGTCTTTTCTTGATGTTAAGAAGTATAAGTGTCTAATTTTTATCTCACTTTTCTCTAAAATTTCGTCATTGCTTACATTATGAGTTAATGTTATTCTTGGTATCCTTTTGCGGAACGATATTTCTGTTGCTTCAAGTCTTTTTTCATCCCTAGGAACGAGGACCGATATTGCATAAAAGTTCAATACTCTTGTCTTTATTTCTTATGACATTTCCCTGTTTCTTAATACATTGTTTAGTTTTGGAAGGCAACTTTCGGCTTTCGGTGTTGCATATTCCATCCTCTACAATGCCACCAAATTTTCTTGTCACTCTTTCCTCGCTATGTGACAAAGAAATTTCAACTGACACTTTCTTATTCAAATGATGATATTCTAAGAGAACTGAAAATCATGACAGGATTTATTATTGGTTGGTACAATCGTAACAATATAAGATGAACAGATGATACGATGTTGGTGTCACAAACTGACAGAACACGGCAGATAGAAAGAAATTACAGCAATTGATTCCATGTTCCTGTCTTCATAACTGAAAATTTTGGGTTGTCTGTTTCCTATCCATAACAACAGCGTTTCTGACGCAGTGTAATACGAGTTGATCATATTTTTTATGAGTCAATTTTTACTCATAAATCATCATTTATGTCAAAATGCAATCATCATTTAACGTAATGCCAAATATATGTAAGTCTATCTGGTTGTTAAAAAATAATTCAAAAGAAATTTAAAAGAAAACCAGACTATAATAGACGAAAGATCCTGGCTATTGATACTCAATGCAGAAGCATAAAATTCGTTGTATGTGATATTGCATCAAAGAACAAATGAACAACAACATTTCCTTCTAAAAAAATACAACAGAAACCTTCTCTGTTGGGAAAGAAATGAGGGTTAAGCCTCTCATAGGTGACACTCGACATACACAAAAAGAAAGGAAAAGAACAAAAAACTGTTTCCAAGAGCATATAGAAATAGGCAAAAGTATATAGGGACATTTATATAATCGAAATTGTTTACATTACTTGGATTGGACCATGTAGACAAATGAAAACCTCGCCAAAATAAATAAATACAATAAAATAAAATAAAACGAAAATAGTAACACATTCCGAGCTCTACACCAACAAGTCCATTTCAGCAAAGAAGACCAGGTATAGTTGTTTGAACAAGGATAATAATGTTTGCAAAATCGAAGGAGTAGGTGTTTTGTTGACGCAAATAAAAAACGTCACAGAAAAAATAAAAATAAAAAAAATATGAGAGTGATCGAGAATCCTGATATTGTAGAACATCCGAGTTAAGTTTGTTCGTATAAAAAATCGCAAGTTTCGTAATGATTAAATTGGATTAAAGAAATGTGGATTAAATGAATTATTGTGTTTATCCAGACACCAACAGAGCTAGGGCTGACAATAACAATGAAAAAAAAGCTTGGTATCTGAGAATATTTGCATTTAGTCGTTATTTATTGAAAATGATAACTGTTGGTGTTGATAATGGTTGCAAGCAATACAACACAATCAATAAGGATTAATATTTTGAGAATACGATGGTATTGATAACAGTGAGTGAAGAAAAGTTCCCCATCTTTAAAAGAAACCATTTAAAAAAATTGATGTTTGATATAGAAGTTAGAAAAGAGATAAAATTGTAAGAAGAAAGAATAAAAATTTTCCCAGAAATAGAAAAAGACCCAACATGCAATTTACAAATTTGAGATACCAAAATTAAGCAAGTACAAAAAATCGTAGGAAAAATTTAACAGAGAAAGGATAATGCTATAGCGAAATCCGAAAACACTGAGATAGCTAAAAATACCTTCCGAGAGCTTAGCAAATTAAGAAACGGAACATTTAATTGGAAACAAAGAAAGGTCTCCCGAATAGTTATATAATATCGATCCTATAATGTAGCAATGCATGCTGAACAATCTCTACTGAGAAGAAGAGACTTGAGGTAACTAAGATGTGGCTTTACAGAATAATACTGAGAATAACATTATTTTAAAACGTGATCAACTAAAAATGTTGAATGAAAATGGAAACGAAAAGGACACATGGGCATAACACCAGACAAAATAAATAATGAGAAAAGGAAGCTTAGTGACTTTGACACGCATAGAAAGCAAGAGAGACAGGAAAAAGCAGTGCATAAAGTCCATAAGGAGCTGGAGTGAAGGAATCATAAAAGAGGGATTTAGTGATATAATAATGATACATTTTATTAAGAGCTACAAAGGAAAGTAAATTATGGAGACCTACAATATCCTAAAGAGACACAGATGATAGAAAATAATGTGTAATGATCAAAGTTCAGGTAAAAGGTTGGTTTGCCATGGAAGATTATGTATCTCCATCTCTTTCTTTCCATATATATATATAAGGTCACAAACA
Source organism: Acanthosepion pharaonis (assembly GCA_903632075.3). Classification (NCBI taxonomy): domain Eukaryota; kingdom Metazoa; phylum Mollusca; class Cephalopoda; order Sepiida; family Sepiidae; genus Acanthosepion; species Acanthosepion pharaonis. The sequence goes on along the minus strand of CAHIKZ030004979.1, from coordinate 3,771,701 downwards.
CATATACATACACATTATTATGCTAGCTCTATCAGTGATATTCAGTGCACTCCACAAAGTACAACCCATATTATACATATATATAATATATACATATATGCATATATCTCCATTTATCTCTCTCGCTCTATCGATCTATATATATATATATATATATATATATATATATATATATACATACATGATTATATCTATATATATATATATATATATATATATATATTTATATCTATCTATATATATATATTTCTCAATATATTTATATAAATATACATATCCATATATATATATATAAATATATATATATATATATCTCCATATATATATATATATATATATATATATATATATATATATATATATATATATATATATATATATATATATCCACATATATATATTTCTCTCTCTCTCTCTCTCTATATATATATATATATATATATATATATATATATATATTTATATATATATACATCTTTATCTATTTATATATATTATTATATCTATCCATATCTATATCTATATATATATATATAAACTTTCACTGACGATCCGTTTAGGTGAAACCTAGGAAGGTTTGTCTGGCTCACTAGGTGTATCTATCTATCTATCCATCTATCTATCTATCTATCTATCTATCTATCTATCTATCTATATATATATATATATATATATATAAATATAATCTATCTATCTATATTTCTATCCATATATATATATACATATCTATCTATCTATCTATCTATCTATCTATCTATATATATATATATATATATATATATATATATATATATATATATATATATATATATATCCATCCATATATATATGAATATATATATATATGAATATGTGTATATATGAATATATGTATATATTCATATATATATATATATATATATATATATATATATATATATATATATATATATATATATATATATATATGTATATATATATATATGAATATATATATGTATGAATATATATATATATGAATATATATATCAATATATATATATTTAAATATATATATATATCAATATATATATTAATATATATATATGTATATACATATATTAATATATATATATATATATTATATATATGTATATAAATATACATATATGAATATATATATATTCATATATATATGAATATATATATATATATGAATATATATATATATATATTTATCCATATATATAGATATATATTTATATATATATATAGATACATACATATTTATATATATATATATATATATATATATATATATGAATATATTCATATATATATATATATATTATCCATATATATATGAATATATATATATATATATATATATTTATATCCACACACACATACACACACACACACACATATATATATATATATATATATATATATATATATATGAACACAGAAACATATATAATTTAATAATGTATGTATGTCTTTTTTCCCTGTCCGTATGTAATATAAGTTTGTTTGCTATTCGGCTAAATCAACTTTGTTTTAGCGTTCGTAATATAGCGATAAGACTAATAAAAAAAGATGTCACTTTTACCTAACAAGTTTAGAAAAGAGTAACGTTATTATATTGTAACTGTTGAAAGGATAGCATGTGTCAACCGCTAAGTCACAGTGCCTTTGTATCTAAACACAGGTTCGATGGAGAACTAGGAGATGGCCAGTCACGAGTTTTATTAAATTCCATCACGCAATTTGATGAACGTAAGAACACAAAAGAAAAAACGCGGGCATCTTTTTAAAATAAATAGATAAATAAATACAACTCAATATAATAAAATAAATAAAACGAACTAAACGAAGGCCCAACAATATTTGACATTTACTGGCTATGTTTTTTTTTTTATATTTTTACTTGCGAAACTCAAACTTTAATACCATTCAATAAATAAAACTTTTTTGCTGCTTTGAAAACCTCTTTATCTTTTATTCAGCGTAAAGACACGAATGGACACACGTCATTATTTTTTCTTTACAACAGAAAGCCTAACACGTTTCTATGATCTCACACCTGCGCATGCGTGAACGCTCACGTACAAAAAGATTTAAGTCGGTTTTAATATTGTATGTAGAAATGTATAAAATTAGCTACATTGCGCTTAAATAAAATAATATAAACTAAAGAAATATCTTGTTTTCTCAACTAATTATAGCAAAACATAATAAGGATGTTTTTCACGTAATACAATACACGTTAAGGCTGTCATTTTCTTCGTTTATTTTCGTATTTTTGTAACCTGAATCATTAAGCGACTACATGTATATTATGACATTTCTACATGCCGATTTATAAATCGCGTATAAAAACACAATTTGAATTCAGTTATTTATTGAATTAGATTAAAGGAAACATTTTCTAGAAGTTAGAATATTTTTCTTTTATGTATAGTTATATATGGTAATGAATGCTGGATAATCCCTCACAGATGAAGAGACTCGAAGCAAAAAAAAAATATTGTTTGACAGAATAGAGCTGAAAATAACATGAAGCGAACATGTGAACAACAACGAAGTTGTAGAGCAAATAGATACAAAAAGGTAACTTATAGTTAACATCAAAAAGATTCAGTTGAAATATTTAGGATGTATAATGGACATGGAAATTTTGATAAACACAGGACAGAGAAAAGCAAGGTATAACCTTTCTAGTTGACTAAATGGATGGCGGAGCAAGGTTTTATAGATATTACAAAAGACAAAATTTATTATTAGCTATAAAGGACAAGAATGTGGAGGGCCATGATCGCCTGCCTATTGATGGGACTCGTCACAATTTTAAAACACTGTATAGACATGTTGAAATAGCCAAAGTGGCAGGATTAGAATTTTATGATGTTGCTTTCATGAGTTTATATAAATTTAAAACCGCAACTAACCCTAAGACTATACAAGGAATTCCTGTAGCATAATCTTAAGTGCCTCAATTTTTTTTTCCAAAAAAGAGCATACCATGATGAAAAATGGCCCCAAAACAGTAGAAAAACAAAGTTTTATCGTGAAGATTTTGTAATTTTTACGAGAAAAGAACAAAATATTCTTTTCTTATTTTATTAATTTTTTTAATCCTTTCTATTTTGTTCGTAATTTTGGTTAAAAATCACGTTTTTCTTTCGTCACCGAGTGGGACAAAGATTATTATAGTGACTTTTAGCCTCTTTTCTGTCGTGAAAAACACTTTGTTTGGAAATTCTTGTAAAAATCAAATACGCGTCGGAGTTTAATGAAATTTTTAGGAGCTATTCACAAATGAATAATTTCTTTTTAGAAAATCATGGTAAAATATATATATTTTCACATCTGTTACGCCATTTACTTAATTTTTATATAATTTCGAGAAATTAAAATTCCAGCTTCTTCATATTTATATTAGTTTAAAGCAGGTCACATTGCAAAATTTAAACCATAATTTATTTTCAAATAGAAACACAGTATACCAAAATCTTGCTCTGAATCGTAAAATAAAAAATGCAATAAACTATATTATTTAAGAAGCTTTTAATTACTTTTATAAATAAGATATATTAAGGGCATTGCTATCTTAAGAAAAACAAAATTCGATGAATAATAGTGAGTTTTTACGATAATTGCTTTTATTTTTTTAAATTTTTATTATAAAAAGAATATGTTTTAAATCTTTTAAAATTATGGACTAGCTTCAGCCTTTTAGATACTATTATTACTAAATGAAAACAATATTACTAATCATAAATGGAAGAGATTAATACAACTCATCAAACATCAATTATTTTAAAAGAATTTAGAACATTTTTGTATGTCTATAAACGTGCTTATTTTTGTATGTCTATAAACGTGCTTATTTTTGTATGTCTATAAACGTGCTTATTTTTGAAGTATTTGCATTATACACGAAATCATAAGAAAATAAAAGTCGATAAAATATTAGATTACGGAGAATCTTTCCTAAAGTTTTAAGATTACTTAGTATTTAAAAATTATATAAAATACGTGTTTGCCTCATTTTCTTCAATTATTTTTTTACAGGTAATTTATCCGTAGAACAACGTCAGATCTTTCAACTGGTCAAAACGGTTACTGTCAGGTTAAACAAAAAAAGAAGAATTTCTGGGATATTTTAATTTTGAAGTGAATATTTGTTTCGAATGAGATTAATTATACTTTAAATCAGCTTATATTATTCAAAAAAGTTTCAGAAAAGTATATTTTATTTTTGGAAGACTTTTTTTAATAATGTGAATTACATTATAATGAAAGACTACGATGAAAATCAGCTACTTTAGTAAAAAAAATGAAAACAAACAAAAAAAAACTCCTTGTTAATTTAAATTAATTTTTGAAATTCAACAAATTACTTTCCTGACAGGAAATATTGAATTTATTCTATTAGATAAAATTAAATCTAAAATAAAAGCTTTAACAAACATTTTTCATTTTTTAAAATTAATTTTAAACCTTAGGTATCACGTTTCTTTTGTGGAGTTCCCTGCATAATATTATCCAAATATATAGTACAACGTACTAATTTCCGGTTTTATTATTGGTAGTTCACTAAGTAACATACGATATTCAGATAACACAACAATTGTAATAAATATGTTCATTAGCAACAAAAACACGCGAAAATCCGGTCTAATAAGTAAAGAATTTTATATATCTAGGAAGAGTCATAACATAAAATGGAAATTGTTACACACACGTAACCAAAGCGTATTGTCGTAGCTAAAGATGCCTTCCAAACACGAAAAAAATATTAAGAAACAAAGGTAAGAATACACAATTGTTAATTAATCTCAATCCTCTTACTTGACAGTGAATTCTGGACAGTTTCCTCGCAGATGAAGACTTCAGCCAGCAGAGATGTGGTTCACCACAGAATTTTGAGAATATGATGGATGGAAAATGTGGGAAAAAAGGCAGTTGTCAGGAAATGTTAACGAAACTTGTGTTATGCTTAACGACACACATAGACAGTTGACATTTCTGAGAGACATAAGGAGGTAAGTAGGCTTGGAAAATTTGACGCTCATAGGAGAGATTGAAGTAAAGAGAGAGGCATGCAAACGAGTCATTTGTAAGAAGGTAATTAGATGGCTATTTGCACAGTAACCCTAAGACCTTACACAATCACGGCACATAAGATGCATTAGTGTCATAGATATAGTCTTAACTCAGAAATAATTTCAATTTATGTACTTTTTATATATATATATATATATATATATATATATATATGTGTGTGTGTGTGTGTGTGTCTGTGTGTGTGTCTGTGTGTGTGTGTGTGTGCAAACCAGTCATTTGTAAGGAGGTAATTAGATGGCTATTTGCGCAGTAACCCTAAGACCTTGCACAATCAGGGAACTGCTTCTAATTATATATAGTAAAATCTACAAACGTCGTTACAAGCTCTAACAACATTTAAACTATGTTTATACAGTGACAAACAGTACAATCAAAGCCCAATTTTAATGATTGAAGTGTAATTGTTACCATATCCAAATTTCCTTTCAATCGGACATTGAACTATCATCAGTCACGCTGAATGGATATTCCCTCGGGATGGCACCGTGCCTTGAACGACTACTGGGACTTAAACTCCTCCCCGACCGCAAGTGGAACTCGTATATACATTCCCTCAATAAAGATGCAGGACACATATTCAGCTTCCTGAACCGCCCCAGTAAGTACCTGATTCCAGGTACTATCATCTAACATTATAGAGCAGGATCAGGCCTAAAATGGACTACCGCTGTTATATTTCGGTAGGATGTTCCTAATCCTCACTTTCCAGTCTCGATAGATAAATGTCTCCACGTCCCTGTGGGTAACAAATTATTTTCAAGTGTTCCTCCCTCTATAGAGTCTATGGGACTCTTCCACCTACTTTAAGATTAGTAAGAGAGAAGGCCTTGGGGGAACAGTCTCATGGATTGTTCAGCTGTCGAACTCTCTGCCTCGGAACCGACTCCCAGCAGGATGTTTTTCCAGTCGCTACAATTTTAATCTGTTCAAGTCGAGGCTTAACCGTTATCTTCCCTACATATCCTCATAAACTGAGCCTCTTACTCTGTAACCGTCTATCTCGTGTTGTTCCCGGGCTTTGTACAGGATGAACTTAACTGGAAAAAAAAATAAAAAATAAATATTTGACGAATTGCTAGGTTGTTTGCATAGAGGAATGTTACCTGGGGCAGTTCATCCCTAAAGAAGTATGCAACATGAAAACTATGCAGGAGAAAATCAAATTAAAATTCTCAATATGTATGTCTGTCGTATTTTCTAAAATAAAAAAAAACATTACAGAGAAATAGCAAAGACACAAATATACGTACTTAAAACACTATGGATGATATAAGGATTTAAATTCTATTCCTTCGTTCTTTAATAACACAGAACAAACTGCATATTAAAGCCAGAGTTTTTTTTTATTCTGCGCAATACGTTAAATTATTTTCAATTGACGATTAATAGTAATCGTAAAGATAACACCAATTGTATTAATTGTTATTTATAGAATGATTTGTTCATTTTAAATAATGTTATGTATCATGTACCAAATCATGCATGATTTTATCTCATGCTATTGCCAGAGAAAAAGGCATATCCAAATGGTATAGTTTTATTTAATAACATTAAAATGCACTCGATAAACAAATCAACTTTCTCGACAGTGTTTAACTTAAGATTTTCTATAATCTGATCTGAGCAATGTAAACAAACTGGCGCCATATTTGTTATCAGCATGGTGATTTGAGCGTGCCAAATTATTAGAAAAGTATAAGAATTTAGTGAAAAGATGGGCCGTAAAAGCAGTTTAAGTGATGCTGAAAAGAAAACTATTACCTCAGAACTCTCAAAAAGTAAATCTACCCTAGAAATTTTTAAAATGATAGGGAAGTGTCATCAAACAATGAAAAATGCACCGCCGACCCTACACAAGTACGCAAAAGGGCATATAAAGGAAAGCCGAGGGTTATTTCACGTTGTCTCATGTCACGACTTAAACGAGAGGCTACGAAGAACCCTGGACTTACCAGTCAAGAGCTTTTCAGTCCTATGTCTAAAAGTAGTCGGTGTTGGTCTTTGAGGGAAATAGCGACAACAGTCAACCTGTATCGAAATCTCCTTTGACGTGAAATCACATTCAAAATCGATTGAAATGGGCCGAGGACAATATGAGGATTGACTTCTCTAAAGTTTTGTTCACAGACGAAACTCGAGCAACACTCGATGGGCCAGATAGATGGTGCAAAGCCTGGGTAATGAACGGACAGAATCGCCATCAGTACTTGAGACGCCAACAAGGCGGTGGAGACATAATGATCTGGGGTGGTATTATTGGAAACACATTAGTGGGCCCATGGAGAGTACCAGATGGCGTCAAAATGACTGCTGATGCATACATAGCGTTTATGAAGAAGCATCTTGAACCGTGGATGAAAAGGCAAAGACTTGCCTTCAGAAGGGCCATTGTTTGTTTATGCAAGATAATGCTCCCTCACAGACTGCTCCCAAGACTACTGAATATTTGAAACAGTTTGGCTTCGATGGACCTCGAAAAATGAAGTAGCCAGTAAATTCTCCGGATTTGAACCCAATCGAAAACCTTTGGAGCATCATGAAGCAATTCTTGACATATCTCGTGGCATTACAGCAGATGACATCCTACAATTAACAAATTCTATGGATCGTCGACTTTTTCAAGTAATTTCAAAACAGGGAAAGCACATTCCCTATTAATTTGTTTAAAACTGTGCCTTTGTTTGTATCTGTTATTATTTGTTTGATTATCTTATTTATTAGCTTCTTTTGATCATAAACATTCACGTTCAGCATTAATAAACGTATTGTTTGCTCAATTCTGGGAATTTTACTAAACCTTTATAATAATTTGGAACGCTCAAATCACCGTGCTGATAACAGATATGGCGCCAGTTTTATTACATTGCGCAGATCAGTACGAAAATTTCAGTGATTGCGCAGCTAAATATTGCCAATATTGTGTGAATTGAATAGACGGTTTTTGAAATATTAGAAAAAAGGTTATGTCGATAATAATTTGGCACGCAGTATATATATATATATATATATATATATATAATTGTTTTGTTTTTCATATATCATCACCGCATGACCGAAATTCCTGAAAACTGAAATTTCAATTTAAATTCAGTCATAAGAATTAAATTCAATACACAAAGTTCCGTTCCATTATCAAGCGATGATAAGAATAACTGTTTTTGAAATTGATTTATTTAATTAATAAATCCAGACCAATTTGACATTTTGAGATGTTGGGGTTAAGAATGCCATCTTTTTTTATTTTAGGTGTGTTAAGATTCAACTTATTTAGAAAAATCATGTATCTAATGTATTGTAGCTATCAAATCGATCAAATCAAGGTGGGATTTGCAGTATCTATCTATTGACACAAACTTTCTTTCTTTCAAGAAGAAATTTGTGGTAGCGTCTATGTCCCAACACATCGTCTGGGTTTCAATAGAAATACATTTGGCATTTTTATTTTTTTTATTCAATTTTTATTTTTATATAAATTTCAATTACGATATTTATTTTAAAAAGGAGCATCCAAATATTATTTAGTTACATTTTTAATATTTATATTTTTATTCATACTGACTTAATATATTTAATTTATTTACTAATTGAGTACATACATGGTAATGTTAAAATTGAGATATTAGTATTAATTATGTAAACTATTTTATTTATAATCGATCTATCTATCTATCTATCTATCTATCTATCTATCTATCTATCTATCTATCTATCTATATATATATATATATATATATATATATAACCAGATATTATCGGTATTTAGATTGTTAGTCTGTGTTTAAGGAGTTCATCCTTGGGCGGAGAAGATGAGTTAACGCAGGGATTGGAATCTGTCGACCGTGAGATACTTCGATGTTTGACATTTGGTTTTGAAAAACGGCAATCAGACCCGAGGACCAGGGAAACAAGGAGAGTTAAGAGACATCAAGCAATTAAATTGATAGTCAGAAAAAAAAGTCAGTTTTCCCGACCTCCATCCTATCAACCACCGACTCAATCACCAATGAAAAAATGTAATAAACCATGGTCACTCCCTGTTTCAGTGTTGCCTGAGGTAAAATTTCAAGACAAAGATGCGCAATCGTCGATGCTTGCTATTATTGACTTTAGCTTACACCTGCTTGGGTGTCTACTCACGGCCACACATACAGTCACAGAAAATATAAAGGAAAGGCATACAACCATATATATATATATATATATATAGAGAATGTAATCGACATTCATACAAATAATTTCGAGGAGACGTTTGCATACACTAAACTTTATGTTTCACCGACTAAAGCATTCAGCTTCTCATCGAAATCCATTCACAGACAAACACACAGCTACTGGTAGAGTTTTAGGTTGTCTTGTTAATTTAAAGTTTCCACATAGTTATGAGATAAATTCTTAATCCAGCCACTCGACCATTTTGAGCGGCGCTGTAATTTGCCTCTAAATATTTACACAAAAATGGAAGCCATTTGACGCATATTTTTGTCTCAAATTCATTGATATTATGGTGAGCATGTTCGTAAAGGTTTTAATCCTTTTATTCCAAGGAAGATATTAAAGGCACTAAGACGCAATGCGTTCCTGACTGTGATAGAATATAAGTATATGTAATATTATTAAAGAGAAAAAATAATAAAAACCAGGAATTAAGAAAACAGATGACTGCATTTGAATTTTTGAAGATTAAAATTGACTGGAAAACAAAAAATCGGAAGAGACTTCCAAAAGCGAGAACTTCGAGAGAAGAAACAGTTACCATAGAACTTACGCTTACCGCTAGCCAGTACATCTGTAGAACTTACCGCCACTTAAATTCATAAATCTAGGTAACTAAGGGGAAATCTCATCAGAATAATTACCACGAAAATGTTTTCAGAAAAGGTAGAGAGAAGCTACTTTAGGGCCGTGAGAAAGTGACTAAAGATGAGATCCTATGTCAGGATCAATAACTTTGTGGATTCTTCTTTGTATTCTATAAAGAAGAATAAATTGCATAATGGCGATTGCGACAGGTCGTTTGTAAACGTTATGCCTCGTTGAGAAATGCGCGAATTGCAAAACATTGAATCATATCTGTCTGAATCAATGAAAATTAACTCACATTTAGATATGCATGTAAATTAATGCTCGCTTGCAAATATGTATTTGCCATATTTTGAATAGAGTTTAGTTACAACAGTATATTGCAATTAATAATCGTCATCTATTCGACTTATCTTTATAATCTTCACTTCTTACTTATGATTCTTCCTTTCCTATTGCACTACATCGTTACGTCATAACTATTTTAACAGTCACCATCTACCTTGAGTAGCTCTCGAGGCAGACATGTTTTGGAAGAGCTTTCGTATAAAAATTAACTGGTAATCATTCTAAATGTGATTTTCGCCGAATTATCAAATTATTTTCATATTGAATATACAAATGACTCATTCAAACGTTCCAGTCTATATGCAATATAAACATAATATATATATATATATATATATATATATATATATATATATATATATATATATATATACAAAATAAACATAATATATATATATATATTATGTTTTTTATATATATATATATATTTATATATATATGCAATATAAACATAATATATATATATATATATGCAATATAAAAATAATATATATATATGCAATATAAACATAATATATATATATATATGCAATATAAACTATAATATATATATAAAAACAATATAAATAAATATGCAATAATATATATCTATATGTAATATATATATATATATATGCAGTATAATATATATATATATATATGCAATATAATATGTATATGCAATATAATAATAAATGTAATATGCAATACAATAATAAATATAATATGCAATAAATGTCATATGCAATATAATAATAAATATATTATGAATAAATGTAATATGCAATATATTGTGAATAAATGTCATATGCAATATAATAAACATAATATGCAATAAATGAAGGATGCAATATAATAGCAAATATAATATACAATATAAACGTTATGAAGTGAATGAAAATAAACAACAATAAAGAAATACTAGTAAAATTCTGGGAGACAATCCCACATGAAAGAATATATTCTTCTGCGTGCCATGGCCATTACGACGTTAGCGATCATGGCTCCCTACAATTTCCTACACTTTGTAACTCTTTGCAACTTTAGTCTTTTTGCAATCTCTACCAAACTCTGTTCTGTCAATCATTTACACAAGTTCTTTAGGTAGGTTATCCACTGTTTTCCTCTGTGCAACTTGTTTTCAATATGTCATATGAGTCTCATAGTTTATAAGCCCTCTTTCATCATGATGTACACTAGGACTCTCTCTTTCTGCTGTTAAGCATAAATATCATTTTAGTTTTTTATATTCTCTAAAATTTTGTCATTGCTGACATGCTCAGTCCATGGTATTCTCATCATCTTTCTGTAGAACCACATTTCTGTTGCCTCATGTTCTTACTTCATCTTCGAGGAGATTGTCCAGCATTCGCTGCCACATAAAAGACATATATTACGCACTCCTTCTAACGGAATCTTCCTGTTTCTAAATAATTTTTAGCTTTTCGAAGGGATCTTTCGTTATCCCAATGCTCCTTCATATTTCGATGTTGTACTTTCCGTTTTTATGTAAAACACTTCCCAGATATTTAAATCGCTGTACTAGCTTCGTTTTGATGCCTTCAATATTTAATTTCCATGTGTTATGGGACCTTACCCATAATAATATAATGGACTATTCCATACGTAATAAATACTGCGCCTCAAGAGGAAGCAGGGAGTTCAGTCTGAAATCTGGAGTGAGGTCCGTCAGGAGTGAGTGAGTCAGTCAGAGCGGGCGAGTCAGTCAGTCGAGTCAGAGGCAGTCCGGAACAGAGTCGCGTTCAGACAATTACTACTAAACCTGATTGTTCGTACTAACACTTTCTACTTCTCTGTATATATTCCTGTTTGTAATATATCTGTATTATTCCCATATTCGTGTTCGAGTTCTTCTTTATTGGTTCTGCCTTGGACTATCACCGTGGTACAAGGAACCGGACCATAACAACATGTTGAGCCGTTCGTTTTGCCGACAGCCATATATTCTGACTTCTTGCAATTGATATTTATGCTTTTCTTCTCGTTTTCATTCACTAACTTCTGTCGAATTTTTTGTTGTTCCTTTTCGTTATGTGCTATCAAAACTGTATCACCAGCATATCTTGTTAAGCTTGTGGCCACCAACAATAGAACTTTATTTACATTATCCGGACAATTGTACTCATCTTTGTCGCCATATTTATTACAACGTTGTACGCTCCGGCCTTCTTCAGGTGGTTGGAATGTCGAACTGAACCCTTTATTTCGCTCACTGGGGTAGACTGTTCTAGTTCCACGTGCCATGTTTAATGGATGTCAGTTATCAGTTATCTCCTATTAATTTTCCCTCTGAAAGTTCTCCACTGCCTTAACCGGGTATTGAACTCACACTCTTTGGGTCCTGTCACTGAATCTAACCAACGTCTTTATCCACTGTGCCATGTGTCCTTGAGGACACATGGCACAGTGTGAGTTCAATACCCGGTTAAGTCAGTGGAGAACTTTCAGAGGGAAATTAACAGTTAGATAATTGATAACTGATGTCCATTAAACATGGCACGTTGAACTAGAACAGTCTACCCAGTGAGCGAAATAAAGGGTTCAGTTCGACATTCCAACTACCTGAAGAAGGCCGGAGCGTACAACGGCCGAAACGTTGTAATAAATATAGCGACAAAGATGAGGACAATAGTCCGAATAATATAAATAATGTACATAATACCTCATCTCAAGAAATATAAACAATAGTACTGTTTAATTTAATGTAATTTTGTTGTTTGTCAGTAAGAAATGATTCTCTATCCCATTATTGTCTGTTCCAAACTATTTGTAGCATGTTATCCAGGATTTCATGAATAATTTTTATTAATCTTTCATTCACGTTTAGCATGCATGTTTTATCGCAATTTTTCATGCTGCGATCACTTTATTAACCTGCGCAGATAGCATACAATGATAAAAGAAAAGCACATGTAACAGTTTCTTCTACTCCAACAGATTCTTCTCTAGCACTTCCCGACTGTAGAACTCCCTTCCTATTACTTGATTTTCTGATTGCTATAATCTTCAAATAACAAATGTAATGTTAATCGATATCTTCTGATCCCTTCTTGATCCCCGTCGTTATCTTTATCATTTCTTTAGACACCTCTCTTTACTCTTACTCTCACTCTCTGTAACCCCTATTGTGCTAGTGGCACTCCAGATTTACTTGGGGTGAAATTCTTAAAAAAAAAAATGGAGAGATTTGACCTTGCATTTTTCAATAAATATATTTTTAAGTTCTCAGCTTCTTTTCAACATTGCCAAGCTGTGAAAAGAAGATAAAAATACTGATTCCATTGAGGCTTTTACACATACTGTTAAATATAAGAAAAAGATAATACGTTCTTTTCGGCCATTTGAAATCCTCGCCCGATATTCGCTGGCTGGAATTACGGAGAAGTGTTAATTATAACTTTTCTGCTTGTCTAGGAATTATAAGCAGCAAGAATTTACCAATTACGCTATGGAAAAGAAACTGGAAAACTTGTCCAAACGTTTCAAAGTACCGACAGTGATGTTACAAACGATAACATCAACAGTAAAGCTCTTATCGAATGAGAGCCATAGAAATGGTTGATTATTGGAGAAAGTTTGCCTCAATTATATCAGAATGCGATGCTTCAGATTACCAGAATAACCTCTTCGTATTTTTATCGAAGTATGCGACCTCTGCAAAAACAATGGCTAACGAAAACATTTACCGACAAAAAAAAATCAATACTTTACTTGCTTTCATTTACACATTATTCGGTCTCTTGTCCTCATCTTTATTTACGACGTTTCGGCCGTTGTACGTTCCGGCTTTTTCAGGTAATATATGTTGGAATTTTGAACCGAACGCTTTATTTATAGCCCAGTGGGGAAAAATCATTGGTTGAAGTAAGCCTTTTTCTCTTATATCTATCTTAATGAGTTAGCGCGATCAAAAGGTGTCAAGTCTTAATGCCAACTTTTAGAGGTAGACGTATGACGGAGAAAATAAACTTCGGGAAATAACGGAGGAAAACTAATCTTAAACACTCCAGGGAATCAATCAAGCAAATATTATGCATAAAATTATGTCCTCTTTATTCAGTGTCTCGAACGAAATAGAACGAAATCTTAAAAAAAAAAAAACCAACAAAACTATAGTGTAGCGAAAAGTAAAAAGGTGCATTGAATTGTATGAGTTCAGGCACGAGATAATGCAGTTTGGTCCCTCTGACTCACCAGGCTACACTTTCTAATTAAATATCAACCCTATTTACCTCTATGCTCTTAATGTTGGCTTCAAAGTCCCCCACAAGAAGACAATTTTGAGCATTATCGTTTTATCCAGTATAATCCCCTAATAGAATATCCCATCAGACAATATACACACATATATATATATATATATTAGTTGAATCAGCAGTTTTCAATCAGCTTGTCTGAATCATCTTCAAGAAGCGAGAGCAAGATCTAAAAGGTCAGTCAATCTAAGAGTGATCTCATCCCACAATCCTTACTCTTGCTACATATGCGGCTTCGTTTGCAAATCCCTAGCGGGTCTTACGTGCCACTTAAGTTTATCGAAAAATCTTCATAACTGAATCAATTAAGTTGTCAGATCGTCATACGTCGAAGCTGACGGGAGTCCATTATATATATATATATATATATATATATATATATATATATATATATATATATATGTGTGTGTGTGTGTGTGTGTGTGCGTGTGTGTGTGTGTGTGTGCGTGTGCGTGTGTGTGTGTGTGTGTGTTTCAGCAAAATCCGACACTTGGCAAAAAAGAAAACGAAACAGGCAATAAAAACAAATGTTGTATATGCAGAGATCTGACAGTTTATTTAGCAACAGTTAGACTTACATACTACATTATTTTTCAATATAAACGCCGCCACGAAAGCAGCCTTCAGAGTGTCGACGGTGTTGTGGGCGTGCTTGTTGGTCTTGGCCTCGTTCACGCCCCAGATGAAATAGTCAAGGGGTTTGCAGTCGGGTGAGGAGGGTGGCCACAAGTCCGCCGATCAGTGATTTAGCGGCCACGTCTGGGTTGTCTTGGCCTTTGTGCAGAAGCGGAGTCCTGTTGGAAGACGTAGGGGCGTCCGGCGGAGATCTCGTCCATCCAGGGCTTCACTTACACTCCTCAGCACCTCCTGGTAAATCTCAACGGTAACTCTCAGGCCCTTTTGAAAGAAGAACGGAGGCATGACGTCCCCCCCTCGCTGGAGATGACACCAAGGACCATGACGGAGGAGAAAACCTTCTCGATGTCTTGGCAGGTCCACCTGTCGTTCTGCCTGTTGCGATCTTGACGTAGCTCTGGCTTCCATTATTGTAGACTGTCTCCTTGACAGCGGCGACGTACTCGTCAGTTCTAACGATCGAAGAACGAAAAATGCGTGCGTTTCGTTTGGCAGTAAACTTGTCCTTGTTCTCACACGAATTTCACTTCCTCCAACTGTCCATCACCATAGTACTCTTGAACCCAAACCAGGCCATCACTTCCGCAGGCTTCTTCTTTTTGTCAAGTATTGGATTTTGCTGCAACACCATATATATATATATATATATATATATATATATATATATATATATATATATATATGTGTGTGTGTGTGTGTGTGTGTGTGCGTGTGTGTGAAAGAAGGAAAAAAACAACATATCATCGAAGAATTCAGTAATAAATTTATTTCGACAAATAAGTTTTCATGTCTGACGAAATAAATTTATTAGCTAATTCGTAGCTGAGAAACTTGTCGCCACTGAAACCAGGCTTCTTGGTAAAATTTAAGTTTAATTTGATGTCTTAGTGGGGTCTTCATTTTCACTAAGAGGTCCCTAAGTTAGTTTCAGGGCCCTTCTGTCCACCGGGCAACTAGCCACCCACTTAGGGAAAGTTTTCTTTTTTCCACTGAAGCGAGGGATACTATGGGGGAGGAGATTGCAAAACTTTAGTGGGGAAAGTGGGGAGGCTCATAGTCCTATTTTTCCCAATGTATTTTCCCTTAGTTGTCGAGGCGGGAAGCGAATGAGACCTGGTGTAATCTCTGAATCTTTTGCTTAAATTCATAGAGTTTGGGAATCAGTGAACGTAGATCGTCTGAGCAGTTGCTATGAAAATACTTGTAGAAAAGACAGAGGGAAACCACAGCACGTCAAGCGAGAAAGTGACTGTTGACGGGATGCCAGATCAGGACCAATCATGTTGTATATCCGTCTCTGGATTTTGTCGAGAAACTCGAGATGAACAGCGGGTGGACTAGACCATATATGGCAGCAGTATATCTGATTTCTGGTCGCCAGACATTTAACAAAACATAACAGGTAACAGAGCACACTGTACAGTATACCTCAGATTCTAATTTCATAAACATCCTTCTTGACTCCACAAGGTCTTTTGCGAGAGGTTTCCATTAAGCTACCTCTTTGGCAGGAGGACATTTTTCACTCAATTCCATGTCATAAAATGTCATAGGATTTAACATTCATACAAAGCGAAGGTTTTTAGCCCAAGTAGTTACATTTATACAAAATTTAACAGAAACGACATTTATGGAAGGGATGAAGTATCTAATTCGTGACAACGCATTTCGCATAATAAAACAGTTACAGCAAGACGAAACAGGACAACAGGTTTAAGTCTGATGAAAAATACTCTGATTATTCTCTCATGTAAAAGCAAAGTTATTTAAATAAACGCTTTTTAAAAGTATTTGTAAAAAAAGGACCATTTATTCTCTTGCTTTCTTTTCGCCCTTCTCATAAATTCTTGTTGGCATTCATTCATTCCTGAATCTCTTCGCTGAAGATATTTTTGTGTCATCTTTCCCTCCGTCTTTTAAGCTCCCTTTTATATCCTTTTCACTGTCTTCTGTTTATTTGCCATGATATTATTGACGTTATAATGGTACAATGATGTCCGTGTGTACGTCTTGATATGTGCGTTGGAATGTCCTGTCAGCTCAGCCACATTCAATTTATTCGTTTTTTCCTCTCTGAATCTTTCTGTATTATTTCGTTTTCCAGAAATAAAATAAATCTAGTTTTGAAACAACGACAACGGAAAAGTAGAAAACTATTTTAACACGCAAATGAGAAATTTATTCACTCTTGATTTCAAATATTACCACCGTCACTGCTTGACATTTTTCTGGCAAACGTGTTGCAGTCAAGGACCTACCTAAAGATTGTTGCTAAAACTATCCGGTCCTAGAAGACCTTATTTTTTATATAATTATAGACTCAATGAAACCAGTGGATTCGGCTCAAGTCCTTTACCCGATAGGCACATAATAGAACAACAGGTACTGTAGCTATGGCAGAAGGGATGTGTCTTGGTCAAGACAACCGCATCTCGCATCAGGATAATTTTGAATTCAGAATTTTCTTATTTCTCAGGCAGGTTGCCATCTCGAAGCAAGAGAGTCCAATCTGCTCTAGTGTTTAACCGATAGGTGGAGGGATATCGTGTCATGCTTTTTCAAGGGATAGTGTGAAACAAACGAAATAGGATCGAATGGGAATACATTTGGGACGCCGATAACTATTAGGGGAAATACATCTGTGGGGCATTCAAATTAATTAGATGATATCAAGTGCAGTTATGGGAAAACTATTCTCTACAATAAAATTTCATCTGAAATAATTATAGACTCAATGAAACGGTGGATTCGGCTCAAGTCATTTAACCCAATGTGCACATAATAGAACAACAAGTACTGCGGCTAAGGCAGTATTGATGTATCTTAGGTACTGTTAGGCTATCTTGCCAATATCGCTTTAAGACAATCTTGAATTAAGAATTTTCTTATTTCCTAGGCATTTTTCCACCACGGAGCAACAGAGTCCAATCTGCTCTAATGTTTAACCGATAGGTGGAGGGATATTGTGTCATGCATTTTCCAAGGGATAGTGTGAAGTAAACGAAATAGGATCGAATGGGAATGCATTTGGGACGCCGATAACTATTAGGGGAAATAAATCTGCGGGGCATTCAAATTAATTAGATGATATCTAGTGAAGCTATGGAACAACTATTCTTTACCTTATAATCTCATCTGAAACCTCAATGTTTCATTAAAAGTAGATAATAAAAGCGACTTTGAAAATATAGAAAATATTGTCAATTAGCAACAACAGCAACAATTAAAATGGATAGCGAATGTAACCCGAAGAGAAAATAATAACGTGAACAAGGCGTTCCACATTACTTCAACTAAAAAGTTAGGAAGGAAATGCGCATCAGTACTGGAAAGATCGATAACAGCTACTGGACTTGAAAACCTATTTTCCTGAGAAAAACTTTCAAAGAGTAAGACATTAGTTTCACACGAAAGAAGTACTGGGTGATAGGTCAAAGAAAGGTAAGTTTTCCATATAGGGAAACGGCTAATATTACTTTTACCATGTTATAAGATACATTAAAACTGTTAGAGAAAAAAAAAAAGCCTTTTTATGAAAATTATGCATTAGGTCATCCCATTAGTTCTGTCCAAAATATATATGTAATTTTAATCAGATTTTACCGAATTCTAATGTCAAATGATACTGATTGATAATCATATGAATTTAGAATCCTTTAACTTAATATAATTTCATTTTACAGAATAATTTTACCGAATTAATTAGTCAAATTACCTCCTCAAAGATGGAGGTGTTGAAGGCGTATTTAAGGCACATACTACCTTATGAGTTTAAAAAAGGGAATTCTGCAGCCAAAGCTACTCAAAAAATTCACTCAGCTTATGGAGAAGAATGCCTGAATGAAAGTACATGAAGATGTTTTGCTAAATTCAGAAGTGGAAATTTCAGTTTTGAAGATGAAGATCGAACAGAACATCTAGTGGAGTTGGATGATGAGTTTCTTTTCGCATCACTTGAAGAAAATCTTGCAGTATCAGTTGAATAATTGCCAATGAAGCTTCGTTCAAACAATACAATTTTTCATCGTCATCTTTAACAACTTGGAAAGGTTCCTAAACTTGGGAAATGGGTGCCGCATGAATTGCCTGAAGACAATTCCAAATCTGCTCTATTCTTCCTTCTCGTGAACTCATCTCGCCCGTTTTGGATAGACTTGTGAGGAAAAATGGATTTTTCTATCAAAATGTTAACAACTGCCGTAGCTTGGTAGTGGGGAAATGGCCCAAACACAACCAAGAAGGGAACTTTATGCACAGAAGGTTCTTCTCTCAATTTGGTGGGATTGCAAAGGAATGATTAACTTTGAGTTGCTACCAACTAATGCAAGGATCAATATTCAAGTCTACTGTTAGCAATTAGCACATTTGAACGCGGCGTTGAAGGAAAAATGACCTGCTTCAGTGAATTGAAATGGTGTGGTGTTTCATCAGGACAATGCACGACTCCACACTGTAAAAATCACATCCTAATTGGCTGGGAAAGAATTTTTCTCATCTGCCTTTTTCTCTAGACCTTGCTCCTTCAGACTACCATTTGTTTCGTCGTTTACAAAATCCTTTGGAAGGGTTAAATCCCAAAAGCTATGAGAAGATTGAAAGTAACATTTCAAAGTTCTCTTCAAAATTGAAATAGTCAATTATTAGTGGGAATTAAAAATCTTGTAAGCAGATGGAAGGAAGTCAGATCATCATGGAAACTACATTGATGAATAAATTTCAATAAAGTGTAAAATTTGATCACACGTTCTTTATTATTTAAAACCCGGATATAACTTATGGGATGACCTGGTATATATTTTGTTCATTTTTGTTTATAAACAGTATGAAGAGTTTTGAGATGATATCTTATGCAACGTGACCATTTAGGCCATGGGCAATCATAGATTTTCTCAACACCCTACCCTTTGTAACACTTAGAAATGCTTAATTTTAATTATACTTCCTAACCCCGCTTCGCCATCATTTCAGGAGATTTTTTGCTCGAAATTGCAGCAGTTGTGGGAATGATTTTTAAAAGTAGCTTAGATGTGGCACAAGGCCGAAAGTATGGAGCACAAAGTGAGGATCGAACTCACTATTCAGTCATAATTGACCTAGCGAGACAAGGTTGTTAACCATTACACCACTTAGCGGTGTCCTTCTGCCATCCGTTCACTTGAGCTTGCCAGGTAGATGGCCTGCTGCTTCTCTATGATCCGTTCCCTTTCGAGAGGTAAGATATGGAATTTAACACCAGTTTTAAGAACAAAACTGTTTATAATATACCTATAGTTTAATTTTTAAGTGGCAGTTCTTAAGTAGCAACTTTTAAAAATTATTATGCCTCTTTTGTGATGATCAAATTGTTAAGATCCTTAGTTATGTGGCGAGAGGTGTTACGATTTTGTTGGACCTTATGTACACTTATACACTTTATACAAAAAAAAAACTTTGCTTTTAATTCTGTTATGCCAATAATTTTTTGAATACCATGCTTTTTCTTTGTAAATAGGCACACACAAATATAATTCATTTATTAATTATATCATTATTTGTCTGTTTGAAGGCAAATATAATGATAATCAATTAGACATGATGATCAAAATCGATTCATCATCAAAATGCCTTCTAGACTTTCGTTAACTGTTTCTTTAAACGACTCGTTTAATCTTAAGTTTACACATATTAAATAAACAGAAGTTGTTTTGATAATACTTAGATCAGACTTTGAACAAAATCATTGTATTTGAGCAGCCTAAATATCAAACTCGCTTACGTTCATATAACGTTGAAACACCTGTTCTGGTCTGATCTCTGATGTTAATAACACTAGATGGGTGACACTTAGGGAATAGCAGGTGCTGTAAGGTTGAATATTCAAATACCATTGGGCGATCATGAAAAGAAAATGATCCCCCCGAACTTGTCACCTCTTCCCCTACCAACACCCGTTGTGCCAGTCTGGCAGAGTAATGGCCCCTTCCTCTCCACGAATCTGGAAAAGAGAGACGTCCAAGGATCCTCACACACTGATAAGAAAAATAATATCAAACAATATTTTTATACCATGTCCTTTAAGAACTTTTCTGCATTCAGATGAATTCTTTTTTATGAGTTATGTCTCTTCTGAAAACGAACAAAGATGACGCTGCTTTATTTCCTCTCATACGCAACATTTGACAATTTATTATCACCTTTTGTCATCTCTCTGTCATTCCTTCACTACAAGATAATTATGTAGGTTACTATGTTTCACTTTATTGCTTTAACCTTCGTTATGTTTTGTGACAGTTAACTACTGCAAGCCCAATTTTCTCATTATGTGTCTCAGAAATTAAGATTTTAGCCATAATTGTCATTTCAGTTCGATTTGTCTTTAACATTTCGTAGTAACTTATATGTTTAGTCCATTTTATTCTTATCCGTGTGTAAAGTATGCGTCGCTTCGAATCATATGTGAAATAATTGGCTAGTATTACTTTTCTTATCGGGGCTTTAGCATAAGAACCGACATCATGGTCTTCAGTGGCCGTGGCCCTCTCCACCTGTCTGTACACTTGCGAGATCTGGACATTGTACCGTCGGGATATTAAATGTCTGGAGCGGTTCCAGCAAACTACATCACCAACAACGAGTTCCTCTCTTGGACATCTCTCCCCAGCATCGAGGCAACCATCCTTCAACATCGCGTCCTTTAGGCGGGTTAAATATCCAGGATACCTTTCTCTCCACTTCCCCGAATCATCCTCTTTGGAGAACTCGTCAGAACGAAGCTTCACGGATCACTGACACAGGCCAACGTTGGAAATCGGCCTTCATGGCGTAGGACCATCTGAGAAGGGGATCGAGAATTTAGAGTCCAACTGTTGACATGAAGAGTATCTGCGACGTGCTGTCAGGAGGACCCGACTCGCCAAGCCATGTCCACCACCCACACTCTTCTGTGACTCGTGCTCGCGACTCTTCAGAGAGTAGAAAATGGAATAAAAAGAGATGATGACAATCCCGATGTTCGGATGCAAGCGGGTGTTTACTACTACTACTACTACTACCATCACCACCACTACTACTACTGTCATTCTCTATTATCTGTACATTGCAATGAATCTTGGAGTGGGAGTGGATTCACATTGCCTTTTCCACGGTTTTGAATCCTTCTCGTAAATTAGATCTTATCTTCGACCAAATTTTTGTAGTTACATTGTTGTTTCTGGATATATATATATATATATATATATATATATATATATATATATATATATATACGTAGTTAGTGTTCCATAAAAAATCTAAAAGAATGATATTGCGATGATGTGAACTTACGCACATCATTAACTGTCTTCCATGGCGAACAGTCTGGAGTTTCAGTTGGGTCGATTTAGCCTTGTCGGTCCGCAGTGTTTTGCGTTGAATATTGTTCTATGCAAACCATTTTCCATCGCCTGTTATAATATATTAAACGGACGATTAGTCAGAAAAATAAATTCATCATTAAAATTCATTCATAAAATGAATTTTTGATTCGACCTAATATTCTAAAATTTGGGAAAAGTTATAAGTACTGAATTTTTCAGTGTGAGCTAAAATAGTCACAATTGGCTCACTAAAATATACGGTAACTTAACTTTTATTATACTACTAACTATCCAGTTCATTTTTCTTGAATGAAACCTTTTCACAATTATACAATTTACTCCAGTTTTTCTTTCAGCTTATTTGGAGCGTGCAGATGGTTTAAGGGATAGCGTCTTGGATTCGATTACACGTAAATATCACTGGAAAAAGTTTGAATCCATTTCTCCCCACCAGTTATGGGTTAAATAATTAGGACTTGCATCTTGTAAAACATTGTTATTCTAAAGAAAATTTAATGTAATATTCACTCGCAAAAAAAGAGTTATTCTTACACTAGAAAATATCTCTCGATTTCAAATAACACACAGTTCCGATAAGCCATGAAAAAAATCAATTACTCACCTTGTTTGAATTCTTTAATTACATCTGAGAGTTAATAGACTTAGGTTGGTCATTTATTTTAGCTGAAACATTGAATTAATTACAAATTTTGATTAGCTTTTCTTTCATTTTACTTTCATTTGTGCTTTACACCTAGAAGTGATAAATTATTTAGCAGTCTTAAGTTTTTTGTTAAATATTGTAACAATTATTTGTGACTCAGTTTTCTTTCATCTGATTGTCGTTATTTTTTCACACATTGTACTAATAAACATAATCATCTAATATTGTTCGAGTTTGTTAGATGAATTATTTTTTACACTTGTTCTCTTCATTTTATTAGGTTTTTTCCCCCGCTGGACTCCGCTGGAAAAAAGAAATAGCATTCAGTAAGATATACATTCGCATCCCATACGCGTGAAATACACATATGGGTTTCCGAACCATGGCGAAATTGCCTAACACTGGAGGTTTTTTTACAGTTGGGTTGGCGATGAGAAACTGAAGAGAAATAGTAGACGACTGGAAATTTTGGTTTGTGATATAGGATTTTTGAGTATTAAAATGGTACAGTGTAACCCGGATAAAAGAGAGTTGTCGGGACCGGAGAAGAAGGCTCTTATATCCGGGTTTCTCTTATATCCGGGTTTGGTCTATTTTGTTTAGGTAAGTATGGGAACTATTTGGGACCAGAGAAAATCTCTCTTATATCCGAATCTCTCTTATATACGGGTCTCTTATATCCGGGTTACACTGTATTTTAAAATATGCTACTCAAAATAGATATTCAGTGAGATATACAAAGATACTGTATAAGCCCTACCCTTAAAGAAATAGGAGGCTAATTGGAAAGAAGTCATATTTCTAAATGATATGTAAATATCGCCCAAAATTAGGAATATTTTGGTATATTCTATTGTTTTGCGAACATTCAAACAGTTCTTCAGATGAAAATAAATTTTAGAGGATAAGGGAAGAATAAGAACAACGAAAAATATTCGCTCAATTTTTATTAGTTATTAGTATTGTACATTCCCTTTAATTTTATAATTATCAACAAAATCCTTAATTTTTTTTGTCAACACTTCGAACACTAACCAAAAAACTAAATTAATATTGCTTTCCTTTCTTCTTTAATATGGCAGTAGCATCAGTAGCCGCATAAATCAGCGTTATTTGTTACCGCCCTTTCGTATATTTACTACTTCATAAAGTTAGTTTATGAACCAGTAACAGACTTTTACCCAAACATTTTGATATGTTTTGGACATTTACTATACAGGTGGTAGGTGGAAAATTATTCCATGTGAAAGTGGGTGATGGTAACTATAGTGTTGGGAACCCTGGTTTTAAAGGATTACAAACAGAGACTGATTCCTTATAAACCTTAAACAAAAAAAAAAGCACCCAAGAAACCTCGCGCAATAAGTCGGATAAAAGCGAAGTCAGAATTTTAAAAAAAATTCAACAGATCCAACTCTCGATATAATTTCTCAGGTATTCTATTTTTCTTGTTATTATTAAAGAAAAATAGAGTGAAAAACTTTTTTCGAAATGTAAAGAAAAAAACTATTTTATAATCAACAATATTGTTTTGCTGTTTTCTAGAATGTTTAAACTAAGTTTAAATCCAACTTGGGTAAATATTCATGGATTGTTATAGACGTTGCATTAAACTTTTTGAAAATTGTAGGTGGTAGGGAAGAAAGAAACTTAAGAGAATTCTGCAGGCGACAAATGCGAGGAAATAAACTAGTAGAATAGAACTTACGGCCATATCGAGTTAATTCAACAGTAAAATGAGGAAACATTGTCACCACTCTAGTAGTACGCTTAAATTCATGAGGTTAAGGTAACGAGGAGTAGAGCTCAGCAGAACAATTGCCATGGAAATTATCGAAATGACAGAAGGGAGCCACGTTACGGCGATGGGAATTTCAGGATCGATTACATTACATATCCTTCTTTGGAATTTGTCAAGAATCTTGAGATACATAGTAAGAGCAGGAGATTAGATATAACAGCAAATATCGAATGCGCAGACGAGTGGTTTATTTATATATGTCCAAGATGGATTGTAACAAGAAAAATAGAAATATATTACGAGATTTGTAACTCAGTCATTGCAAATTGTAATCATGAATGGCAGACAAATGGGTACAGACGTATTGGAACTGTTCAGAGGATAAGTAGCAAGTCTTTGTGTAACGTAGATGCAATATATTTGGGAAAACATCGCGATGAGCAAAAGTTTTAATGAACATTAATTGAATTGTCGAAAGTTATAAGAAAACTTCAAAGATAACTTCTGATATCATATCTGACAAAAGACATAAGATTCGATCATTCAACTATTGTCAATGGTTTATAAATGATCCGACACTCTCATAAATAAACCGGTTTTGGCTGCTTCACAACTCGAGTCAAGAGAAAAAGCAAGTTAAACGATGTAACACATTTCAGCACAGCAAGTGTAATTCCATGAACAGAAAAAAAAATATACTCATATTTTTTTTTTTTTACTCAATAACTTTTCTTTGGCACAACAACAAATGAAATTAACCTTTTACTTTAACTAGGCACCATTATTGTCAGTGCATTTCCATAAACTTAATAAAGATTTTTTTTAAAGTGTTCGTGTCTGACATTTCTGTAATTTGATCTCGCTATAACCTGTCCGGATTAATCTGTTGCTTACTTTATTCGAGAAGACAGACAGAACACAACACTTCCGCCATAGGACGTAGTGTCGCCATTTTGTGCAATAAATTAGTTTATAAATTTACAATGCTGACGAACGCAGTGTTCGTTTTCTATTCGATTTTGGCTGCTAGAAAAGATTGCTATAAACATCGATGGTAATAATGATGACAAATGTAACTTAGGACATTTCATAGAATTTAATTTATTTCATATTATATTAAGAGTAGTAACGTTTTCATGTCGACGGACTAATTTTCAGACCTCAGTAAAAACTAAATATACTTTACTAAAAGCGACAAAGGAAAGTAAATTGTGAAGAGCCATCACCACCTACGCTTGAAAGAACACAGGACATAAAAGGGAGTGCAGATGTAACAACAAAGTAATATTACTGCTATAATAATAATAATAATAATAATAATAATAATAATAATAAATGGTTACAGAAAGAACCTGTTACAATTCTATGGGACGACACAATACACACTGACAGAACAATCATAGCCAACTGCCCAGATATTGTTATTAAAGACCATAAACAAAAAAGGGCCTCCTTATTGATATGGCAGTCCCTGCTGACTGCAATGTGTCTTTGAAGATATTCAAAAAGCTGCGAAAATACAAGGACCTTGAAATAGAAATCTCGAAAATGTGGCATATGGGAACATCAACAATCCCTGTTGTAGTTGGATGCCTAGGGCTGGTTGGAAAAGATTGCACTAGACTAATTGAAGGGATTCCTGGAAGTCCATGCCTCAAGGAGATACAAAAAATTGTTCTGACAAGTACAGCCCACGCTTTACGAAGGGCTTTATCTATGTAATTTTTTTTTGTCAGTGGAGAGTGTCATGATGCCATTTCTAAACTTAGGTCTCTGGGCGGAACCCGAAAAGAAATGTGTAAACGCCAGAAATCAAAGAAAATAACAACAACAACAACAATAATAATAATAATAATAATAATAATAATCCATCTCTTCTGGAAATTCAAAAATTAGTTCTTAAAAGTACAGCCCATAACATGGTAAGAGTTTTGTTCTTTTCAGTTTTCTTGTTAATAGCTGTATTTTGTTTGATACAGTGGACACAACAAAAATCACATACTTTACTTGACCTCGATCATTGTTTAAGACCTGGCATGTAATTATAAAATATATGCACGCTAAAATGAATATTTAAATAACAATAATAATAATATAGAGTAAAAAATAACAACTATAATAGAAAAAATATAGAGAAGAAAATAATAATAATAATACTAATAATAATTAAGAGAAGAAAATAGCAATAATATAAAGAATAAAAAATAATAACATAGAAAAGAAAATGACAATAATAACAATATAGAGAAGACAACAACAGAGATAATATAAACAAGAAAATATAATAATAATATAGAGATAATAATATGAAGGAAAAGTATACAGAGAAAATAAAATAATAATAATAATGTTAATAATATAGAGAAGAGAATATCAGTAATAACAATATGAAGAAAAAATAATAAGATAGAGAAGAAAGCATAATAATAGTTTTAATAGTATAGAGAAGAAAGAATGATAGTAATAATATACAGAAAATAATAGTCATAGTTATAATAACAATAAAGAAAGAATAGTAATAGTAGTAACAAGAATAGAGAAAGAAAAAATAATATTGAAAGAATAATAATAATAGTAGTAGTAATAAACAAAATGATTTTTGTAACTCTCCCAATATTTGACAATGTTAAACAATCTTTCGGCAGAGTATCTGTTTTCTTCTAGTTATATTTAAACAATTCTTTCAAGTATAAAAATGTATAAAACTATGAAAAATTATAATGTCTGTACAAACCTTGCTTGTCTTTTAATGAAAAACGGTTGTACTGGTAATAAACGCGTCAAAACGAATGAATCACCGTCCTTGTAGAAGTAGTAGTAGTAGTAGTAGTAGTATTAATAATAATATAGAAAGCAAAAAAATAATATTAGCAATAATAATAATATGGAAACAAAAATAATAGTAGTAATAATGATAATAATAATATAGAAAGAATCAATAATATTAGTAGTAATAATAATATAGAAAGAAAAAATTACAATAGTAGTATTGATAATAATAATATAGAAAGAATAATAATAATAATAATATAAAAGCAAAAATAATAATATTAGCAATAATAATATGGAAACAAAAATAATAGCAGTAATAATGATAATAATAATATAGAAAGAATAATAATAATAATAATAATAGTAATAATAATATAGAAATAAAAATACTAATATTAATAATATAGAAAAGAAGAATACTAGTAGTTGTAATATTAATGATAATATGGAGAATAATAGTTATAATAATATAGAAAGAAATATAATAGTAGTAGTAGTAATAATAATAATATAGAAATAAAAAATACTAATAATAATGATATAGAAAGAAAACAGTAATAATTATAAAAATAATAGAGAAGTAAATAATACTATTAATAATAATGATGAAGAGAAGAATGAATTATAAAACTAATGGAATTTCTGATATCAACAGTCCGTATTAGAGCAAAAATAAAAACCAGAATTTTCAATGATCAAAAGATGTTTTGTTTATTTTTTTACCAGGTGAGATATTTATTGCCATTTCAAAGAAAAGTGTTGTACTTATAACGGTCTTCTTTGAAATGACAAGAATCTCCTATGTAGTTTTTTGTAACCTGTATAATAATATAGAATATGAAAGTTTCATTAAACTGGGGTCTCTGTAAATGAATTATTAAACAATAAATCTGAAGAAACCTATCATTACAAAAATATTTTGATCTCAATTCTAGAATATTCATTCGTTTATATATGAATAATCACAAAAATTAAACTTGTTTCCATCGATACGTTGCACACTAATGGTTCCAAAATATGTGTTCCGAGTTTATGAATATAACCAAACGATATATATCTTTTACTAGTGACAAAAGGTACACCTTTGACACTAGATGTCGTCCTGGGTATGACGAGAAACTACATCCGCGTCCTGGGTATGACGAGAAACTACATCCGCGTCCTGGGTATGACGAGAAACTACATCCGCGTCCTGGGTATGACGAGAAACTACATCCGCGCCCTGGGTAAGATGATATACTACATCCAACAGCAAGGCCTCTGACCCGGAGGTTTTGAGGAGCGTGGAACCACCTCTTAATTGCTAATGTTCCCAGGTCCGCCCAGACCCGGAGTGGTAGCACATGTTACTGACCCAGCTATGGGCAAATAGTTAACCCCGAAATTGAGACTACGTCCGTGTCCAGGGAAAGATGATAAACTACGTCCAACAGCAAGGCCTCTGATCCAGAGGTTTTGAGGAGCCTGGAACCACCAATTAATTACTGGTGTTCCCAGGTCCATCCTGACCCAAGGTGGTAGCACCTGTTAGGGGATACAGCTATGTGAAAATAGTTAACCCCCAAATTGGGGTCAAAACTATGGAAATGTAAAAATAGGTTTTAATAGCAGAATACTATTGTAAAAATTATTACCTGACCCGGGATGGTAGCACCTGTTTGGGTCCCAACTGTAGGCAAATAGTTAGCCCGCAAACTGGGGTCAAAGCACTATGAAAGTGTAAAAATAGATTTTAATATCAGAAATACTTTGTAAAAATATTTACCAGTAATATATTTTTGAAGAAAAAATATTACCAGCAATACATTTTTGAAAAAAAATTATTTCTTGTTATACATATTATCAGCGATATTTTTCAAAGAAAAAATATTACCACAAAATAGAATTTTTGAAGGAAAAAATATTACCAGCAATAAAAATTTCGCCGGCATTAAATAACCCATTGAGGTTGATATACCGTAAAACAAACCAAAACAAACAAACCAAATCTAATACTAGATGATCAGACAGTTGATCACTTCTTTGGCCTAGGTCTAACAACTTTGTGGGGGAGAAATAGCTGCTTGCATTCAATGCCTCGATAACCAAACTAGATGAATGGATGTTCCCTCGGAGAGGCCTCGGACCGTGAGGGCCTATTGGGTCTTAAACTCAACCCAGAATTCAAGTAGAGCTCGTACATACACTCCATCGCTGATGATGACGCTGGGAAAAATGTCGGTTCCCGTGACCACATCCAGTAAGTAACTGACACCTCATTGTATCCTCTACCTTTATAATAGCCGGATCTGGACTAAGACGGAGCACCTCTTCCATGTACGGGAAAGGACCTACTCAGACGTCACTTTCCAGTCTCGATAGAGTACAACATCGTCTCCCAGACGAAACGTCGCAAGCCTTTCACTGTTTTATCACTATTTTCATGGCGAGTGATCAGACGAATTAGTTTCACTAGTTCTAGCTTCTAGGTTAAGCCCTCCCTCATGCTACACGCATTGTTGTGAACTATACTTTGTATTCCATTTCACACGCGCAGCTTCTTCCCACGAACCACTGGTCCGGGGAACCGACTCCCAACAGGTTTTAACCGATCCCTACAATCTTAACCTGTTCAAATCTAGGGTTAACCGTTACTTTCCCTACATATCCCCATAAACAGTGTCACTTACTCTATAACCCTCTATCGCTAGTGGCTCTCTGGCCTTGTACAGGGTGAACATCAACGTAAAATAATAAATAGGTTATGTAAATTTTATTTCGTCTTTGAAATAATATACTTTCATTCGCGATTCTCTAACGAAGATATCATGATTAGGAAAGATGTTTATCTGCAATGTTGAAATTTTTTTGCGCACGGTATTGTTGATTAAGTCTTAATTGAAATATTCTAAATTTGTTTTGTTGGCGACCTATTTTCAGATATTTTGAATATTCATCTAATTATGTTACTTTCTATCGTAACATATTAAGTCGATCAATTCTTACGGGAAATATCGGATTAAATGATTTCTCCTTTCATTTTTTTTTTATTTACTTTATTGGAAAGTGAAGATGGAAAGATTAAGTCGGAATGGATGCCGTCCGAATAAGATATTTTTCTTCAGGTTGAAAAATTAAAACATATACATTGAGACAGACATCACCGGTTTAGACATATCTTTGAAATGATTTCGCGACAGATATAATACAAAATACTTTAGAAATATCTGTGTATAATACTGACATTTAAACATTATATGCACATACACATATGTGTGTTAGTAGGATATAGAATAGGTTTATATTATACAAGCTAGAGAAGCTAGCACAAACAGTCGAAACGTTTTAGCTTAAAAATATTCTTCACTTAAACACACATACAGATAAATACATATATACATACATACATACATACATATATATATATATATATATACATACATACACACATTATATATATATATATATATATATATATATATATACATAGACACATTATATATATATATATATATATATATATATATATATATATACATATATACACATTATATATATATATATATATATATATATATATATATATATATATATATATATATATAGTTTATGAAAAACTAGGTAATCCGTATGGGGAAACCCAAGGAGGATAAAATCCAGAGAGCTCAATGTAAATCCAGAGCAAATAATTTAAATAAAAACAAGCTTCCATGTAATATATTTATTTATTATTTTATTATATATATATATATATATATATATATATATATATATATATATATATATATATATATATATATATATATATATATATATTTGTGACTGTACCTCTGTTCTCTAGCCCTGGTCATGACGATGAACTACATTCGCCAGCACCACCTTTGATTGAGAGTTTGGAAGTTTTGATGAGTGTAGTCCTTTCTCTTAATAGCTGTTGTTCCCAGGTCCGCCTTGATCATGGGTCCTAGCGCCTGTTAGGGTTGCAGTCATGGGCAAACACTAAACCCCACTTATAAAGACAAAGCACTATTAAATGTATAAAAATACATTTCTATAGGAAGAATACCAGTAATACATTTTTATGCATAAAAAAATGACAATAATAACTATTTGTAGTTTGAATTACCAACAATATATTTTATAGCAAAATGACCTACAGTACATTTTATGTGTAATTACAGCATACAATTGCGTTCAAAATATATTTAATTGAAGCTCTACAATTGTGTTAAAAATATTTAGTTTTCGGCATTAAATAGCTGATAGTGGTGTTGATAGGCCACTAAACAAAATCAACTAAACTGACCAAAGTTCTGTTCTCTTTTTCCTCCGCTAATGTCAGTTTTATGCACTTGTGCAATCTTCAGACGGTAAAGTATGGAACGATAGCCGTAAACTATACGTGTATAATCAGGTTTGAGATTTACATATAAAGAGAATCATTTTGCCTTCCATCACTATGTCCAATATGACCAAGGAGAATAATTCATTGCAATTTCTGCTGTCACGTTTTTCACTAAAATGAAGTGGAGATATTATATTTAACGAACTGCCAACACTACTGTTAGGAAAGTTGGTTCACTGTGTTGAAGCAGACATTTTCTTTGTTAGAATACATTATGCGCGTTTATAAATCTACCATTTGTCCCTGCATTGAATGTAGCTGTCATATCTGATCTGGTTATTCTTTTATATATCCCGATATTCTCGACAAAAGAAGGGTCTGAAATATTAACGATCTTGACCAGGCATATCGTAATATCATCGGTACTGATTTGGTATATCGTCTTCAGTTAATGTCTTCTGGCGTGGCTTCCCTATGTCTTTTTTTATAAATATTTCCCTGGCAGTTGTTCTCGTGAACTATACTTCATAGTATCTTGAAGTCTATTAACTAATTGGCAACTATGTCCCATCGTTTTACTGTTGACATTTTTTCATCCGAGTCTTATGAGTGAAATTGGGTAGGCAAAGATTCGATGGTTGTCAAAGGTTTTTGTTATGGTCCGGTTCCTTGCACCACGGTGATAGTCCAAGGTAGAACCAATAAAGAACTCGAAGGCGGATATGGAATAACACAGATATATTACAAACAGGAATTTATACAGAGAGGTAGAAAAGTGTTAGTAAGAACAATCAGGTTTACTAGTAATTGTTTGAACGCGACTCTTTTTCGGATTGCCTCTGACTCGACTGACTGACTCGCTCGCTCTGACTGACTGACAGACTCCTGACGAACTTCTGACGGACCTCACTCCAGACTTCAGACTGAACTCAGATTTCAGACGGAACGGTATTTAGTCACCCCCCCACTAAGGCATCATGTGGCACAAGGCCGGTTTAACGCGGGATCTCCGAACCCGTTGCCTCGGCCAAAAATATGCCCTTTGAACCCGTATAAACGGGTTCAGGGTCGGTTACCTCCCGAAAGAGACTCCGCCCTTCAGCGTAGCCTCGATCGGGTTCCTCCCCGCCCGAAGGCAGAGAGTTCAACCGATCAGCCGGTCAGCCGGTCTTACGACTTCAGACGGGACTCCCTGCTTCCTTTTGAGGCGCAGTATTTATTACGTATGTAATAGTCCATTATGTTATTATGGGTAAGGTCCAATAACAGTTTTGATAGTGGTGGTCTCATATGATTTCTGCTTAACTCAAATTATGCCATCTCTACCAGAAACTCTAAATAAGGTGAGCTAAACATAGTCGCATTATAAACTATATGCTACCCTCTGGGTTTTGGGGAAAGATTACCGGAGCAGACGTGTGCCACATGGTCTGTCTAGCTATTCGTATACAGCATGTAACTGAGTGCAGATAATGTCAGAATAAACTTTCCACTCATTTACTCATTATACAATTATAGAAGACTGTTGTAACAGAGGTTTAAATTCAAGAGTAATCTCATAGCCAACAAGTGGAGATCTGAGCCAAACATTTTTAATGGCTGCTCTCGATATGCAAACAGCTGCTCGATCAAACCGCGCTTGAATTGTGCTCACGTTGAGCAGCTGATAACAGGAGAATATAAGACATCTACACAAGAAGGGAGAAGAGCTTAACCTTGCGAGAATAGAATCAAGTTATGAGAAAATCATTGTCACCACTTGATAATGTTAACTGTCGGTGTTCGCTGTTGAATAAACATTAATTATACATGTGACAGATTCAGTCTCATGTTTGTCACTCCAAAGATAACCTTACATTAGCGGAGGGGAATATTCAGAAACGTGTAACCAGAAATTTAATGATATTTGTTTCGCTTGTATAGTATGAGTCTTTTGACGATGATGATTAAAATATAGCAATATTATTTAATATTTCTTGCAAAGATTTAAAATTTTAATATTTAATGTTTCTTGCAAAGATTTAAAACATGTCAATTTTTTATAAAAATAATAATTTATAAAAACAAATTATAATAATGATAATTTATAAAAAAAGTTATAATAATGATAATTTTATAATAATATGAATAAATTATCCTATTATAATTCTTTTTGTCCCTCTATTAGTTAGTTCGCACGACCGTTACGCCGTGTCAATGCATGACAAATAATAGAATATCCCGTTTTAACCGCGAGAAAAGAAGAAAATGACATATCAGAAATGAAATGCTACTTGGTGTATGAATGAATGAAACAAATAAAGGAAGTTAGAAGAGTTTAAGATTTTTTTCAGTGGAATAGAAAACAATTGTCAATTTCACATCTTTTCGTGTTTGTTATCGCAATATCTCCGTAAAGTTATTAAGCTCAAATATTTAATGATGCGATAGGGGAATTATTACGGATGTTTTATTGCCATACAAGTCTCTATGAGCTAATTCAATCATTAACTTAGGAATTAAGTAAGCTTCATCAGAAAATTCAAGTAAAGAAAACGTGCCCTCCATTCGTTAGTTAGTTCCTTAGGTTGCACGACCATTACGCTTTGACATTACGATTGTATTCAGGTGATGACACGCAGTAAAAATGTGTTCTGATATTGTGCTCTTAGATACTGCCCCATTTGATTAAAACGGATCTCTATATATTTCCAATTGAGCAAGAAAATTACTTTTAATTTTGTTAGATTCACCTTTTTAAAAACTAAACATCTCTTCTAGCCATGAAGAAACGACGTATAATGATATCTCTTCCAAGGTATGTAAAGATGTTCATATTTTAATGCATTTTCAAATGAAAAAAGTGATTTTTGACATAACCGACTAATGTGATATTTCATTGTAATGTTATTGTGAATATATGGTTAGTCGGAGTTTTACGTAATATAAGTACTAAGTCTATATATATATATATATATATATATACACGCTGTTAATATAATGTGATATTTCATTGCAACGTTATTGTGAATATATGGTTAGTCACAGTTTTACATAATATAAGTACTAAGTCTGTATATATATATATTTATATATATATTATGTATGCATTGCTTAAGGGAGGGTTAAATATTTATATTTATATATATTATATTATATTATATATATATATATATAATTTACATTATGCACATAGATTAGATCTAGCTGTATCAAATACTTGAAACCTATATGTAAAATTGATTTTTGTATATTATTGTATATAAATTATTTCTAGATGCATTAAATGCATTAAGTATTTTACAACTATGACTGCCATTTTAATAATATATATATATATATATATATATATATATATATATATATATATATATATATATATATATATATATATATACTTTTAATAATATACAGGATTGAACCATGCTGGTCCTGATTTACATAGATATCAAGGAGATAGAGATACATCGTATATACTCACGTATCATGAGACATTTGAAAACATGATTTGGAAGGAAATTTTAAGGGGATCACATCAAAAGACGACCTATAAAATTAGCATATATACTGCTGGCCCTGGCTATGCCATTGATCAAACTATATATCCATTAACTGTCGTCAAATGTACAGTTGGATTTAAAATAAACATGATTTTGATAAAACTAAGTCGAATTCCCTTGAATTTCCTCGACGTCTTGAAATCTTGTTCCTTTCAACTGGATTTAGTTTTTGAATTTTCGTAATGGGTTAGATATTAGGAACATGGTGGTTGCCGTACCTGTGGAATCTTTTGATTGGCCAAAAATTGCTGCACACGACATGGTCACTGTTGTAATCTAAGTGTGGTGAGACAACCACATTCTACACAACTTCCTTCCACGCACGGCTATAAAGAAAGGAATTGAGCGGTATAAAATAGTTTGTATGTACGATGGAGTTCAAAGTCAATCTGTGCCAAGCTTCACTCTGCGCATTTTAGCTCCGTTAGTTACAGCCAAGTTACTTTTTTTATTCAGATCTTGTATTTTCACATGGTATTGATGCCTGTTCGAAATTTACATATTCCTTTTATATATTTCATTGAGAAATTTAAAGGATACTGGGAGTAACATGTGAGTCACGAGTAAGATTTAAGCAGAATAAAAACAAAAATGATGTTTATAATCATAATCAGAGGAATACAATAGGAATTTGTGCGATATATGAGAAAAGAAGACTTGAAGAAATTGATATGCAGAACTCATATTAAAAGTACGGACAAAGGGAAACAGTTTGTAATCCATCTGACATGCTTGTATAAATGGACGGCAAAAAAAGAGTGATGGTAAAGAGACAAACATTACTAAGAAATACAACGAATAGGAAATTGTGGAGAGCTACCGCGCTAGTTTTGAAGGGACACAGCACAGAGAAGATATCGGGTTTATGATCACAACATTTTTATCATTGTTCCCTACAGCTCTTTTCAGGTGTTTAATAGTAATTTCCCAGGAATTTTTAACTAAACCCTTTATTCAAGCTACGGGCAAGAATGTTCAGATTCTGCTGTGCAGGCCAGAATAAACCTGGTATCAGTAAATAAAGTAATAAAGATAAACCTGGGAGAATTTCAGAAAAGCCCAGATCATAAAAGAAAGAAGCTATTGATGGCTGTTCATATTCAAAGCCAAAACGGGTGTCAGCAGCAACCGGTTTCTTACCTAGCGATCTTCTTTTTGTGCCGTGTCCCATCGGGACGTGGGCAACCATGGTTCTCAACATTTTCCTGTTCATTGTATCTCTTATAACATTATCCTTCTGTTATTTCTCCTAAGGCATGTTCTGCTATCCATTTACTCAGTCTCACTAATTATGATATGCATTGTTTTCCTCTGTCCCACTTGACCTCTATCTGACCTGTGAGTATCAGATTTTCCAAGCCCTCTTTTTTCATTATATACCCCAGAAACCTCATCTGTCTCTTCCTGAGGTTAAGTATTATTTTCCTTTTTGTTTTCATTTTCTCTAAAACTTCGGGGTGCTCACATGTTCGGTCCACGGTATCTTCAGCATCCTTCTGTAGAAACACATTTTTGTTGCTTCAAGTCTCCTCTTCATCTTTGAGGGGATCGTTCAGAAGAAGACAAATATCACGTAGCAGTTTAATACTCTTTTCCTTGTTTCTAGCGATATTTCTATTTCTTAGTACTCTGATTAGATTTTGGAATGCTTCCTAGGCGATACCAATACGCCTTCGGATTTCAGTGTCACATTTTACGTCCTCTCCGTTTAAAAAAAATCACTTCCTAGATATTTAAATTCCCGCACTTGTTTGATTTTGGACTCCCCGATTTACAATTCGCAATTTGGGCATATTCTCTTGCTAACAACCATGCATTTTGTTTTCTTTCAGTTGATGTTTGGTCCTATCTTCACGTTTTCCATCACTATACATTCTGAAAGAGTGTTTGTAGATTCCTTTCTTTGTCTGTTATCAACACTCTCATCTGCGTACATTAACAGTACGGAATTGGGCGGTATGACGATTAGAAATATCAGTGCTTTAAAGATCTACTTAAATGACGTAGCACAGAAAGAACATCACAATGAAACATTTGACTTAATACTACAAATTGAAACTATCTCATTATCGTTCATGTGGTGTCTAATTATTTACTCTGGTTGAATTGGTTCAGTGGAATCGTAATAATCTAACTCCATAGACTGAATAAAGTGATCTCTATAGATTCTTGGACAATTACCAATGATGTTAGGAACGTGAAGATAGTTGAATGTTAACGCTCCCGATGTATTCTGACTATCTTCCAAATTGAAAACATTAGTCCGAATCATAGAGTATATATCTTAGCGTGTAAAACGCATCGAGGACATTTTTCTCCGAGTAATGTACAACCCAGAAACTTCGAACTATAGAATTTGTTCAACCATGCCTGAATGATAGAAAATAAAGTTAATTTAATACTTCTTGGGATTTCTTTAAAGAAACTCAGATGCGAAAATCCCATTCTGTTTCAAGGTTGTCTTGTTTGTTTAACAGAATATCATCTCATTATGGATCATTTAATGACGAAATTTAATTTTCTTGTGAACTTTGAAGTAATAAAAATAAGATATGTTATTCTGCTTTCACAATTGAATACATGGTAGATGATACTCAGCTTTTGTGCATATACATATTTACACTATTTACATTATTCGGACTATTGTCCTCCATTGTACGCTCCGGCCTTCTTCAGGTGGCTGGAATGTCGAATTGAACCCTTTATTTCACTCACTGGGGTAGACTGTTCTAGTTCCACGTGTCATGTCTAATGGGTGTCAGTTATCTCCTGTTAACTCCCCTCTCAAAGTTCTCCACCGCCTTAACCAGATATTGAACTCACACTCTTTGGGTCCTGTCGCTGGATCTAACTAGCGCCTTTATCCACTTTGCCATGTGTCCTTGTTCGACATTCTAACCCTCCGAAGAAAGCCGGAGCGTACAACGGTCGAAACGTTGTGATTAACACGGTGACAAAGATGAGGACAATAGTCCGAATAATGTAGTGTACATAATACCTCATCTCAGAAATATAGACATATACATATTTGAGTGGACATACTTACTCCAGACAGGGATATGTGTGATTTATGTTGTAATTTTGCTATATTTTGGAATAAAGTTCGTATTCATTAAGTAATTGTGGGATATATGGATTAATGTCATGTAAAGTTCTTTCATGTTCGTTATTTGCTTCGTTCTATTTCTTTATATGAATCACTATAGGTTATGCAATGCCAAAATATAAATATTTTAAACGCCTTCAAATACAGAGAAAATATATTGTTGGTAACTTTACAATCAATAGGTGTTGTTGGGGACCTTTTATATAAAAATGTATTGCTAGTATTTTTTTACTATGAAAATGGTATTTTATATTTTCATATTGTCTTGTTTTTGTATGGGGTTTCAGTATTTGCATATAGTTTGGAACCTAACAACCTTAATTCATTGTGAGCCTCGGAACAACAGTAATTAAGAGGTGGTTTATAATGCCTCAAAACATCCAACCTCCTTATCAGAAGCCTTGATGTTGGATGTAGATGTTCGTCATACCCAGGACAACTGTCTTAGTAAATATCTGACATAATACCGATACAATAGTGATTTGCAATGCAATAGACAAGAAAACGATTTTCGTAGTAAAGATTTTATCTATGCAAACCTTTGCACTTTCGTTTATTTGACAAAGCTGTCATTTAGGCGAAGTCATACAAAACGGATTAAGATAAGAAACGGGTTAAGAAAATATCGAAACAGAATAGCGAAATAATCATGTGAGCAAAGCTGTAACATGACGAACTCAGTCAATCACAACAGCGAAGAATTAGTTCTATAACTTTCCATTTTTCTTCTAATGTTTCACGTCCCTTCAAGACGCAGGGATCATGACTGCACAATTTGCTGTCATTGGTGTCTCTGAGTAAATGTTGTCTTTTCGCTATCTCTTCCAATAACTGTTCTGCCGACCATTTGCACAAACTCATTAAGTAGGTTATACACTACTTCTCTCTTTCCCCTTTACTTTAATATGTCCGGTCACTGATAGTTTTTCTATGTCCTATTAACAAATTATGTGCTCTAGAAATCACAACAGTCTCTTTCTCATGTTAAGTATAATTCTGCTTTTTGTTTTCATTTTTTCTAAAACCGTTTCATTGCTTCCATGTTCAGTCCCTAGTATTGTCAGTATCTGTCTGTAAAACCGCTTATGTGTTAAGGTCCTGGATATGACGATAAACTACATCCGACAGTAAGACTCCTGATGGGGAGATTAGAAATTTTGAGGAGCGTGGAACCACCTCTTATTTGCTGTTTCCAGGTTTCACCCTAACCGGAGCGGTAGCTCTTGTTAGGGTCACAGCTATGGGAAAATGGAGAAATTCCAAACACAATGGCGGCATAAAAATATTTTTTTATACTAAAAATACCAGTAATACGTTTTTTACGTAAAAACAAATGAATAGCAACAATGCCTATTTATAGTAAAATTAGCAACAATACACATTTAAAGCAACATGACGCGCAACACGTTTTATCTCCATTTGAAGGCATACAATTGCGTTCAAAACATATATTTGAAAATATATAATTTTTCAAATTATTTATTTTTCGGCATTAAATTAACCATTGACATTTATATGAGACTAAACAAAATCAAGCATAAGAAATTTTCTCTTGTCTCAAATCTCTTTTTGATATGTTGATATAGTCCAGCATTCACTGTGATATAAGAGGATCGATATTAATTAACAGTTAAGTAGTTACTTTTTTGTTTTTAATTAGATATTCTTGTTTAATAATACATTGCTTAGATTTTGGAAGGCATCTTTCGCTATGAAACTAAACAAAATATTACGGGATGGGAATATTTCGTTAGAAACAAAAGAATTACTACTAAACTCTCATGCTATATTATATCTACTTTATAGCAGAATATTGGCAACTGAATTGACTTCTCCCATGGGCCGCGACCCTTCAGGTCATGGAAAATTATCGCTCTTCGAAAACATCTTATCCCGAGTTACCCTTCGGATCACAGCGTCGCATTTTCCATCCTCTGTTAAAACATTTCCTAGATGTTTAACTTTTTTATTTGCTTGATTTTCGTATCTCCAATTTACTGATTTAAAAAAAAAACATTGTACAGTATTCTCTTTATTTCTTCTTTACAGTCCTTATGTTCAAATTAAATAAGGATATTTTTTTCAAGAAAAATAAAAATGTTCCCCTCATTAAGTGAGCCATTCCTAGGGAAATTCAGAAAGGAAAAAAATATTCAAAGACAGCATAACGTAAATATTTTCCTGTTCTCTTTCGAAAATTACTGGGTTATAAATAACCTTGTTGTCAGTGTGCAGCTTATATTTGACTCTTACGGCCTCTTCAATAGACGAAATTCGCGGGGAGTGTTCGAAAATAAAAGAGCAAAGTTTCTAAACGACTACGAAAAGATATTTACGAGATTAATCTAGGATTTTCTCAGGCCTACAACAGAGAAACAATTATGATCGAACTGAATAGCGATAACTTTCATGACAAACTTATTGACCATCATTCCTTGACTTTTACGCTAACATCTATTATTGCTTTATTGTCACTTATATCCGCTATCAAATCTGTTATCAGTGTATTTTCATATTATTTTTGGTATCCCTTAAACAACAGCCTCTCACCATAACTAAGTTTTTAAAATATCATAAAAAATATTCTTTATATATGCTCATTGTGGTAGAACTATATATATATTTTTATATATCAATAAACATTTAAGAGAAAGAATTTAGTCTATCACCTGTAATAATTCCTACAAGGATTACATTGGAGAAACCTCTAGAAATTTAAATGAAAGTCTATATGAAAACAAAAGGGATCTTTTACAAAATAACACACTAAATGCATTATTTGATCACCGTAATCAGTCTGACTATAATTTTGATTTAAAATAATGCTACCCTAATTAAAAGAGAAATCAATTTACTAAGACAAAGATGTATAGAAAATGTTTTAATTGCTAGATCATCCACAGTAAATTTACGTACGTATTGTTACAAAATTCCATCTTTCATAGCAGCTCTTCTATTATCAAAATGTTATTTATTTAATAAGAAAAATTATGGAAACATGAAGAAAATGAAATCAGCTTGACTATAATAACAAAAGCATTTAATTAAAAAAAAGGAAAATGTAAATTCTCGGCCTTTCCTTCGTG
Source organism: Acanthosepion pharaonis (assembly GCA_903632075.3). Taxonomy (NCBI): domain Eukaryota; kingdom Metazoa; phylum Mollusca; class Cephalopoda; order Sepiida; family Sepiidae; genus Acanthosepion; species Acanthosepion pharaonis. The sequence continues at coordinate 3,730,004 of CAHIKZ030004979.1, read as the reverse complement.
CGCACGCGTTGTCACGTCAACGTATACATGACGTTAGTTCGATGAAGTCCTAAAGTGCGAAACACGTCACACGATTTCTTCTAGTTTTACATCGTTTTTTTTTGCCCAAAAATATGTCTATTAACAATGATAACATTATGCGTTTTACACTTTAAGCATATTGTCTAAGTGAATATCATTATACCTATATCTGTCCTTATTTTTTCTTATACGTTTTTTTTATAGTTTCTATGATATTTCTCGCTTTCGAAATTTACTCCTGTTTCCAGGGAACACCGTAAGGTTTAAAACATATATTTATAGCACAGATTTTAATATCAGACAACTTCCTTACACATATCATCTTGATAAAACAATTATTCCAATTCACGATACCTTATTTTTTTACGTTCCCCTGTGTTCGATCTAAATTTAATAAATATTAATAATTACAAAGAAAACAACTTTAACTAAACTGTTTTTTCTAGACTTATTTTTCCTTTTTAAGTTTTGAATATTTTGAGAGGAGATTTATTAATGTGTACGAATCATTTGGAAAAGTCATATCACCCTAATTAAGTTTTTCTAAAAAAGTACGAATCTATTAATAGTGTAAATAGCTGTTTTGAAAAAGCATTAAACAACAATTATACTATTAGACCAAAGAAGACAAATATTCACACGGAAAAATTGAAGGAGAAAAATATGAAGAAAATTATTGAAAATGTTTATCTTTTAGAAATTCGAAGAAAATGAATACATTTTTAATGTTACGTCCGTTGTAAGATTACCACTTTGTCTCCCCACAAGTGAAGACATTCTGCGAAATCTGTTGTATTTTTACAGTTAAATAGATGTAAAATTGTATCTCCTTTACTTAGGGATTTCCGAAATCTATAGAATGAGTTAACATTTAACTAAACCATGATTAGAAAAAAAAGTGTAGGTAAATACAGTTTAAATACAAAAACGATTTTGAAAATAGATTTCGGTATTTAATATTTAGTATTCTCATCTAAAATAGAATAGAATATTTCAGATATGTGAACAAATATATTCATTGATGTGAGGAAATATTACACAAAATCAAGAGAAATTGGCGTTTGTTTTTAATATCAAAGTCTTGCTATCCTAGATTTACGAGGGAAAGATAAAGCGCTCTTTTCAGGCTGGTTTTAACTTCACCTTCTACACTAATTAGCATCCAAAGCTATAGAGTACTACTTTCGCTGTGATTTGTCTCATAATTGAGATGAAGCGAGTTCATGATTTTATAAGGGGGTTCTTGCGAAAGTGATTATGGCAAAGTAGCACAGAATCGATCTAGTCTTGCCAAGACAATCTTCCGTATCAATGTCCGTTACACAACCCACATATCCAATATTAGAACTTCGGGCTAAAAAATAAAATGGCAGGGAGATATATGCATGTATGAGTGTGTGAGAGCGCATTATAACATTGTGTAGCATAATTTTTGTTCTTTGGATAGAAACTGTTATCGCCTATTTCCTTACGCACAGAAAGCGTGTAAAAATAGGTAATATTTACTTCAAACTTTGCCTTTTCTGACCAGGATAATGATTTTCTAAGCAGGTCTTATATATAGCACCTAATGAGGATCGAACTCACTACCTAGTCGTAATTGATCTAGCAAGACAAGCTTTCTAACCATTACACCACGGCGAGGTTTGTAACCAGGATAATGACCTTTCTGAAATTTACCTATTACCATTGTGAAAACTGGCGAATGTGCACATTCTCGTTCACGCAAAATAGAAACAAAATGACACATGATTCAAAAGTAGCATTTATCCATTCTAGAATGAAACAAAAAGCGCAAATTTAATTTGGATCTGAGTAGTTTGTCCCGATTTATGCATATACTGGAAATTACTTTCACCAATCATCCTCCATATATTGTCTACTGTCATGTTTTCGTTACACGGTACATGGTAGCGGCGTTCTAATTCCAGTATATCCACGTGGGAGGGATCGCGTTGTTACTCTCAGTACGCTCCCATGTTCTCCTTGGATTTATCAAGATCTGCATTAAGGAGATGGTCTTTGAAGAACATCCTGCATCCAATTATAACGTAGTTCTTCACCAGGGTCTCAACAAGCTTCATATAGTTTTCGGCCTTGTGATTACCCAGTATAAAGTCCTGCCTGTAGTATTGTGCCGGCAGTGTCCCTGGTGTCTAAAAGCATAGATTACACGGAAACGTGATAAAGACGCCTTGGAGATCCATCAGGAAGGCCACCATTTTGAAGTCTCCGATATCCTCCCATCAGAAAACTTCATATTTTTAAGATAGGTAGAAAGATTTATCTTTATATATATATATATATATATATATATATATATATATATATATATATTTCTGTCAGTCTTTCTCTCTCTATATATAAAAACATCAATTTATTGGTTATAGATCTATCTCTCTTTTCTCTCTCTATATATATATAAATATATATATATATATATAGAGAGAGGGAGAGAGATAGAGAGAAAGACTGACAGATAGAGAGAGAGAGAGAGAGAGAGAAAGGCTGAGATAGATAGATAGATAGAGAGAGAGAGAGAGAGAGAGAGAGAGAGAGAGAAAGACTGACAGATAGATAGAGAGAGAGAGAGAAAGACTGACAGATAAATAGATAGAGAGAGAGAGAAAGACTGACAGATAGATAGAGAGAGAGAGATAGATAGATAGATAGATAGATAGATAGATAGATAGATAGATAGATAGATAGATAGATAACTAATAAATTGATGTTTTACTCGGACATTATTTCTTATTGAGATAAATATTATATTTAGTGTGCATACCTGTTTGAGTAGACATCCCTATTTTTTTCTATTTTAACAGTGAAACTGATATCTACCAGCCCAGAGATTGGAGATCATTTCTAAGAAAACATTCCCCTTGAGAGGTAAAAACAATATTATTTTACATATCAGAATCCATCTTTAAATCATGCGTGTTTTACCATTAATCTACGAGAGGCACATTTTCTTTAATAGCATATTCGATCTCTATAACAATAGATATTACTTTCTCTGTTTACAGAAATAAAAAAAAAATCGTTGTGTCGACACAAATACGTGTCCGCGCTAAATATAGCATTTAGAGTAATAAAGATTGTGTATGTGTTTGTGTGTGTGTACTCGTCTGTTTTATTCATCTGAATATAAGCACCTATGTAGCTGGTTATATTATACGAATCCACTGTGCGGTATTTTATTAGTGCTCTCAATTGAAATAGCTCTGTGTTGGCGAATAGATGAAATATTTTATTGGCATAAAACAAAGTGAGCCATGGATTTAAGATGATATTAGATATTGAGTGAGCTTTCATTCATCTCGTCCGGGGCTAGAATAACAGAGAACAAAGTAATGATCAACTTCCCAAATTAATATATAAATAAATATTGACTAAAATAATTGACTAATCCGTGATGTCATATATATTTATAAACTGATTTTAGTTTAGAACAAAGCCATTCCAATGGGGCTGGATTTGACGCACTTTTGGTTACATTAGAAATACTTTAAAAGGTTAGAATGTTAAATGTTTCTTGTATGAGATGAGTAACCACAGTTTTAGTTATTTTTATATATTTATTTCCTTTTCAGCGTCATTGATCACCATGTGAAAAAGAAAAAAAAATTACAAGATTCAGTGTTATAGTTAATTAATATAATAAAGAAAAGTGTTGTTTCAGTAATTTTACAACGGGTTCTCTTTCATTAAATCATCTTGGGTATGACGATAAACTACATCCGGCAGCAAGGCCTCTGATCGGGAGGTTTTGGAGGAGAATGAACCAGCTCTTAACTGCTGTTGTTCCTATGCTCACCATGACCCAGGTGCGTCCCACCTGTTAGGGTCTTGCTATGGGCAAATAGTTAATCCCCAAACTTGGATCAAAACGTTATGAAAGTATAAAAAAATTATAGAAAAATACCAGCAATACATTTTCATAGTAATAAATATTAGTAGCAATACATTTTTGTAAGGAAAAAAATATTACCAACAGTATACTTTTGTAAAAAACAAAAAAATTATCTGGTATATATTTTTCTAACAAAAAAAAAAAAAAAAAAAAAAAAATACCAGCAATATATTTTTTGTAAAAACAAAATTATCTGGTATATATTTTTATAACAACAAAAAAAAAAAAAAAAAAATACCAGCAATATATTTTCTGTAAAAACAAAATTATCTGGTATATATTTTTCTAACAAAAAAAAAAAAAAAAATACCCGCAATATATTTTTTGTAAAAACAAAATTCTCCGGTATATATTTTTATAAAAAAAAAAAAAAAAAAAAATACCAGCAATATATTTTTTGTAAAAAAAAATTATCTGGTATATATTTTTATAACAAAAGAAAAAAAATAATACCAGCAATATATTTTCTGTAAAAACAAATTATCTGGTATATATTTTTATAACAAAAAAAAAAAAAAAAAATACAGCAATATATTTTCTGTAAAAACAAATTATCTGGTATATATTTTATAACAAAGAAAAAAAAAATACCCGCAATATATTTTCTGTAAAAACAAAATTATCTGGTATATATTTTTATAACAAAAAAAAAAAAAAAAATTACCAGCAGCACATTTTTTGTTAATGAAATTGCTAATTCTCCCAAGAAATTGAAATTTCGGCATTAAATGACCATATATTTGCCGTAAAAGAAACCAAACCAATCTGTTATTAAAACTGTTGCTGTTTGCTTTTTCTTGCACATGATAAAGATAACTTTCGTCTGTAGGCACATTACAAATATACTATTTAAATTTAACGCCAGCTCCTATTTTTAAAGAAGTTACTGAAGATAAATTTAGAAGCAGTAAAGAACCTATCGGGATGTACTTCGTGGTTTAATGGATAACGTCTCGGAATAAGTCGAGTTCGAATTTCAGTAGGGTTAGTTACATATATTTACGAGCAAACACCCTTGGGAAAGATTTTAATCCATCTTTCCTATCTCCAGATGCGTGTGAATAGCGAGACAGGTTGTGATAGACTGATTTCACATCTACATCCTTGGTGGACAAACAGCCTATCACAGGAAGAAACGGCAGCTTACTTCGGAAAAGTCTTCTGCCTAGAAATTCATGAATTGAAATAGACTTAAATCGCCCAAGCAATATATCGCACATGGCTCTTAAATGACTCTCAGACAGAAACTGTCAAATAACGAATCATTTACTTTATTGAGATTAAAATACTCTTCTGGAGCCTCTTTCAAATTCCTGTGAAAATTATAAATAGCACGCAACCATGTGAAAAATCTAATCGAATATACTGTAGTTTTCGGCGATCACAAGCCTGATCAATTAGTAAGTCATACCTAAAACCACCAATTAGTAAGTCATACCTATAGCCCCAGTTAGGAAGTCATAACTACAACCACACTTGTACAACATACTTTTCTCACTCGAACATATATTACTAATTTCTGAAAAGTGCCATTCTTTTCAAATAGTGTGAACAATTCTATTTTTACTCATTTTTCTGATATGCATTTAGGGTGAATCTATTATCTTTTGTCTTTGTTATAAAACGCTGTGTTGTTACGTATTCTCTGTACGTATTTCTTTACGGAAAATCCTGTTCGTTAAGCGTGTTAATGCCTCCAATAAACAATAACTTCGGCTCTTCATTTTGGTGAAATCGACTTCAAATCCAACCTGTGTTTTGGAGCCCAGTAATCGAATAATTGAATACAAACTAAATTTGCAGTGATCTAACAAACGTTAACCCGTAGGGGAAAGAAATGAAGATAAGTAAAGAAATCAGAAGACTTTCCTTAACAGGCAACAAAAAAATTGAACGAAAAGCAAGTTATAATCAGTAAGATTTTTGCTGATCTCATTTGGTTTACTTACGATTCCAAACATCTAATTAATGTTAGGCACGTATAATGTAGACACTAATTTCACTTTGTGGGTACGGTCAAAGTGATTATGTTCGAATTCGCAGCGTGTAACGGCGTAATTAACTTCATTTTAACAACTCACTCATTAAGTACAATGTCGTCAGCTTTGCAATAGATTGGTTATAATGATATATATTACTTAGAAAATCAAGAAAAAATGTCCACTTCGTCAAAGTAAGTATGGATTTTTATTAATCAATAGGGAAGATTTCATATTCTCTCGTTTTGTCATAAAATATTTTTAAATGCACACACACACACACATATATATATATATATATATATATATATATATATATATATATATATATATATATATGAAAAATCTTTTTCTCCTAATGATGGCCATACAGGCCGAAACTAGTCCAGGAATCTAATTGAAATAATAAAAACGAAAGAATATTAACATACAGTGTGTCTGAAGAGTTTAATTTTTTATTGTTCAAAACACACACACACACACATATATATATATATATATTTCTAATGAGTTTGTTTTTAGTAGATACCCAAACCCATACATTTTCCGGTTATTTCTTTTAAAACAGCATCATTTTATTTCGAGAAATCTCATGACAGTACCGCAGGGTACGAATTTGCGGCCTCATTTGCTGGAGAGCTCCTCAGACCCGACGTCCTTTAACCACCCGTCTACAAAGAGGATCAGGATTAAGCGATATTCTATTTTAGCCTTTCAAGACGAAGAGTGCATTTTTTAAGAGGGAGGCTGCATTTCTCGAATGTTCATGGGGGTAGATGAAATTAAATACTGTTTAAAAATAAACGAAGCGTCTACTCAGATATGCGTATCAACTAAAAATAAGGTTTGAAGTGCCTTAAAATTTTAATGTTTTCATAATTTTTATTGTTGAAAACGTAATATACATATATGCCACATTTAATAAACTAAAAATTAAAAAGAATTGCATTAAATAAGAATTAATAATAATTTCTATCCCTTTTTTTAAATAATCTCCATTCCCAATGTGAAACATGTATTTCTTTATTTAAAAAGCCAAATACAATTTTGAAATAAATTATACATTTAGAAACGAAGCCTTCATTCGTTCCAAGTTTTATTTTTCGTCTACAACTTTGCGATAATTAAATAGAATCCTTGTAATTTTGTGTCTAATTAAAGTTGAAAACTATTACAGGTATTATTTTTCTATTTTTTACAGATCAAGCTAAGCATATTATAGTTCCAAAACACGATTCTTTTCAATCTGTGATTGCACTTACCCACAGCTAACACAACAAATGTCATAGATGAAATACTAAAAAAGACTAAAAATTAGGTTTGTACAGAAGATTTACAACAAAAGATAACAGGACAAAAATATTCTTTTTTTTCTTTCTTTCGTCCCTTTGCTCTTTGTTTCCTTCTCTCTTTTCCCTTCTCCCTCTTTCCTTCTCTCTTTTTCTTCTCTTTCATTCTTTCTGTCTCTGATTCTTTCTAAAAAATGTGTGACACTGCGGTTATTGTACTTTGTTGAGATTCATGAATTATGCTACGATAAATAAAAATGAAATAGTACAGTTATAAATAGATGCCCGGGTAGGTACCGGTCTAGATTCACTATAAATAAGTATAACATAGAGAGACACGGTGTAGTAATGAATATCGACTCTTGATATATTATTTATGAGGTTTTATTTAAATTACGTAGGTATATGAAAAGGACAATTTAATTTTATTGACTATATATAATTAATTTAATTTATGACTTTCAGGTGCTGAGCTAGTTACCTATACACTAAAACAATCTTACAAAGGTCGTAAATTATAATACAAAACTGACGTAAGCAATTATACGTTTAAATAAAGTAAAAAGGTTAATGGGTTCAAAACGAAGTCAAAATAAGGGACAAATAACTTTAATATATTTCGATAGTAAGGATTTATCATTCATACATACACACATATATATATATATATATATATAAAAGAAAAACAGACCACTTTATGTTTCCATTATAATAATTTATTTCACCGGAGCCCTTTTAAATGACACCACATCATCAGATATATATATATATATATATATATATATATATGTGTGTGTGTGTGTGTGTGTGTGTGTTTCGTTAAAGACGATTTATAAGCTACTGCGATTAAGACTTTCATTTATTTTTTTTTATTGTGTTCGTACAAGTGTTTTCTTTTCTGGACACAATGTGTGTAAAGATTGTCCAAAAGTTCTGCATATGCGAGCGATTTCGGTTATTCTTTTAGCCATTATCAAAGCCGATTTTATTTTTAACTAAATGTGTGTTTTTTTATGTATACCTCTAGAGTTATAGGCATGTTTAATTTTATGAACACGTTTAGCATATTGTGGCTGTGTTGTCAGTTAATGATATTGAGTGTTGGCGTTTTCTTTTTTTATAATAAGGGCTTCCGTTATTTTTAGGCTTTTTTTTTACATGTGGATGAGGCTACTATACCAGTATATTCCGGATGGAGTTTAGTAAGTCTTTGTGTGTATTTGAATGAGTCCTAATGGAACAATGGTCGAGTATCTAGGATGTACGTCGTCTTGATAGGCATGTAGTTGCATGGCCAATGTAATTATTTATGACTTTGGTTTGATAAGGAACACAGTTCCTTGAGAGGCATTTCAACTCGTAAATAATGTTGGTTCTTTGTAGTTTTGATTTTGCTGACAGGTTGTTATTTTTTATGGCAAGGTTTTCTGTTTTAATTTGTTTTTTATTATAGATAATTTAATTTTATGTTCAAGTCGACTGACGTGTGTATTTATGTTATTTCTAAGAGAAGATTCGTCTCGTTTATTTTTTTTTTATGTGTCATGTTCTTTTCAGGACGTAGGTGATCATGGCTCTCCACCTCCCTCTATCCCTTGCATCTCTCAAGTTCCTTCCCTCTGCTTCCTACCCCAGACTACGTTCTATCATCCATTTGCTTAAATCTGCCAGGTATGTCACGCGTTGTTTTTCCTTGTCTCTCTTTCCCTCTATTCGAACCGTGAGTATCCGATTCTCTCCTTTTAACTTTTATAGAAGATATTAATGTTATTGTTTATATTTGTATGTTCAGTAACGCTATTAATTAGATTTTATCGCTTAAGAAAATTAGTTGATTACTATCATATTGCATAAACGCTGTTCTAAATATGTATTCATGGATTTTTCCATAATGTTATTCAATTAGTTACACATGAGTCAACAGATATATATATATATATTTTTTTTTTTAAACAATTTAACCCAGAAAAGGCGATAACTCCAAAATGACGCAGGTGGACTACTGGAAGTGTAAGAGTGGGGAAATACTTTCGAAGAAACCAGAAAATTAATAATAGTATAAACTTCAGAGTTTAAGCGGAGAAGTTAGAAATATAAAGTTGAAGTAGAATTTAGAAGGTACGGAAGCCCAATCATAAACGGGAAACAAGGGATAAACCTCTACTCCTGTTCAAAAGACCGGAGAGTAATGTGAATCGGATGATAGGCTGACTCCTACTGTGGCAAATGATTTTATATAGACAATTCATTTTTTGTTGCTTTTTGATTGTACTTATTTTCTGAATAATAACTATAGATTTATACAAAAAATTAGAATTATTTTGTTTATAATTTTTATTCGAAAAAATGTTATATTAATTTTACCATAAAGTTAGATTTTTTTTATTATACCTATTAAAGTAAATATTATAATTATTACTATCGCTTCTGATTTTGTTTTATCTTATTGTAATATTTTATAATAATAATTTGCAACAATACATTCCGTGAACGCTTGACGATTCCACATTTCAAGAAAGTAACAATTTTTAATAAGTGAAAAATAAATTTATGAACATTATATCATAATTTTCTCTCCGATTCCTTCTAACATATTTTATTGGTGCCAAGTAAACTTTTTTTTTATTTACAGTATCATTTTAAGTGTGTTGGCTACCATGGCTTTCGAAAAAATCCTATCTATTATAGATTTAAGGAAAGTCCTTACTCTGCCATCCATTTAAACAAACTAATTAGATAGGTTAATTACTGCACACTCTGTTCCTCCCGCCTTCAAGAGACTTAACAGTGGCTAAAGAATATGACGTCGAAATCCAAACAAACATTCGGCTATCCAAAGAACCATTCCAAAAGCTAAGCATAGTGCTGAAAACATAAAAAAAATAATTAGAAACAAAGAAAAGAGCTCTGAATTGTTATGTGATATTCATCATCGTATATGTCTGTGATTGCCGGATAATCCTCACCCCTACGGATAAGAAGGAAATTGGAGAAAGTAGAACGAATAAGGATATTGAAAATTCCATGAATGTAGCGAGTAAGCAACGAGGAAGTCTCACCGTAATTCCCCATAATACGCCTTCATCCATAATACGCATCCTTAAAATAACGCTGAAAGTATGGGAAAATGTTTCTACTCACGCATTATACGCATCTCTTTTTTGGTAATCAAACGCTATAAATTGTACCTCTCCCATTTCATTACAGCCAACGTTTCCTACTCTTATTCAGGCTGTAATTGAAGATATATATCGAAATTTCCGGTCATCACGATTCTAAAAGGAAACAGAAATACCTATAATGTGCCTACTGCGCAGACTCATTAACCTGTTTTTGTTCGATAAAATGGGCAATCTACTGAATCTGTATGTAGGTATTCATAAAAAATGGTTTAAACATAGAATAATATTATTCTGATTTAGTTTTATGATAATTCTTATTTTACATTTGTAAGTATTGTTAGATACATGTGATTGTATTTGACATCGTTATGGTGTCGCAATCGTCGAATGTTAGTCTCAAATTGTATTTTTGTGGTGAGTAGCCATTTTGCAACTAAAATCGACCTATGGAACCGCATTTAAAAAAAACCGGTGCTGTGCATAATACGCACCCCTAATTTTACTTATTATTTTTGTTAGAAAAATGCGTATTATACATGAGGAATTACGGTAAATAAATGGCAACAAAAAGAATACTTATAGACAGAATCGTAACGAAGCAACTGAAATTCCCTGCACACATAATGAGGAAGGAGGGATTAGAAAACAAGAGGGTAATGCGGCGTGTCATTTACCTGACAAATTTATGTGAATGAATGGAAGAACGGGGACACGTTAGCTTTATCAAAAGTAGAAAAACTACTAAACTCAACAAGGTATAAGAAAATTTGGAGAACCATAATCGCCCATGTCCTGAAGAGACACCGAATATAGTAGAGACCCTTTCAGTTCCTATTCCACTGCTATAAGGGAGGATAAATATATCATAACAGTTCAGCATACATTAACGACATATTTATTCCTCTTAATATATTGTTTAGTTACTTAGTGAAAGATGCTTTGCAAAATCTAAGTAAAGTATTAAGAAACAGGAAAGTTTCGTTTGAAACAATAAAGAGAGTATATGAATGTTATATAATATCTGCCCTTCTGTATAACGGAGAATGCTCAAAGATAAAGGAGAATCTTGTGACAACAGAAATGTAGTTCTACAGAAGTTTGATATAACATCGAGTGAATACGACGAAGTTTTACAAGTTTGGTTTCTTTTGTTTTACGGCATATCAACCTCAATGCCGACAACCGTTTTTTTCCTGGTAATATTTTTGTTTTGTCAAAAATCTATTTCTGGAAATATTTTTTTCCTCAAAATTGTATAGCTGGAAATAGATTTTCTTTTAAAAAACGTATTGCTGGTAATAGTGATTTTTTACAAACACGTATTGCTGGTAATAGTCTTTTTCCTTCAAAAATTTATTTCTAGTAATAATTTTGAATAAAGTTTTGCTAAAGAACGTATGGCTGGTAATATTTTTCTTTTTCTTTTAAACGTATAGCTGGTAATATTATTTTCCCCAAAACTAATAGCTGGTAATATTATTTTCCCAAAAACTAATAGCTGGTAATATTATTTTCCCAAAAACTAATAGCTGGTAATATTATTTTTCCCAAAACTTATAGCTGGTAATATTTTTTTCCCAAAAACGTATAGCTGGTAATATTATTTTCCCAAAAACGTATAGTTGGTAATATTATTTTCCCAAAAACGTATAGTTGGTAATATTATTTTCCCAAAAACGTATAGTTGGTAATATTATTTTCCCAAAACGTATAGTTGGTAATATTATTTTCCCAAAACGTATAGTTGGTAATATTATTTTCCAAAAACGTTTAGTTGGTAATATTATTTTCCCAAAACGTATAGTTGGTAATATTATTTTCCCAAAACGTATAGTTGGTAATATTATTTTCCCAAAAACGTATAGTTGGTAATATTATTTTCCCAAAACGTATAGTTGGTAATATTATTTTCCCAAAACGTATAGTTGGTAATATTATTTTCCCAAAACGTATAGTTGGTAATATTATTTTCCCAAAACGTATAGTTGGTAATATTATTTTCCCAAAACGTATAGTTGGTAATATTATTTTCCCAAAAACGTATAGTTGGTAATATTATTTTCCCAAAAACGTATAGTTGGTAATATTATTTTCCCAAAAACGTATAGTTGGTAATATTATTTTCCCAAAACGTATAGTTGGTAATATTATTTTCCCAAAAACGTATAGTTGGTAATATTATTTTCCAAAAACGTATAGTTGGTAATATTATTTTCCCAAAAACGTATAGTTGGTAATATTATTTTCCCAAAAACGTATAGTTGGTAATATTATTTTCCCAAAAACGTATAGTTGGTAATATTATTTTCCCAAAAACGTATAGTTGGTAATATTATTTTCCCAAAAACGTATAGTTGGTAATATTATTTTCCCAAAACGTATAGCTGATAATATTATTTTCCCAAAAACGTATAGTTGGTAATATTATTTTCCCAAAAACGTATAGTTGGTAATATTATTTTCCCAAAAACGTATAGTTGGTAATATTATTTTCCCAAAACGTATAGTTGGTAATATTATTTTCCCAAAACGTATAGTTGGTAATATTATTTTTTCCCAAAACGTATAGTTGGTAATATTATTTTCCCAAAAACGTATAGTTGGTAATATTATTTTCCCAAAACGTATAGCTGGTAATATTATTTTCCCAAAAACGTATAGTTGGTAATATTATTTTCCCAAAAACGTATAGTTGGTAATATTATTTTCCCAAAAACGTATAGTTGGTAATATTATTTTCCCAAAAACGTATAGTTGGTAATATTATTTTCCCAAAAACGTATAGTTGGTAATATTATTTTCCCAAAAACGTATAGCTGGTAATAGTATTTTCCCAAAAACGTATAGCTAACAACCTTTTTTTTTCAAAAACGGCCTTTCTGTTGGAAGTAGTTTACGCCATACCCAATATGTGGATGTAGTTTATCGCCGTACCCAGGACGCGGATGCAGTTTACCGTCATACCCATGGACGCGGATGCAGTTTACCGTTATACCCATGGACACGGATACAGTTTATCTTCATACCCATGCACGCGGATGCAGTTTATCGTCAAACCCAGGACGTGAAGTTTTAAAGATAATGAAAACGAAAAGTATACACATATATAGAATAAGAACGAGATTGCTGAAGTTTCTTAGGAGCATAATGAGGAAAAACACTTGGAGAATTTGACACTCACAGGACCCGTTGAAGGGTAAGAGAAAAGCAGTCAATAAGCGATCTAATTTGCTTGTGTAAATACTTGGCAGAACAAGTTCTTATGATAGCAAAATGTCAACTCTTACTAAGAACTACAAAATACAGGTAGTAGTGGAGAACCATTATCATCAATGTCTTGAAAGGACACGTATCATGGACTAAAATCGAAATCGGTTTACTCAAATAACTTTTAATGTTTTCGTTTCTTTTTATGAGTATATTTTCTTTTCGAATGTGTGCGTGTCTTTTTCTAAGTCTAAATACAAACTGTTAGCATTAATCATACGTGGTACAAGGCCGATTCCACTTATAAATAATAAAATCAATTTCATCCCAACTTTGTTTGTAAATGATGTAGCTTTATAAAAATGGTCTCCGAATATATTCGCCTGAAAAAAAAAAAGAAAGAAAAATGAACACTCGCCTTCATTCAAGTATTTAACATCTTAAGATCAATAATCAATAATCTAATCTAAGCTTTCTAAGACGAAATAGTTATTAGCTAGTGGTTGCCATAATTCATTTTTTTTTCTTTTTTCTTTTTTTTTCTCTCCGTATCGAAGAGCGTGAATTATATGGTGTAAGAATCTTCTTGGTACTGATGGGAATACTATTGATTTTACCGTATATTTGCCCTACAAGTGTAAAGTTAATCTCATCTTATGAAAACACTGAAACACTGCCAAGACCTCGTGGACATCGAATGACGTGAGAGCAATGCGTTGATTTTTATTAATATTATATCTTCTCCATTGTATCACTGACCTATAGCGACTGTGTTTAAGTCAACGGGTTTTGTGGGGATGAGATTAACATATATAGATCGCTTGTATAGCCATTCAACATTGGAAATAAATGATGCGATAATGAAAAAGAAATAAGAAAAATACCAGAAACGATCATAAATTCTTACCTTGTTGCCGAAGAAAACAGAGGCTCTACAGCCATAAATAATTTCACATCAGTAATTTCAGTTATATTTTTTTATTATGACCAAAAGGCAATGAATTCATATATTTAATAATCAGCACGTCGATTTTCTTTACGTTGTTTTAAATATCTGTATTAATTTAGCCGAATATGGAATAGTAAATTTGGAAAATCTCAGTAAACATGAAATGTTCTAGGAATTTATATGGTAGGTCAGTTGAGTGACATGAAAAAAAAAACAAAAAAAAAACAGAGTAAATCTGATAAACTAATAAAATGAATAACAGCAGAACGGTAATTGTTATATTATTTGCTTGATTATGGTAATATTATCAGCTTCCTTATAAGCAAATATTCAAAGCTTGTCTCGCTAGAACAATTCATACTGAGTTGTGAGTTCGATCCTCACTGGGTATCCCATACGTTCGGCCTTGTGCGACATCTAAGCTACGCCTGGAAAATCACTATAAGCAAACATTCAACATTCATTGACACAGCCTTTTTTACTACTTGCGGTTGATATTCATAAAAACTTTTTCTTCAAATAATTTTTCGGGAAAATAGGTTTCACAAGTCCAGTAGATGTAATCGCTCTTTCAATTACTGACGGGATTTTCCTTCTTAACCTTTTATATGAATTAATGTGAAATGTCAAAATCTTGATTATTTCTTTGTTTTCTCGTATGTGTTCCAATTTCAGCTGTTGCAACTGTAGAAAGTCGTCAAGTGAAGTGGTTTCTGTTATTTTGTAAAGTTTTGTTATTATAAAGTGCCAGTCAAAAAGGTTCGAAGAAGTACCATCTCCCTCAAGAGCCATTGCAAAACAAATTTTAACCATTAATTGTAGAAAGCGGCTGTGTATAACAGAGAGTTTAGATATTTCGGAATAATACGGAAATAATGCTATGAATAAACAATTCGCGTAAGAGACAGAAGTAGAAATAAATTAAAATGCATAAGACAGATGATCTGTGTAAAATGATATCCTGAAATATATATTTTTTAATAAGATATATGACGGATTCTTAGAGTATTAAGATAACACCACGATATATTTAATTAAAAAATTGTAAGACAAATAATCCGAGTAATAGGAAAATACAGCAATGTATTTAATCAAGAAACTATAAGATGGATCATCTTAGTAATACGATAATGCCATATAGGGATACAAAAAGCGATTATCTTCTTTTGGTGGAGATGAGATCACGTGGTTCATGCGCCGGCCGCTTAGTGACGCCACTTCTTAAAATGAGGAAATGGCAGTCAGTTAGCTTCAAGGAGTCAAACAGACTAGTGACTTTCTTAGCTAGGGTCTCTAGTCCCGGGTTGAGGCTAAATGGTATAGTGTTGGGCACCCTCGCCTTTCACGCGAGAGACCGGCCTTTGATTCCCTGTTGAGGAGTCATAGTTAATGGAGGTAAATAATAACATATCAAGTCGTTTTGACACAGATGATAGATGAGTTATGGAGAATGGTTTATTCAGCTATTTACGATTCCGTCATTGTGAGCGTTATTATATCCTTGATATAAAAACACCTTATTTCAAAGACGGAAGGGAATAGCTGAAAGAATATTAAGCTCATTCATTGTAGCCAGAGAGAGTTTTATATTATCAAGTCATACACAAAATTTTATATACATATTTACGCGAGATCCCTGCAGCGAAAATAAAACACATATCTTCACAAGTAGAAGGAAGAAGAATTAAAAGATAGGTTCTTACATATAATATGGACATTCTTCTGTGTTTCTGGAGAAGCCATATTTAGGATTTCAGATTCAAGAGGGCCAGATGTATTTGCTATGACGTTAGCAAGGACATATTCAGTAAACAGGAAACCGCAAGTCTTGGAATTTGTTCCAACATGAGGCGTGCGAGCCGGAGATGTTTTCAATATCTGAGGAAGAAGTATTTCCATAGGAAAAAGGCAGTATATGTTTGTAAGCTGCTTCACGTGACTGAGCCAAATTTAGTCACTACGCTGTTTGACTCCTTGAAGGTAACAATCTAACTGCCATTTCCGTCACTCTATGGAATGACGTCAATAAGTGGCCGTCACGTGCCCCAAGTGACTTAACCTTCACCTTTTGTATTTTTATAGACGTAATATATTTGATTAAAACCCAACTTTTGAGTAACATGATAATATTGCAATGATTTTAATTAAGGAAATATAGGATAGATTATTTAAGTAATGAGAGGATACAGCAATAAATCTGCCCACAAAATATTAGATAAATCATCTGCGAAATACGATGATACTGCAATGAATTTTATTAAACAGACTATAAGATTGATCATCTGAGTAATCGCAGAATACAGCAATAAATTAAGAAAGCGTATGAGATATCATTTGTGACGACTGCAAAAAATTGTCTAAGAATCTATTAGATCGACAGTGCAATACAACAATAAAAGTAAAGAAAGTCAAGTTATCATAGAAATACGACTATGCTGTAATAAAGTTGGTAATGTGTAAATTAGATCATCTGATTAACAGTAGGATCCTGTCACGAATATTATTAAAATGCATAACGTAGATAATATAATACATAGAAGAATGCAAGAATATTGTAAATTATGAAACTGCAAGATTAATACAATTTTATAACAAAGAAAATGTTAAGAAAATGTAAGCGAGATATGTTGAATATTCGGTGAATAAGAATATGAAAATAGTCTCTCATACACATTCTGAAAAAATATAAAAGAGTAATATGAGAAAGTATGGGAGTTTTAAGGAAAATGGGATAAAAAAAAGGACACTTGGAATCGGAAAAACACGATTGAAATTACGCCTCAAATCATCTGGTTGGGAGGGTTTCAGATTTTGGTTGGCATAGCATCATATCCCTCTTCCTGTGGTCATCTGTCATAATGCTGACACGCAACTTAGTCATCAGAACGTTTCTCCATTGTTCCTCTGTCCAGTGGTCATGGCATTTTGGCGAAATTAAGGCATTTTTTTTTTATTTCAACAGTGAATCTTGGTTTTGGTTTCCAGGAACTTAGTTTAAATACATTGACCGATCTGCGAGAAACAAGCCTAGGTCTCACATCTCAGAAGCCTAGCAGATGGAACATTGTGTATCAAACTGTCAGAGATCGTGACGCGATAGAATTCACAATACGGTTTTTTTTTTTACTGGGTTAATACAGTTTTTCGTCCGTCAAAATAAGATATATCAATTTCGTTCTGTCGACAACATTATGAACAGTAATCTTACTCTAAGTCATCTGGACTGAATTTTCAAGATCTGAGTACTTCTCTCTGTGTAACGTTATTTTTTGATTTCTTTGAAAGCTAGAAAATCATAAGTTCTTGCGCATCTTTAACGTATAAAATCTTACTGGAAACTAGTCATTAGAATGACTCGAAAATTTTCACACTTGAATAAAACTGTATTTTTAAGGGTGATGCAGCCTCTCTCTCTCTCTCTCTCTATTATATATATATATATATATATATATATATATATATATGAAGTTGTAACCTCTGTCGGTTTGTTACCGAACCCCTGATAGGGTTATGGAGAGAGTCACCCATAACCATATATATTCTGAAACTACATCCAAGTACCCAGGGTACTTGGATAAGTATATTTCATTTGGATCAAAGGTGATACCTGGGGGTGGGGGGCACAAACTCCCGACTGAAAATGTTTTACCCTTTGATTTAAATTAAATTTAAATTTGAAAAAAGGGATATAACTCCTATCCAAAATATAGACTGCGAAAGCTAGAATTCACATCGGCACGATCAGCATGAGTCAATATGAACGTCAAATTGAGGAAGAAATCACCGATAACTGGGTAGGGCCTTACAATACATATCTGTTACGCCAATTCAACTGTCATATCAAGCTGTTTTTGCACAAACCACCCCTAAAAGATTTCCCCTTTCATTTAAATTAAATTTAACTTTAAACAAGAGAATAACTCCTATCCAAAATGTAGAAGGAGAAAGCTGAGATCACATCGGCAAGATCATTGAGTAACATTCTCAACAGATTATAACATAACATTTAAAATCATACATCATTTCTTTACAAAAAATGTGTGACATGTAGAAATGTGCCGGAATTCGGCTAGTATTAATTATAATGACAGTTTGTATTGACCAAAATGGCTTACGGCCGTATCAAGTTGAAACATTAGTTCTCGTACGATCACTGAAGTTAAGCAACATTGAGCTTGATCACCTTCATGATGTTGTAAATAGAGGTTTGCGTGTGGTGTAATGAATTGAAAATCGGAGAGCCGAGTTCCAATTCCAGTAGGGTTCGATATATGTACTTACGTGCAAATACCCTTGGGACAGCCAGGAATCCACCTACTTCTTCCTGGACTATGTGTTTATTAGTAAGATTTGTATCATCATTATCTAAAAAAAAAAAAAAAAATTCTTACATTCCTAAAATATTTTCTAGCTTTAAATAAAATGTAAAAGGTAGATAATCCGTAAACGACAAATCAACGAATTGTCTAAAATTGAATTTTGCAATAATAGAAAATTTTTTAATTTTTCCAGGTTGTTTTAAAATTTTCGGAAAGGCTGTATATAAAACTGTCCCATAAAGGACTTGTCGTGAGATCATTTCAGAATAATTTTTATAAATAACACTACTTGATTTCAGTGAGAAAAGGAAAGAAATAAATAAAGAGAGAAGTGTTTAACGGCTGTTTTACTGAAATGGGCAAAATCGTCAATCTCAAATATTTTCATTTGTACCCACTTCTTAAATTAACGGCAAGCAGTCGTATTTATGGTTATTTACTAAGCGTGTCTTAGTTGCGTCACAAGGCTGAAAGTACGGGGGAGCCCAATGAGGATTGCATTCAGTCGTTACGGATCTAACGCCCAAATGACTTAAAATGATTTTCTAAGCGTAGATGCGGCACAAGGTCGAAGGTTTGGAGCACTCGGTGAGGATTAAACTCACTAGTCAGTAGTAACTGATTTAACAAGGCAAGGTTACTAAACATTACACCAAGTCGAAGTGCCTCAGCAATCATATTTATAATTTTTATTGCAATTTTTTGTTAAAGTTTTTAATCCCAAATAGTTAACGATGCGATAGGTGGGATTTCTGCGGTTGTTTTATTGTCGTATGATTAAGCCACAAGCTTACTCACTAATTAACTCAATGATTATGATTCATCAGTATATTAAAGTAAGTAAACTGCGAAATGTTCACGGGTTAAAGATAGTATTAATAAATTTGTCAAAATGCTTGATAGGCACATTATGTTTTGATAAAACGGCTTACAGTCGTTAAGAGAAAACCTGTATTTGTCAGATAAATCAATGTAAGAGAAAAAAGATGGCTTCATGCGTTTGTTGATTAAAGATTGTACGCGATTGTCAGATGGCATAGACTTCCTTTTCAAAGCTTCATCAATTAATTTTTTATTGAGTTCACCCCAAGCAAGACAGTAAAACTCTAAAACAGAAGGAGGTTTTGCGTGTGGTGGAATTAGAAAACAGAAAAGAGCGGGAAAAATAGAAGAGGACAAGTATGACAGTAGATAGCTATTGGCATTAGATTTAATCTTTTTAAAGTTGACTGGAAAGCATGGAAACGGAAGAGAGTTCCACAAGCGAGAAGTGCGAGAATAAATTTTTTTAGCATAAATCTTACGGTTCCGTATATCCAGTTAAACTCTAAATTAATGGGACCTTTTTGCCAATCTAGTACTGCGCTTAAATTCATAAACATAGGTTCCATATCGAAGAGTTCACCCGAACAATTACCATGAAAGCATTTAAATAAAAGGAACTGGGAGACAACTTTACGGCAGTGGAAAAGTGACTGAAGACGAGACGCCAGATCAGGACCAATAATATTGCTGATTCTTCCTGGGATTTTATCAAGAATCTCTAAATATATAGCAGTAGCATCGGACCACATGTGGCCGTAATATTTAAATCAGAAACGAATATGCAAGATAGATTCTGTGGATAAAAATTGTCTAGTACGACACAGTGAACCAACCTTTTTAGCAGCTGACTTAGCAATGGATTCAATATAGTCTTTCTACTTCATGTCACTCAAGAATGTTGGCCGGAGAAGGAGAAACGTCATTCTTTCGGAGGTTAGCATCAGCTGATGGAAGGCAGACAGAGGGTATTACAGATAATTTATAGAGTGTAGTTTTATTTTCGAGGCGTTAAAATTGACAAGCCATTCTTTGGTCCAGTTAACAGCAGAATGACATCATCTTGACTTATCGATCAGATCAGATTTACTTTAAAGGGAGACAAATGAATCGGAATGTTTGCTCCAGAGTACAATAACCGTATACAATCTCTTCCTATGAAGACGTCAATGTAAGAGATTCCCTGTCGACTTCTTTACTATTTTCAAATTTTACCATCTACATAAGCGGGAGAATGTTGTGACCGCGGATATCGCTACAGCCTCAATAATTGCGAGTTTGAATCTCAGCAGTAATCACTTGTTATTCACTCTATTTGATTTTGAATAACAGATTTTACGAACTCAGAAATAATGAAACACACACGATAATTAGCATTATTTAATATAAAAAAGTAATAAACATTTTAATTATACTGAATTTGTTCATCATCTCTATCTATAAAAAGCAGGATGTGTGTGTGTGTGTGTGCGTGTGTGTAACGAATGCACGGCCACAATTTTCGACGGATTTGCACCAAAATTTACATGCACATGCTCCAAGTAAGCGGAAAGGCCAAGACCGACATTGCATTTCCAAACTCCCATCGATAGTGAAAATAATTGATTTTTTCATGCTTCTACGGCAGTTTTCATGTAGTTTGCAGCCAATTTCTACTGGGCAGAGTGAGAGCCTATAGCTGCCTGCCACGAATAGGCAGGAAGATTCTATTGGCTAGCGTGAGAGCCAACAGCTAACTGACACGAATGTTAACTAGCATGGTATCATGCAAAAAAATCGATAGCTGCATTCGTCACAAGTAGGAAAAAATTAAATCTGCATGGCACTTTACTCCAATTGGCTCATTCGCTTGCTTAAACTCAACGTTGATTCTGATTCCGCAGAACTGGGTTGGGTGTGAAAAAGTATTTGTTGTTAACATTCTTTTTTCATTCGGTTTTTCCAGTTACGAATCCTTTTTTTTAAAGCTGATCGTTTTGTGTTCAATTTGTTTAGTTCTTTTTTCGTAACAGATTTAATGTTTAGTATAGAGCTTAGAAAAAATTCGCAGTGCAAGAAGTAAGGCATGTAGCAACATCAGCACGGCAAAGGACACTCCTTTAAAGGCAAGGAAGGGCAAAAATATTTTAAGTCAAGTGATAGCAATTGCTGTATGAGTCTTACGATTTTTGAATGAAGCACAGGCAACGCCGGGCCATGCTGCTAGTATTATTTAATATACGAAAAAAGTTTCACGAATGATATACGTTTGGGTGATCATGTCACTTTCGTTTCATGACTGACTAGACAAAGGATTTTCTGCAATAGGATGCCGGTACTTTCTGAAGCAGACTGGCTTCAAAACAATTCTATAAGGTCTAGGGTAGGGAAACATGGCAGTATACCTTTCCGAAGGGTATTTGCGTTTAAGTGAATGTAATGAAACCGACTGGAAATCGAATTCTCCTCTTCGCTTTCTCATTCCGAGCTGTTATGCATATGGTAAACATACCGAGATTTAAAAAATGCCAACACATCGATTTGGGGAAAGCCTTCGAATTATATGTGTCATCGTCAGGAATATTAGTAAAATTAAGAAAAGAAAATCAAACGTATTTTAAGCAGCACATTTTTTTTTTAGTGTAGTTATTTTATTGTTTGTTTGAAAGATAAATTCAAATGTTTTTGAATCCACTATCTAAATATCTCAGAAAACATAAAATTGTTTTTGGAATCCATTTGGACTGGCTGAGAACTTTTCCGTACACCTCCCGCCAATTTTGACGGTGAAATACATGCTTGTTTTCTCGTCAAAGGTAAACATTTGGCAGTCTGCTTTTCATAACAAATCTCTGTTTGTCAACACATTCTTGTAATAAAAAAGAAAGATTTGCTCTCAGCATCATATCCTTTTGAACAACTTTTCCGCCATTTGTTCTGAAATGTTTCCCATGACGCATCTTTCATCCAGCATCACTTTCATATCCTCCTTTAAGCGAACAAATAGCTCAGCACAAATGATAGTTTTTTATGTACTTTTTTTAATTTCTTCTTTTTTCCCAATACATGCTTTTCACGTTACACATCTTACATTTTAAACCAAATGAGACATTTGCTTTTGAAGCAATTTTTCTTATTTGAATACTAGGTTTGATTGATTTTTATATCGCATATCAACCCGTTGGAAGTTATTTGAAGACAGAAAATATTTTTAGATTGTAAATATTTCTTGGAGATACAATTGATATACTAGTGGAAGTTCTACTAATTAACCCATAGCTGGGGGAATTGGTGGATACATAACTTTCGCAAAATATCTGCACGTAAGTGAATATAATGAACCTGACTGGAATTGGAACTTTGTTCACCGATTTTCAGTTTCGAACCATTATCCATTACACCACCTGCACATCCAAATAATTGGTATCACTAAGCAGTCATCTATCTAGGTACTGACCAACCTCGCCGTTGCTTAACTTCCAAACAACTGCCCCTGATATTCTTCTGTTCAAGGAACAGTCAAATGTCGCAAAGAACAAGGTCTGGACTGTAGGGAGGGTGAGGTGTAGTTTTGATCACCATCATTCATGTCCCTGCAAGTTGCCAACGTGTCTTTTTTTTTTGTTGGTCACTGAGCACCCCGGGAACAAACTTTGCACAAGTTTTGTGCATGTTCCATTCTTCATGAATAATTCTGTGGATAGTTGCCACACCAACTCCAAACTGTATGTTTATTGTCTTTAGAGACACATGACGGTCTCCATCTTGAAAATTGCGAATTTTCTCAACCAGCTTTGAGATTCTAACCTCTCCATCGTCTCCATCCCATATCATCTCTCACCGTCCAACGATCTCTTCTGAAAACGGAAATTAGATGTTCGGCTCATACACGTTAATCCATAAGCAGTATGCAGTATTTTATAGGTGTCTGTAGCATTTTTGCCCAGATTAACAAAACACTTTATTGCACAGCGAGCTTTCAAATTGTCTTCACGTCCTGACTGCATTCTGCATACTTGTCCGCTGTGACAAGTAATGTTGTAGTGTGTATTCAAAGAGATTTTAGAACCGCTTCCTTCAATCTGGAATTACAAAAGTCAAAAGGATGCTGAGGATACCATAGGAGCAAAGACAAAGTATTAGAGAAAAAGGAGACAAAAAGGAAAGTTATACTTAACACCCGGAAGAGCCATTTAAAATTTCTGGAGTACGTAATGAGAAAAGAGGGTTTGGAAAATATGATACCCACGGGACAGATAGAGGGCATAGGGACAGAAGAAAACAACGCATAACACACTTAGTGGTCTTGGGTAAATTGATGGTGGAACAGGGTTTAGGAGAAATAATGACAACTTTTATTAGGAGATACAAGAGATAGTTACACTACAGTTCAAAAATTTGACGTGACTCCCAGAATGTGCATGGGTTGAACTTGATAGAAGTAAAACCGTTCTATCCAAAAAAATGAAAAAGAACTCTTAGAGTGATTTAGAATAATAATAGAATCAGTTATGAAACTTATACTTTGAGAAACTCTTGCGACGAATGCCAAAGATTTATGCTGCAGTAATCAAGTCTAAAGGAGAATATTTCAACAAGAGCAAAATTTTAACATAAACTGTTTTTTTTTTCTTTTTGTCATAATAACATTTCTAATAAAAATCGTGTCTCATTTTTTAACCTTATATAAAATAATTTTCTCTTATTTAAAGTACAAAAAAACTACTTTTGGGGCCAATTTAAAAAAAAAATATATCAGGATTGAACTGTAGTGTAGTTGTGGAGAGTTATAATCGCCTACATCCTGATGGGAGATCGCATATAAAGAAGTAACTTTATACTAAATGTAAAATAATTTAGGCAAATTATAATTGCCTCTCCGAAAGATATCTAAAAACTTCTTGAATACATCTTGTAAATACTAATGAGGAGAAATCCAAGATTAAACAACATACAATTTAATATAACGCTGTATCATCTGATTTTAATTATTTACGAAGCTTTCTTTCGTACGCTAAAGACTACATCAAGGGAAATTACCATAGGAAATTGTAAACTTCAGAGACATAACTTCAGAGACATAACTTAATACTCATCTGGAAAAAAAAACAGCAATCGAATTTCTAACTCATGTCTTGGTTCTATATTTAATAAGACATATCCTTCCTATGTCGTGGCTTTCCTTGACGTAAGCGATTATTCTTCTCCAAAACCTTCCGTCCATTTAAGCTCTAACTAATATTTTTACTCTTTGACGTCAGTCTTTGTTCTCGCTATGCCATCCGTTAATAGAAACACATTAGATAGATTACTCACTGTTTTCATATAGTTTTTGACTTTATCTATGTGATAAATTTTTAATGCTCTGTTTCGTCATTATGTGCTCCAGAAATTCCATGTATATATATTTCTAATTATGACTTCTAGTTTTGATTTTCTTCAAAGTTGCTCGCGTGTTCCGTCAATGGTATTCTTTATGCACGTCTGCAAAACCGCATCGCTGTCGATTCCAGCCTGTTCTTTAATTTTTGAGAATTGTCCAGCATTCACTTCCGTATCGGACGATATATATGACATAGTTACTCAACATAATGTTTCTTTGTTTCCATTTTCGTATATTTTACGCATACATTCTGGAAGTTCACATTCTATTCCAATGCACATTCAAATTTTTGTGTCAGAAATTCTATCATCTCTTATTACTTAACCGAAATATTTCAATTTCTGTATTTGGTAGATCCTGTTATCGCCATATCGAAGCTCTTACATTTGGCTGCCCCTCATGACCATCAATATACAACACGCATTCTCTTTCCTATGGGATGTCTAGGTGGTGTAATTAATAGATGCTCGGAATTAGAAATCAGAGAGTCGTGTTCGAATTCCAGTCCGCTTCGTTACATTAAATTATGCGAATACACCGTCGGTTGATTTGTTCTATTCGTTGTGAAATAATCTTTGGCAACTACTTCCTTTGGAATACAAGAACTCTTAGTTTTTTTGTTGTTTTCATTTTCTCTAAAACATTACTATTTCACACGTTCAGTTCATGGTGTTGTTAGCATTCTTCTGTAGAAGAACATTTCTGTTGATTCCAGTCTCCTCTTCTGCAAAGAGATTCTTGCATTCATTGCCATATAGAAGGACCAATGTGATGCAGCAGGTAATTACTTTTTCTCATTGTTTCTAATTAAATTTTCCTGTTTCTTAATACTTTACTTAGCTTTTGGAAAGCCTCTTTTGATATCCCAATGTACCTTTGGATTTCAGTATTGCACTTTCTATCCTGTAATAAAACCTATCTCAGTTGTACTTATTTGATTTTGGTATCTCCAATTTGTAATTTGCATGTTGGACTCTTCCTTTTTACTAATAATTATGCATTGTATCTTTTTGCAATTGATGTTTAGTTCTTACTTCTTGCTTTCTTTTACTATCTTTTGTAGGAGTTTTTGTAGTTTTCTTTCTAAGTTTGCTATCAACACTGTCATCTTTATATCTTATGTTGTTATATTGTGTCTGCAAATAATCAATCCTGACAGGATTTCTAATTCTCTCAGAACTGCCTCACTGTCTAGGGGGAATAAGTCTGGTGAGAAGATACACCCTTGTTGTTCACAGCTTCTCTATTTGTGTATTTTTTGAATTCATTTTCTATCCATGTGCAGACAGTTTGTTGGCAGTATAAAATCTGGATTCTCTCCTAGCTATAGGTTAAATAATGGAACTGAAAAAAACCCAAAAATATTGTTGTTCTCAAAAAATCGTTTTCACATAAACTTTACACTTTACACATAAATTTTCAAACAGCATTACCCTAAATCATATTAAGGAAAATCATGAATGTAGTTTATGCATCACAATTATTGTATTTTATTAATGTGTTCTCACTTTTTACATCATTATATTAGCTGAGTTTTTTTAAATTCTATCTTATCTAAGAGATTTTGCAACTGAAATCTAATTAATGCGATAACCGTGTTCGTTACAGTTGGTATCGTTACATTCGCTTACGTGCACATATCTTTGGAAAAAAGTATGAATCTTTTCTTACTCCCATGTATGGATTAAATTGTAGTACTTGTTTCTGTCTGCATTTGAGAATTTATCATTAACTACATTATTTATATTTCAACTATTATCATCATTTTTGTTTTTGCTTTTACTGTATTTTACCTGTTTTGTCCTCTGCCTTCATTAGGTGTATATATCTCTGTGTAACCTACAGGGAATACCGAACCGAACACTTTATTTAATATACGGGGTAGACTGATCTCGTTCCACTGCGCACGTCTTAGCATATCATCTAGTTATTTATTTAGATTATTTTAATACTGTTCAATTATCGCTCAACCGTTTCCACAGTTCAAACTGCACAACTGGAATTGAATACATACTCATTATATCACTAAATTAATGTCTACGTCATGTGGCCTAGTAGAGGAAAGCATTGGTTCGTGTATTTGGTGTCATGACGATTGCTAGTTCAATCCCCGCGTCGGGAATTTTCAATGGAAACAGGGCGAGCAATAACCGAACAGTACTAAAAATACGAACTAGACGACATCTCTCTAGAGAGTGGACGCCAATGGATATTTTATAAACATTATACATAGCCAAGTGAAAATGGCACTCGTGTTGAACTTTAATAGTATTTCATTATGGAATCTATTGTTAGTCAAATGTTTCCATGATCTACATGATAATCTAAAGGTCATGATGAATCCTTTCTAATACTTCCCTATGTTTTTTTTTTATGACGGACATCTCTTCTTCAACGTGGAATACACGTGTTCGTTTTCATGCTAGAAGTCGCCAATTCTTTCTCTTGTTCTTTGTATTCTCTATTAATATATTCTCTATTAATATGTTCTTTCAGTTGACCAGCTTAGCTATTTTTTACTGCAGGCAAGTAAACAAATTTTACTATCCAAATTTGCATCACATAACTTGTATGGTCAGTAAAGATAAATGTATGGTCAGTAAAGATAAATGTATGGTCAGTAAAGATAAATGTATGGTCAGTAAAGATAAATGTATGGTCAGTAAAGATAAATGTATGGTCAGTAAAGATAAATGTATGGTCAGTAAAGATAAAATGTATGGTCAGTAAAGATAAATGTATGGTCAGTAAAGATAAATGTATGGTCAGTAAAGATAAATGTATGGTCAGTAAAGATAAATGTATGGTCAGTAAAGATAAATGTATGGTCAGTAAAGATAAATGTATGGTCAGTAAAGATAAATGTATGGTCAGTAAAGATAAAGGGACAACTTTTTAGTGAGGTACTTGTTTATTTCATATCCTTGTGAGACAGTCGAGGTAAATGCAATATATTTTTCTAAACCAAATTGAGTATTAATTTAATATATATAATATGATTATATATTTTATTTGTACTTTTATAAATTTATTTTGATAAGACTAAATTCAAAGCGGCTAAGGGCCCGCAAAATGTTCTTAAAATTAATTTTTTCTCTGTTGACCTTCAAATAAACATCTTTGAAAAAGGCATGAATCCATTTTTTTCTATCTGGAAGAAGTATTTTCAACAATAATTTTACGTCTCAATTTTAGACCCTTATTAAACAAATTGTAAATTAAAAGAACTAGTTTCTCGTCACAACTCGAACGCAAAATAGTCGGGCCTCTTTAAGCCTACATTACACGTATAGCTACAATTTCGAATGTCATGAGGGCTTCACGACTGCTTTTAAATGATTGAGTGATTGATTTGTTTTTTAAGACTATTTTTTTTATTTCACCACAAGAAAGGCGATAATTCCACTAAGATGGTAGTGCTTACAGGGAGTGAAATAGAATGAGAAGATTTTCGTGTGGAGAAGGGATGAAAAGGACAATGAAGAAACATGTTTCACGAAGACATAAGAGGGCTATTGACGTTGCCTTTAATGTTTTGAAGACTATAGTTGGCAAGGAAGCAAAAAATTGGAAGGGAATTTCACACCTGAAAAGAGCTAGAAAAGAAAATATTAGAATAGAACATACTGTTGCATCTCGGTAGGTCAACAGTAAAACACTGAGACCTAGCTGCCAATCTAGTAACACGCTAAAATTCATTCATTCGTGACACTAAGGAGAATAACTGCCATGAAAATATTTGTTGAAGTGACAGAGGTTAGCCACTGAACTTCGGTGGAAAAGTAATGGTTTATCAGCCGTCAATGTGTTATTTAAATCCAAATCATATTTTGAACTGTAATAATATTAGGTTGGTGCAAAAATAATGACGTAATAATGTCGTTTTGTGACGTATTTTTTAACCTCAAAATTATTACGTCATTATTTTTGCACCAACCTAATAATTCTCTTTGAGGTGGTTTTAATACTACACTAACAACTTCTGGAAATGACAACGTTTTTCCAGATAAGTGGTGTGGAATTAATGATTTCACATTCTAAGTAGCTATTTATTAAACCACCTGCACTTCTTCAGGATTATTTTTTTCTCCATCGTTCGGATAATTAGTAATTTGATGTTATTGGATTGTTTATATACTATTAGGTTGGTGCAAAAATAATGACGTAAGAATGTCGTTTTTTGACGTTAAAAAATACGTCAAAAGGGATATTATTACGTCATTATTTTTGCACAAACCTAATAATACACATTACTAGTAAGAGTAATATTTTGAGTTTTCATTAGATAAATCATTTTAACCGTTATAAGGTGATTTTCCATGCGTAACTGAGATGTGGCACAATGTACGGGGAACCCAGTGAGGATCGAATTCACTACTCAGTAGTAATTGTTCTAGCGAGACAAGCTTGCTAATCATTGCACCGTCTCGAGGTGCCCTTTTAACCATTATATGATTTACCTCCTTTTAATGCCATTAGCTTTTCGTAACATTTGATCGGCTCTTCTATATTCCTAACAGACGTAGCATGTGATTGTGAGGAAAAGAAAATAGAAATTGAGAGGAATGAAAACTTATTTCAAAGAAAGATTATGTTATGATTGGGCGATGTTGCCAAAATTAATATTGCAAAGTAAAGGCGGATTGGTGACGACTTTTGTACAAGAGATTTGCATTGTAAAATGTCTTTGACTTTGTAACAAACACCGCCGCTGAGAAAATAACGTAAAAAATAGATTAAAATAAATTATGATACATGGCGCGACAGAAATACCTATCACATAATGGTAAGAGATTAGTAGCAATGATATCTTCATCTAGTTAACGATTCACAATATATGTATATATGGGAAGTATTTTCTGCCGGACCCTGTAGGTAAAATAATTTCATGATTTTCGTAATATGAGACAGTGACATGAAACTTGAACTTTTATCATTAAATTTGTGATCATAAAAATCTCTAATGTAAGTTGCCATTTTTGATTCGATGATATAACATTATTTTTTTGCGATAATAATTACTGAATTGATACAGTTAATTATAAGATTTTCGTAATGGGACTGATTGATCTATTTGTCATTTATTTACGGTTTATCAACACTTATTTAAAGGGTTATTAAACGGCGAAACATATTTTGGATTGTGAGAATAATTTTTCCTTTCTTTCCGAGTGTCTATTGTGTTAGCGATTTTATTGAGAATAACAATGATTCTTTCTAGATACAATTCCTACTAATTAACCCATAGCTGTGGGTTAGAAATGTATTCATACTTTTTAAAAGGTATTTGCATGTAAGGGAATGTAACGATGGCAACTGGAAATATAATTGGGCGCTTGGATTTTTTAGATTTGCAAAAATCTCTTAAATAAAAATTTTTAACTGCTAGGACGTACGTCATAACAAGGGAGCTAACTCATTCGCTTAATGGGAACCAAGTTATGCCACTTGATCGGAACTCTCAAGGACAACAAGAACATTGATTTCAATATGGCGGTCACGCATCCTTACATGTCATGTATCGAACTATCAATCTATCGTTAATGACTGAAAATGTTTTACATCTACTACAGTACAGGAAAATATTGTGAAAGAATTGGAATAAATGAATAAAATACAATAATTTGAATGCATAAAATACATACATGATTTTCCTTTAATGATTTAATGAAATCTTGTTTGAACTTTTATGTTTCGATATGGATTGTAAAGAATATTTAGGATTAACGTAAATAGGGCTATAATTGGATAAAATAGGAATATACTTTTATGATTACGATTGCTAAAATTAACTAGAAGATTTACATAACAGCAAAAGGTTTCTTAAAACATAACAGAAATAAAGAACGCAAGGAGGAATTCAGCATTTTCCCAGATGCGAACAAGCATGTGTTTTCCCATGATTAAAGCAAATTTATATTAAAAATATATATTAATTTATTTCAAGCTACTCTTCTGACGTATGATCTGATTTTCCCTAATAAAAACAAATCATGAGCTATATAATATTTACTACAGGATGGCCACTGAAAGACGGAATGATATAAAGCAAAGATAACTTTTACAAACATATGATTTTCTTTTGGGATTTTTTTAATTTTATTTGAATGGAAACATTTTAAATTCCAGTTTCAAAATCTCCTGAAGCGATGTTTTGATGATGCCTAGTAGAGCACAGAGAAAACGGGCAGATGCTGATGAATACTCAATGACACTCTGCCGTACAGTTTCTACAGCTGCGTCAGGGCGCACAGTACTCCTAAGAACTCTTCCTGGAAGACTAATTCAGTCCTTCAAACCGGGCAAATTAGATTCCGAATCATGTTATCACTACGAGATACACTGCATGTATTTTCTCAGAGTTTTAATACTTGATCTTTCATTGGAATGGAAAATCTCAATGGGTTTTTCTCGTTTCTGGACATCATACAGAGCCATTTTAGAAACCGATGGATGCTATATAAACTGGAAAAAAAATGAAAGAA
The DNA here is from genome assembly GCA_903632075.3 of Acanthosepion pharaonis. Lineage (NCBI taxonomy): Eukaryota > Metazoa > Mollusca > Cephalopoda > Sepiida > Sepiidae > Acanthosepion > Acanthosepion pharaonis. The sequence goes on along the minus strand of CAHIKZ030004979.1, from coordinate 3,698,536 downwards.
AGAAAGAGAAAAGATTAAAAACGAACAAGTTCTGATTTTTTTAAATGTTCAGTTTTCAATGGCCACCCATTACAACTAGACTGAAACAAATGGCAGGGAAAATAACGTTGAAAAATTTGGATGCAAATATAATATCAAATTAGTTATGCTATCTTCTATGAAAAACTATTGATGTGATTTGAAATCTAACCAGGTCTTCGGTTGCTTGTTTTTAAAATCATTTTAACCCAAGCAAGACGATAGTGCCACTAAGACACAAGGATTTATTGACTGTGAAAGCGAATGAGAGCAAATTAGTGCGAGAAAGAACAAAAATGAACAGGTTTCAGGAAGACAGAAAATGGCGGTTGACCTTTCACTTAGATTTTTGTAGATTGCGGATGGCAGAGAAACAAAAAACCGAGAAGTGAGAGAAAAGAAACTATTAGAATAAAATTTACAGTTACATCTATTTCAAGATTAAAACGCTGAAACATATTTGCCAATCTAGTAGTACGCATAAATTTATGCAGTGGAGTTAAAAAAAGAAGAAACATTTATTAGAATAATAGCCATAAAAATGTTCCTAAAAAAGACAGTAAGAAGCTACGTCATGGCGGTGGGAAAGTGAGTGAAATCAAGATACAACATCGGGATGTATAATATTATAGACGCTTCTTTGGATTTTTTTCGAGAATCATGAGATATATGGCAATAATATTAAATGCACATAGGAAAGGTAGATTTGTAAATGTGCAAGATGTATTCTGACCAGATAAATTGTCTGGGACGACACTGTAAATCATCTGTCCTAGCAGTTTCTTTATCTTTGGCTTTCAATTAAATGTTCATTCTCATTGAATACACACACACACACACACACATATATATATATATATATATATATATATATAACTATATTTTATCATATATATATATATAATCATATATATATAAAACTATATTTTATCATATATATATATATATATATATTTTATATATATATAAACTATATTTTATCATATATATATAAATATATATATATTATATATATATATATATATATATATATATATATATATATATATATATATATATATAGGCGTGTGTGTGTTGTTAGAAGATATGAAAAATCGGAAACCTTTTATGCCGACACGTTTTGTTCCTTGAAGAAATTTATTAAAGGCAAATTTAATGTGTGTGTGTGCGCGTGCGTGTTTATTACATTGTAAATGGGCTATTCTTTTGGTGGGGAGAATGCATTCTAGATCAACCTTGGAATTAGTATAACATTGAATTAGTATAACATTAAGCTTTTAATATTTCCAAAAACATATTGCTCGTACAATTGCCTAATTGATGTAACGTAGACTTGGCTTTCTCAAAGTTTAAAATTGTTATGTATTTAGCTAATCCCTGGACAGGCACCTGCTCAGGAACATTGGTTTGTTCACCACCCACAGAGATAATATATGGCTTATGAGGAAACTATTCTGTGCGGACATTAATGCCAGTGTCACATCTGGTGGGATCATCAGTTTTAACAAGATCTGTTCATTGTAAACTTCACTCACAAATATTAGCAACATTAAGTTATTACAACCATGGCCGGCGTTCGAAAAATTTGGTTAAGTCATTTACTCTCGCAAGGCTTGGGCCAAGCTTTGTTTTGATTTTCAGGCACTACTAAATCACGCCAGGATCATCTGCTAAGGCCGATATTATCAAGCTGTCACCTCTTTGACAAATCGGCAATAGTGAGATTCCCATCTGGGTATCATAGTCGGAACCATTCTAATTCTTAGGACACGAAACCATTAATCGACAAGTTTGCATCCCCTAAAAATGTTTTTGAACTGCTCAGATAATTCAGAAATAAAAATAGATAATATTTCTTGCTTGACGAAGACGATATCAATTCCAAATTTGTTCTTTGTTGGGCATTTCCTTCTCTCTATTTTAAGTCCCCAACAAATGGAGGGTGACAACAATAAGTAAACGAACTGAAATTTACGGATAATGAAATAAGAAAATAGCCCCTCACACAGAGAATAAACTGTGGATGATTAAACTCCACGATGTATTTTAGTAGTAATCATTGTTTCATATTTAGTATCTGTTACATTGCATATAGAATATAAAGAGATTAAAATCATGAATTACAGAAGGATGCTGAGAAACACGTGGACATAGGATCAGAAATAAATAAAATTTCTAAGGCACAGAATGAGGAAATAGAAGAAGAAGAAGAAGAAGAAGAAGAAGAAGAAGAAGAAAAGAAGAAGAAGAAGAAGAAGAAGAAAAAGAAGACGACGACGACTAAGAAGAAGAAAAAGAAAAAGACGAAGAAGAAAAAGCAGAAGACGACGAAGAAGAAGAAAAAGAAGACGAAGAAGAAAAAAAAGAAGACGACAAAGCAGAAGAAGAAAAAGAAGACGAAGAAAAAGAAGAAGAAGAAAAAGAAGACGACGAAGAAGAGGAAAAAGAAGAAGAAGACGAAGAAGAAAAAGAAGAAGAAAAAGAAAAAGAAAAAAGGAAGAAGGAGAAAAAGAAGAAGACGACGACAATTTTGTAAATGATTGGTAGAACATGTCTTAGGAGATAAAGAAAAGGACAAAATTTAGTAAAAAGTTAGAAAAGACAGAAATGTGTGGAGAGCCATAATCAGCCACGTGATGAAGAAGAAGACATTTCGATGCAATTTTTACCTGGATGTTTGGATTCATAGGGACACAACAGCGGTCTATTTTGTCGAATAGAACAATCAGAGCGATGGATGCATCTGTGCATTTCCCAATATTATGTTTGCTTCCTGTGCAGATAATAAGTGATGGGTTGTCTTGTCAATTAAGACACGCAAACAACCAGAATAACAGAAATACGTATTTACTTATTCCTATTATATTTACTATATTTGTGGCATATATATATATATTCTTATTTTCTTTGGTTAGATATCGGGAATTAATGTTATGTAGATGAATCAGTGTCCTTCAAACATATATTCACATATGCGAGTCGCCACTCGTACCAGGTGCATATCATGTTAAATGCGTTCCTCAGAAATTGACTGAATTCTCAAATTTTAATTTTAAAATTATAATTTTACTCAAATCAGATAATATATTTCTTTTTTATTATATTTACCAAATTTAATACAGTCTCCTCGACATACGTGATTTCAAAATTAATGATTTATAAAATTGACATTTTTAAAACTCAAAAATTTGCCCAATTCATTTTATAATTTGTCTGCCTGTTTGTTTGGCTATCTCTCTTTCTGGATCCCCAATATATATATATATATATATATATATATATATCGGGTGTCACAAAATATATAACAGTGTATAGCACAAGACAACTTGCTTTCTCTCCTTTTCAGTTTTGCATGCTGGCATTACTAATGTCATCCAGGCTTAGCTTTGAACAAAGAAAGTTCAATCCTGAAATGCTACTGGAAGCACGAAAATGCACTTGAGGTTCAAAGGTGGTATCGAAGAGATTTTCATTCAGATCCACCCACGCGGCTTACAATCTCATAAATTCGAGATAAGTTTGAACCTGATCGTACTATACAAGACATGCAGAAGAACCGTTTCGGAAAACCATGGATATCTACCACGCCCTATGAAGCAAGATAGAGCAATGGACGCTTTTCACAGTAGTCCAAGAAAATTATTGAAAAGGTGATTGGTGCTTGTGATTCCATTGTCTTTCGTTGTCAGAAATGTCTTCATCACTTAAAAACATATGATGACAATATCTTAGAGCATCCATATATAATATATACTGTTTCATACGCATTATCTAAATTAGATATTGTTGATTCTAGCTGCTAGATTTATTTCTTGATAAAACCAAAACACACACACACACACACACACACACACACACACATATATATATATATATATATATATATATATATATATATATATATATATATATATATATAAGGCATAAATTTATCTGGTCTCCACATAAAATTTGTTACTCAGTTATGTGCCATGAGTGATACACGCTTAAATGATCATGTATCTTTCGAGGCATATTTTTTTCCTTGCAGGAGGTTGCCATTTCTTTCTGCGGTAGAACATTTGCCATTCAAAGCTATAGAACCCGGTCTGCCCTGTATTTACCTATAGCTGGAGGAGTAGAAGAGGATTCATACCTTTCCCAAGGGAATGTAATGAATTCGACTGGAATTCGAGCTGTTTTAGAGAAGCGGTGATATTAATTGCACGGTCGAATGGTAGACTTTTAAATGTGCAGGATGCATTCTGACTACAAATATCGTCTGTTAGGACATAATGAACCAACCTTCTTAGCCACAGACCGTGCAATTGTTTCGATATAGTCACATCAATACATATCATTAAAAAAAGTGAGACTAAAGAGGCGCAATGAGTTGCTCCCTTGGAGATTAGCATCGGCCAGGCCGATGAAGGTTAAATATGGTCCTCTTCGATGATTAACTGGTAGCAGTTTACTTTTGCTGTCGTTACAATTGACAAGCCATTTATTGCCGCAGTTAGCAAATGACATTTTCGAGAGGAGTTGCCAGTTTTACTTTGTTGCATTTATCTGAATTACTATTTAGACAGGAGTAAAACTTCATGCAGCAATGGTTTAATTTCGTTACTGTTATAACTAATCAGTATACATCCTCGAGAAAGAAAATATCTCTCCGCCCCAATGAAGAAGGGAAAAATAAAAAGGCAAAACTGTCCAACATTTGAATATATATATATATATATATATATATATATATATATATATATATATATATATATATAAACATAAAACATTAGGCAGCATATGATTATTCATTGTATATATATATATATATATATATATATATATATATATATATATATATATATATATATATATATGTATGTATATATATATTGCTAAATAACAGGCATTGCATGTCTATTATTTTTTGATCATGAGCCGTTTAAAGTTTCAAATAGTTACCTTAATTTAGGGAGAAAATAAAGGCAAAACTGTCCAACATTTGAATATATATATATATATATATATATATATATATATATATATATATATATATATATATATATATATATATTTCAAACTATGCCGTTCTTCGATCTAAGATTTCTGCTGATATGAGCCATCATCATGTGGGTTATATGGTCATTTCAAGATTTTTACCATCAAAGATAACATCCTCTTATGTTTACATAGAAGTTTGCCAGACGACGATAACGGTTGCGGAATAGCATATGTTTAGATGCAATGTAATGTATTGTGACTATTTTGAAATGCAATTTTGTTGTATGTGGGTAGCTGTATATATATATATATATATATATATATATTGAACAATAAGAAAATAAAAAATTATAAATATATATATATATATATATATATATATATATATATATATATATATATATATATATATATTTTACCAATTTGTGACTGGTAGGGGATAATTCCAAAGAGAGCTCAATGTAAATTACAGAACATTATAATAATAATATATCAAGAAGAAAACTTTAAAGATTCATTGCGTAAATATCTGTATATATTCATCACTTCTGACTGAAAGCTTTTAATAAATGGATACAATTTCCTCGGACAGATTTACTGGATTGACAGGGGGAAGGGAAAACAAGACAGAAGAGAAGAAATGAGAGGAAGAAGTAAAATGACAGACTGCAAAGTTGTTTTTAATAGAGAAATAGAGAGGGAGAAGGAGAGAGATTAAGGAGAGGGAAGAAGGGAGTAAAAAATTAAATGTGGGCGCGACATTTTGCAAAAACTAGGGCAAAGTTACGAGCGAACAAAACATTGACTCGATGAGCTGATATTCTTTGCAATTAAGACAAAACATAGCTCATGTTATAAGGTTTATATGCAGTGCTTGATAATTTTTCTTGCGATCTTGGCTTCACACCAAACATTACAAAAACCAGTGAAAAAATCGCGTATTTCGTACTACTTAAAATCTTGGATAGCTTCCGCATTTTTTATCTGATTTTCTCCAAACATATAAAAAAATTGCTATCATGCAAGAAAAACTGTTCAAAAAGCCCGTTTTTTGCCATAACTCCCCAGTTTTTCATTCGATGAGTTTCAATTTTGTCATGTAAATTGCATATAACACACGAATTGTCTTGCGTGAAAGTTTGGTTTAAATTATTACAATTAAGTGGAGGAAATCTGTGACAAGCTAGATACAAAATCAGTTTTTGCTATTTAGCCAATAGTTTCTTTATATGATTACATATTAAATTGGCAATCGAACAACATTTGATGTAAAGATTGTTTGAAGCGTTAAAAGAAAAATATTCCCGAGGAACCTCTTATTAACCCGACCTTTACAGTAAACGTGCAAAGAATGATGGGGAAAGGGGGTTCATGCCTTTGCACTTGCAGCTGAATCAAGCTTTGACGCTTTTTCCCTTTTTTTGTTTGATTATTAAATTTGTGAACAATGCCCTACTATTTGAAAGTTATTACGGTCATAGGAAATTTACTGAATATCTAAAACATTGTAAATATTTTACCCCGACAAACGACCACACAAGAAGTTTTTATCAATTGGAATTCCTTTTGTTAAGAGCAAACAAATACTTGCGAAAGACATCGTAAAAAAGATGAGGTGGGGGAGTATATTCTAATACTAACGATCGATGCATACAAGCGGGGACGCAGGCAGACATTTCTAGACAGTGGAGAATTGGTATATAGGAGGGGGTGCGGTTATACAATGGCAGCCATGTACAGTTGGGCAACGCAGGGTGCCTCACCTAGTATAAAATAAAACTCCCGCCTATTTTAAATAAAATTGTTTTGAAATCCAGTAATCCCCGTATAATACATGGACTGCGCAAGGATTGCGTTAACGAGATATTTTTATTAAAATTTAAATTATGTATCGGTCAGTCTCTACTTAGCACCTGAAGAGTGCGTTGTGCATGAAACTTCAAGTTGTGCTACTGGTGAGGTATGATATTTATATTTATTAATATATTCGTAATAGCTCTGTTATATTACATCGAGTACTATTTTATTAATACTAGGCACCGATGTGTGCGATACCTGATATATATATATATATATATATATATATATATATATATATATATATATATATGTATATATGTGTGTGTGTGTGTGTGTGTGTGTGTGTATTTTTAATAATACAATATAGTTCAGTTATGTGCCATGCGTGATATACGCTTAGGCGATCATGTATCTTTCGATATATGACTTACGAGGCAGATTTTTTTCCGCAGTACGTTGCCATTTCTTTTTGTGGTAGAGCAGTTGCCATCCAAGGTTGTCCTGCTATTTACCCATAACTGGGGAGAGAAGAAGAGGATTCATACCTTCTTCAAGGATATTAGCACGTAAGTGAATGTATTGGATTCGACTGGTATTCGAAATTGGCTCTCCGACTCCTCAATCCGAGCCGCCACCGTGGTTCCATATAGGTATATATGCAATATTGTAGTACATGGTAAAACATTAGTAAAACTCCATAATGTCTGTAAAAATTAAGTTACAGCTACATTATGACGTTTTTTAATTTTTCGCTTATTGATTACATCATTTGCCTCCCTCCGAATAATCTTTCCATCCACGATTCGCAAGTCACCGAAATAAATATATGCATTTAATAGTTGATTCCTACAATGAAATTACACTTTTCGTTTGTTTTATCATGCAAGATCAGGACCATTAAAAAAATATTTAATAAACACCCTTTAACAGTTATCTTTTAGCAAAATCCTGAAATAATTCTCCAGCGACCGGAAAATTAAAACATCCCTTGATGCATTTGTGTTGTAAAAGATGCAAAATTAAGAACATTTCAACCAAAGAACAATTATGAAAAAAAAATCCATTATTAACATTAAATATTAGAAATACCTTCAAGGGTTTTTCATAATTATACTTTTGTAACTTTTAGAAAAAAACACTTACTCATTTCTGTGGCTGATATTTTTCTGTTTAGGTGCGAGGCTAATTACCTTAAAAATATAAGCGTAAGGAAATCAATAATATCGACAGAACTTATAAAGAAAATTATATTTGATGATAAAAGGGAAAGCATTAAATTTCTCTGTAGGCAAGTTTTGGTCTACATTCAATTGGCATTACGTTTCATTATTGTAATCTGTATTTCCACTGAACTCGATAAAATCTGCTTAGAATATGTATTTTGTACAAACATTTGTATTCAGACATGAAATTCCATTGACGGGTCTGATATCCAAATCATTTTGAAATCTTAGACGATTTTGAAGGTTAATTTCCTTTCCCATCAGTCAATATCTCTGAGATGAGGTATTGTAATTATTTATATTGTTTGGACTGTTGCCCTCATCTTTACAGCCGTATTCCGGAATAGGCATAGCATGTGGATCTAGAACAATCTAACCGTCGGATGAAATAAAGGGTTCAGTTCGAAAGTCCAATCACCTGAAGAAGGCCGGAGCGTACAATGGCCGAAACGTCGGGAATGTTTCAATAAAGATGAGGACAGTCCGAATACTGTAAATAAAGTATAAAGAATTTCTCTCGTTGTTTGTATGATTTCATAATGTTTACGGATTATCAACATTTTCCGGTTACTTAAAGACAGAAAATATTTTTTTTAAATTATAACAACTTCTATGGAGATTCTAATGATTTACTGACAACATTCGTAAAATTAACCCATAGCTGATTGAAGCTGAGATGGATATATACCTTTCCAACTATATTTGCGCGTAAGTGAATATAACAATCTCGCTCGGAATGGAAACACGACTCTCCGATTTCCAATTCTGAGCCGTTACTCCACCTGCACACCCAAGCTTACATCATCTATTATTACCAGCGGTGATCTAGGTACTGACCAAGCTCGACGTTGCTTAACTTCGGCGATCATAGTAGAACCTGTGCTTCAAAGTGATATAACCGTAAGTCACCTGGGTTTTAAAGACACAGCTAAAATCATAATTCATGTTTCCAAGGTTACAGATGAATCCAATTTACCAGACGAGGGTTGTCTTGGTGTCTATATTTTAATGTATCAGTTATTGTTACGTTTTGGTACTGATACATTAAAATATAGAAACCGAGACAACCCTCGTCTGGTAAAACCCAGTAATTTTAAAAGTTAATCCAAAATTCGCTTGAGGATGAAATGAAACTAATGTCTTTAATTTAATTACAAAATTAAATTCTGAGCTTTTAGCTTCCATTTTTGAAACATGGTTAGAACTGTGTAGCGAAAAAACATATTTTAAATCAATTAATTTATAATATTAATGCTCTGTAAATTTACATTGAGCACTATTTTGTAAAAATAAAAATATCTATAAGAACACCAGATTATATATCTTACTGTTCTTATATATATATATATATATATATATATATATATATATATATATATATATATATATGTGTGTGTGTGTGTGTGTGTGTGTGTGTGTGTGTAAGTGTTTATAATAAATCGTGTAAACGGAGAAAGTGGAATCGTCGAATCCAATTAAATTCTGCCCATGTGTTTTGTATCTTCACTCTTGCACACACGATGTTGGAAAAATCATGATGGAATCTCTTCGTGATTCCAAATGTGGAAGAAATGCACATTGTGCTACCAAGCGGACATTAAAAAAACCATTTGCCAAATGGTATAAACTAAATATATTCTGTGAAGAGAGAGTCTCAAGATTTTGTAATCAGGTCAGATGTTCTAATTCCGAGTTCAGTTTTAAAAAACAACAAAAAAAAAAAAAAAAAAAAAAAAACGAACAATACAGGGTGCCTACCCAAATATATGTATCCATTAAAGATAGTACTTAGCTTAATATGAAACAATGCAGTCAAACTAAAATGCATTAATTCCTTAGAATTAATAGAGACTTGATTTGGTCATCCTTAAGAAACCGGCTTTCAAGTCTTCGTTCCACATATTTTAGAGGTTCTGTATCGATTTTTTTTGTTGACGACAGAGCCGCCGAATCATTTTAACCTTCGCCAGGCTCACTTCCGCGTCATGTAATCATTAGCAAGCTTGTCTCACAAGATCGAATTACGACTGAGTAATGAGTTCGATTCTCACTAGGTGCCTCATGCTTTCGGCCCTGTGTCACATCTCAGCTACGTTTCGAAAATCACCGTTTTTACCTTCACCAGTAGAAAGATGAAGTAAGGCAAACAATCTGTGTATTTTCTTTTTAGTCTGCTTTGCGCATCTGTAAACACTGTGAGGACATATTTATTGATTCATTTTCTACGGTTTATCAACCGTTTTGCAGGTTATTTAAAGCCAGAACATATTCATGGGAACTAATAATGTTTTAGTGATAAACGTCATACTAATTAACCCCTAGCTGGAGGGAGAAGAGGTGGATTCACACCGTTCGCAATGGTATTTGCGCGTAACTGAATTTCACGAAACCAACGGGAATTGAAACTCGGCTCTCCGATTAACAATTCCGATCAGTTATCCATAACACCACCCGCACATCCAAGCTTATGGTACCTGGATTTCCCAAACGCTCACCCATCTAGGTACTGATCAGACAGTCAATCAGTTATGTGCCATGCATGATACACGCTTAGGCGATCATGTATCTTTCGATACATGACTGACGAGGCAGATTTTTTCCCGCAGTCGGTTGCCGTTTTTTTCTGCGATAGACCAGTTGCCATCCAATGTTATAGAACCCGGTCTGTCCTGCTATTTACCCATAGCTGGCGGGAGAAGAACAGGATCCGTTAGCATGTAAGTGAATGTAATATATTCGAACTCGTCTCTCCGATTCCTCAATCCGAGCCGCTATTTATTATTCCACCGTGCCTCCTCTAAGACTTTGATTAATTCCGGTGATCGTAGTAGCGAAGAGCAGCATTAATGCAGGTGATATTGTTGGGGATGTGTGATGAATTAGAAATTATCAGAAAGTTTGAATGGTAAGAAGGCTAGATAATATCTAGCCTTCTTACCATTCAAACTTTCTGATAATTTCTGATAGGTGTGTTCAAAGGTATTCATCCACAACAATATAAAAAAAACGAGCATGCAAGACGAACCAATCGTAAGGCAATACAATAAGAAGCAACGGTATTTTAGGTTTCAATAAAACCGATAGACATTTATATAGAATTTATATACATATAGTGAACATGTGATTGAATGATGTATAAATTGACCATGTATTGATTTGATGTCTTAATAGTTCACAGTTCAGGTTAAATTGTGTGTGATGGAAAATGTCAGTAATGCAGAAATAAATGTAGTTTGTATGCGTGATTAAAGTAGGAAAAAAATGTCTTAAGTTTTCAGGAGTTGTTCACCTTGGACCGTTTTTTTTATCTGTTTGCTGGTTACAATTTCTATTTTAGTAGTGAATATTATCATTTTTCTTAGAAATTTGTAGGTAAAATCTGAGAGAGAAATGATGATTACTGAGTCAGCAGTTGAAGCGCGAAAAGTTCCTTAGGTCAGTATAATGACTCGCGTGGATTCGTTTGGCATCTCTGAGAAGCTGTGTGGCTGACGATATTCAGTCACCCCCCACCCACGAGGGCGTCATGTGGCACAAGGCCTTTTTAACGTGGGATCTCCGAGCCCGTGGTCTCGGCAAATAATATGCCCATTGAACCCGTATAAACGGGTTCAGGGTCGGTTTACGTCCCCGAAAGAGAATCCGCCCTTCGGCGTAGCCTCGTTCGGGTTCCTCCCCGCCCGAAGGCTGAGAGTTCAACCGATCAGCCAGTCGACTGACTGACCGACCCAAAAGCTGTGTGGCTGACAATATTTATTATTGTAAAAATACAACAAATGTGGCACAAGGCCAAAAAGGAGGGTGGGGTAAAGGATGGTCATCACTTGTCTTAATATAAAACTTAGCTAGCCACAACCACTGACCCTATCATACAAAACAATATTCCTATCACCAAAACAACACATTTATCCATACCTTCCTTACAACATCCACCAAAATAACTCTTTGTCTCAATGCAAATCCTAAATACTCCCTTTATGTACAAATATTGTCTGTGGGGGGGGGCATAACAAACAACAATTTTTAAAAAGATCCCCAATGACATATAAAATATTTACAAGAAACTAAACAAAAATAGTGTTAGTAATAAAAAAAAAACTACAAACTTTAAATGCGGCAGAAATATCAGTTAACCGGACGAAATCGATGCGGGACTATGAAAATAAAGGAAACATTCCTTCCTCCCAAGCATTCACACAGGCACACACTCATTCATACACAACAACAAATACGAAAAACACACACGCGAAACGAAAGGCGCCCCGCATCCACCAGAGAACTGACATCACTGACCACCTAAACGAGGGAGGGGATGGGGAGTTAAACTAAAGGAAAAGAAAATGGGGACAGAAATAAAAGGGACCAATGAGCAAACACACCCTAGCTAAGTTTACTGAAAAGAAGAAAAACTAAAACTCAAAAAACAAGACCTATGCTAACCTAATTTCTGGATGGGTTGCCTATGTTGAACCCAGGAAAACAATATCCTAATGCCTAACCGGAATCAAAATGCCACTCAAGGTCAGCCCCTTTTACTCGGCACATACGCGCAAGATGCACCCACCTTTTGCCAAATTCTGATGAGGTGAGCCGCCGCCTTTCCCTCCTAATCTTGACTTTTAGCTGATGCTTAAAGAACAAGATCAATTGGGAAGAAGTGAACTACTCGCCCTCATAGAATCCCTTCTGATGCGTCGTCCAAATCACGACTCTCATAACCCCTAGCAAGCAATAGAACACATCATGTTCAGCCTTCGTCATCTGCGGCACCACATTGCTACAAACAGAACTGGCTTCCAGGACAAAAACTTTCCCTGCAGCATGCGAACCATGAGGCCTTCAACAAACCTGCACAACGGCACTACCACCTTGCACTGAAAGAAGGCGTGACCAATGGTCTCGACTTCCCCCGTACAGAGACGACAATTTGGATATTTCTCCAAGCCTGCTGAACAAAGTCTCTTGCCGACCCATAGGGTTTCACGAATCACCAGCCAGGTGAGTGATGCCTCATCGTTATCGAGGCATTTCAACCCAGGCGCCCAAGGCCGTATCGAGCGAGCCTCCTGCTTCGTAAGACCGAGCTCGCCAATTAGATCATCTTGAACGGCCCCCCTAACTAACACTTGATACAATACCTTGCGAGACAACGCCTGGACGTTGGAGAGGCCATCCAAAGCCCGAAAGAGGAGCTTCAGAGCACGACGACATTCGCTGTAGAAGGAGCACTCGGCTCGGGGTTTACGGCCGGCCTCTTCCTCGCACGAGCGCACACTTCTCAGGAATGGGAAATGTTTACAGACGTCTTCTTTCCAGAAGGCGCCCACCTCATCCGATCCGCGACACATTCGGTCTAGAAAGGTAATGCGAAGCATATGTTGACGAATCTCAATGATAGGCATACCCAGACCTCCCTCAAAGCTGTGTGGCTGATTGATTAAATTGGACCGAACGATCCTTTTTATACATTTCTTGAATCTAAAATTGGCTCAATATCATTGAGCGGGAAAAAAGATTTTAGACAATCGCTACACATTTTGTGTTGTCTCAAACAAATGAAAAGTCGAGTTTTAAAACGTGAATTGCTGATTGGCTAAAAGCTGGTTTGGTAGAAGCGTATATTTTCACTCAGGGGTGAGTAGTAAATATGGATGAGTCCATCAATATCATATCTCAAATGCATCTACTATAGAACAGCGCTCTTGATCTTCCGTTGTCAGTTATTGTACCAACAATTTGTGGAGTTCTTATAATGACGCAGTTGTTAGTATTTGGTGTAGAAATGATCTTAAAGAAAAGATTAGCATTCTATACCGACTATTCCCAGAAGTAGACATCTTCACAAAGGAAACTATGTTCCGGGCTTTTAATGAGATTAGTGATGGTACTTATACTGAATCATAAAATAATCAGAATACTGAAATTCTATTTTAAATAACTCATAGTTATGCTAAAGATATTATAGCAGAAAAAGAATTTGGACACAAACGAGGTTAACTTTTCCAGACACGAAAAGGTGCTACAACATCACGATAATGACGATTTATTTTTCTTGAATAGCCTCATCTATCTAAATTTAAATACTCATTGTCATGCCTGGCATCGGAAGCACTTAAACTATCACCTGCATACAATCGTTTTCTCAGATCAATGTTTAAAACTGGTTTCAAACTAATTAATCCTATGAATCTTAAAACCGTCTTTTATTCGACTCTATACACTGATGCTGCAAAATTACTTACTGGAATGTGGAATGGAGTGCATAAATGAACTGTGTTCATCTCGTCATATCTGTGCGTGTATATCCGTGTAAATGTCAAAAAAAATAGAAAGAAAACAACCGCTAGAAAACATTCACAACAACAGAAGCAGTATCCTGTTAACATTCAAAACTACGAAAAATATCCATCAATAGTAACAACGGTAATAGCAGTAAACTTGAAAATCTAATTTAATGAAAAAGCTTTTAATGAAAATATTTTAAAGATTTCAGCTGAATCCAATATAAACAATCGGTTTAATGGGAAGTGAATGTTTCTTTTATGGAAATGGTTAATTTCAACAACGCTATCAATACATATATGTATGAGTGAATGAATCTACACCCTATCTGAAGTTATTAAGCAAATCATATAAACTATGATAATTCAAATTTGGTTTGAAAAAAAATGTCAACTTTAAACTATCAATTTAGATGCCAAAACAAAGCCTGACTTAAAATTATAGGTATTACGAATATGTTTTATTGAAGGTATTTGATGAATTCTAGGCAAAACCAGATTATCGCATTTTACTTCAATAAAATGTAATAAAACTGTCAAAGATTGATTAACACCTATAATAGAAAAAATAACTACAAATATGCTAAGTCTTTGAATATTTTACATTTTAATATAGTGACCCTTCAGCCAGTAATCTATTATCCATTGATTTTGTTATTCTTTTGTTTTACTTCAGGGGGTTCCGACATGGTAGTTTTAATTGCTTCACATAGGTCAGCTTTGCTCATATATTGTTTGACGCCTTCATATAATTTCATCTTCAAAATTGACCATAGGTTTTCGATCGGATTCAGATAACTACTTGACGGTGGCCATTTCATTATCTTCTCGCCTGTAAATATTTTATGTTCAAATAATTCACGAGTAAGCTAGGATACACGAGAAGGAGATTTATCATGCATAAATACACACTTCACTTTGAAACTGCAAGACTGGGACTTGTACAATGCAATGAAATTCTTGTTCATAAAATCACAGCAGTCAGAGCACTGTTCAATTTAACTGCTTCATCGACTTTGAATGGTTTAATAATGGTTTAGTCTACAATTACAGTCCATATCATAACACTACCGCCCACATTGATGCTTTCTTTTAGCCACATGCACGTCTTAATTGGATAAGATTCATCCTTTGCCCCATCCATCAGGTCCAACAAAAGTCACCTGTAATTCGTCCGTGAAAATTACTTAAAAAAAGTCAATGTTCATGTATTTCTTGGCTCAAATGTGACGCTTTAAGATATTTATTGAGAAAATCTTGCCTAGGAGATTTTTTTTTTTTACAGATCCCAATTTCTATATCTTTTTTTCCGTCTTGACTCCCTCAATTCCAGCCTTTTCAAAGAACAGAGCGCTAGTTAAAAGTGGTTGTGTCTGTATACCTCGCTTTATTTAAAGTTCTTCTTAAGGAAGCAAGTTCTTAAAGACGTTTCTTTTGCTTCGAATTCTCAACTTACTTATATTTTCAACAGCTTTCTTTATTGTTTGATGATCTCTGCAAAGTTCCTTTGATATCTCCAATGTGGACTTTGTCTCACTCAATAATTTTGTTATTTTCTGCTTTTCAATAGTTAGATCCTTCCGTTAGCCCATATTTCAGCACATATAAACAAATAGAAAAAATAGATTTATTAGATTGCAGAGGTCTTAAGATAATATGAGTTTAATCTGAATAGCTTGAGTCAGTTCATTTTCGTATATTCAGGAAATCTCAAAAAAACTAACCATTAGATATGGCGGAAAATTTAGTTAAATATTTTTAGTAAGGGTGGAAATGAACGAGTTTTAATTGTACAAATATTTGTTTAAAACTGCTTGTGTTATTTAGGTTTATTTGATTTGCATATTAACTTCAGAGAGGATCTATCTATCTATCTATCTATCTATAAAATTATATGACTTCCATTAGTCTGTGTGTCAAATCCTCTAAAATAGCCATACATTGACCGATCGAAATCAGATTTGGGGAGAAATCAAAACAGGTAAGGGCGTACACAGTACAGTTGGTTTTACTAAAGTGTGTAACTTAGTACAATAAATTATTATTAATTATTTTTGGAAAAATCAAAAATGTTATTATTTAACATAAAAATTATTCCCACTATTTTAAAGAGAATTTAATATTAGCGATAACTTCGACAATATTTAAATGCTATGATTCCATGACTGAGAAAAGTTTGAATGTGTGAATGCTTAGAAAAAGAAAGCAACTCTACCATTGTTACATTATGATTACAACCATTTTCTAAAAAATTATTTACCCGCTTATTGGGTTGTTTAACGCGTTCCAATTTTCAAAATGTGTGAGTGCTTTTTTTTTAATAGCATGTCCGATATCTGTTTTTCTTTACACGCCTCAGTAAATGGATGGCGAATCAATGTTTAAGGAAGATAAAAAAATGACAGTATTTATTAAGAACAACAAAGAACAAGAAATGATGGAGAACTGTGATCGCTAACGTCCTGAAAATACACGGCATATAGAAGAAGAAAGAAAACAATTTTTTAAAAGGATATATGGGTTGTGTGTATGTATCTAGATTTATAAGGATGTCTTATTTTCCGAGCACATCACATAATGGCCGTGTTCGTAGTTAATATTATTGAGCATTGTTTTTTTTTCTTTTTTTTCTTATTAAGGCTCCCATTATCTTTAATCTTATTTACACGTGAATGAGATTATTACGCTTGTATTTTCTACTAGTAAGTTTCGGATGGAGTCTGGTTAGTTTGTGTGTATTTAAATGGGTTCTGATGGAGCTATGGTCGGATAGGTGTAACGTAAGTCGCCTGGATAGGTATATAGTATTGTGACATGTAATTACTTATGAGTTCGGTTTGATCAGGAACACAGTTCCTGAAGGGGTATTTGATCACGTGACTAATGATCGTTCTTTGTAGTTTTGATTTTCCGAGTGTATTGTTATTTTTGAGGATAAGGTTAGCTGTTTTAAATTTTTTGTAGTTGTCGAATTAATTATTTCTTTTTTTTTACGGGCAAACTGGGTTAGTGTACACAAAACCCATACATCCAGTTAAAAATGAAAATAACATCGTCCTTCATAATGGTTAAATGTATAGCCCAAAGTGCTCAGAATTACATAACATTTGGACAGATTGTCCATAAAAGAAAACACGCAAGAAAAATTACTTAATGGAAGTATTTTGTTTCTCGGTTTTAATGAAACATGTATAAATGAGGGATTTCTGCCTAATTACACAATCTCTCTCTCTCTCTCTCTCTCATATATATATATATATATATATATATATATATATATATATATATAGCAATATATGTTTGTAAATGAAAATATTATTCAGCAATGCATTTTTGTAAAAGAAATTACTAATCCTACCAAGAAAATTAAATGACCCATGAGGAGTTAAGATGTTACTAAAGAAACAAAGAAAAGCAAGCAAAAAAACCACATATATGTGCGTGTGGGGGGGAGTTTCTGAAAACTAAACTATTCTTAGATTAGTTAAGATGTTGCGTTCAGAGGTTAGTCAAGAAAAGCGCGAGCTAGAGGCAGATAATCATTAACACGAGATAGGGGCAAATATCTGTTGCCTGTTTTTTTTTCACTTCCCTTTACATACTCCTGTCATCAAAGTCATTGTTTGATAGCGTGGTAGAATACGTCATTGAGGCATATTCAAGGTGTATCTTTTTTATATCTCACTGAACGTAAGAACCAATAAATTTGCTTCGAGATCATTCGTGTGCCTTTGCTGCAGAGGAAAAAAAAAAGAATCCGGCATGTATTTCATTGGCACGACCTCATAGAACATATCTGACATGAAGTAGAATTTAGGGGAAGAGAAAACAATAAATGTTCTCGGATCAACTCCAGCAAATCCAATATCTACGAAAGATAGACGCAATCCGTGTTCCGCTGAGTATCGGGTCACTTGTCACTTCTTGAAGGACAGACCAATGGCGTTTACTGAATGAATAAGAAACGATACATTGATTTATAGAAATTGGAAGCAAGTAAAGAGAGAAAATATTGAGAAAGAAAGAAAATTTGCAGTAGACGAAAATAGAGTGAATGACTATGTGACATTAACACCATCTACGAAACAACGTACAGAGGACGAGAAAAAATTCGTTACAAAGAAAAGAGTTCTGGAATTTCGTCCACTATTTAATACTCGACGATCTCCTCAAAGATGAAGAAGAGAATTGAGGCAATAAAATTGACGTCTTGCTGAAGAATGCTGAGAATACCATTAACTGAACGTAAGCGGAAGCAGGAAATATTAAAGAAAATGGTAAAAATGTACACTTATACTTAGAATCAGAAAAAAGAGAGTTGAAACTGCTAGGATAAAATAAGGAAAGGAGGCTTGTAAAAATCGAAACCCACAGGACATAGTGAAGTTAAGAGAGACAGGAAGAAACAAAAAGTAACCTAACGAGCGGGTTTAAATAGATGGCAGAATATATATATATATATATATATATATATATATATATATATATATATATATATATATATAAAATTATATTAAAAATTAAATTAAATTAAAAGTAGAGCAGATATAATTATTTTAAGATAAAAAACACATCATTTTGATAACATAAAACAAAATTATTTTTGTAATCATTTTAAAAATATTTATTTTAAAAACACCTTAAAAAAATCTTATCAAGTGATGATTTTTAATTTAAAAAAACACACATCATCATTTGATATATATATATATATATATATATATATATATATATATATATATATATATATATATATATATCACAATCCTATTTATGTTATAATTTTTTTTTATAAAAATAATTATATCTGCTCTACTTTTTATTGAGCACTCTTTTAAGAATAGTAATTGGTGGTTATTGGAATTCATATATATATATATATATATATATATATATATATTTTTCCATGTCGGCATTTTCTGTATATTCTCTTATATAATCTGTAGATATGACAGTATGAATAGAAGAAAAAGAATAGAAGGAAAACTGTATTTACTTTTACCCGACTCGTTTCGTCCATTGAAGGACTTTATCAAGGCAAAAGCGAAATGTATCCATGTGGCACCATGCATCCAGGCAGAGAAAGAAAGGCAGAAAAGGGAAAGAAAGAAAAGAAGAAAGGAAGGGAAAAGTGAGGCGAGATCCGAATCATAGGTGATAAGCGAACACACACACGGCAATAAAACAAAAGGGTTATTTTGATAAGTGGCAAATGGCGAAACAATGACAATGAGATTTGAGTGAGTAGGGAAGTGTTATCTAAGGATATGAAAACAAACTATTGGTACGGGAAGGCATCTTATTATCAACACAGACCACCGGCCAAGGGAAAAATTCAAGTGAAAATGTTATTTCGATAAGTGACGAAAAGAAACAGGCGACTAAAAAAGACTTTGGACAGATATGAAAATTAAAGGCCACCTACGAGTAATCGTTGACCGATTTTCCTACTTGGCCTGCGCGAATGGAATTGTGTTATCAAGAAATGTTCGCCAAAGAAAGTCCACTTGAAAACGTTAATTTTGATAATTGACAAAACACAGGTGTAGCTACAGAGCCTTATTTAGATATGGAAAAATTAAAATCCCACACAAGCAGTCTCGCTAACTAAATTATTTTCGACAAATCAAATTTTGCCTGCGATAATAAATTTATGTTATCAGGAATATGTGCCGAAGGAAAATGGGTGGGGACCCAGGGGTGTTTTTCTTTCTTCCTTGGAGACATCAGACTGACTGAAAACTTGGGGATAATTCTTTTTGAGGCCATGTTAAGAATACCAACCATCTTGATAAATTAGCGATAAAATACCTGACGCAAGCCACGTGTAGAACAAAATTATGACCCCATTGTTCATATTTTCCCGTTGGTGGCCAGAGAAATGATACGGCGATTAAGGAAGAAAAGGAAAAGCAAAAGCTAATTTTTTTTTAGTTAAGCAAGGTATTTTTTTCCGAAACAAAGCCGCGGATTGTTCACGCCTGACTAAGACATCATTGGTCAAGTGGTGATCACGTGACGCACGAAGGATGAGGAAAGATACCCGACCAAGACCTCATTGGCCGAGACTGATCACGTGACGCACGAAGAAGGCTGTCGACGCCCCCATCGAGAGTATAAGTATGAGAAGCTGCTACGAAGAAGTGGGGAGGGCAGTTCACGCCCCTCAGAAGTATGGTGAGAAAGTGGGAGTGAGAAAATTTACCAAAAATGGAAAAGAGTGGAAAATCCCTAACCAGAAATAAAAGAGGTGGATATGTATTTAGAATTATCGAGGAACTCCCCAACGCCAACAGACCCACCCCGGTTTTGGTCGGCGTCAATAAAAGCCAGGCCCCAACAGGCAGAAATCAGTTCGGGCCCTGGCGGCAGAGATGAGTGTCCAGAGAGTTCGGGCCCTGGCGGCAGAGATGAGTGTCCAGAGAGTTCGGGCCCTGGCGGCAGAGATGAGTGTCCAGAAAGTTTTTCTTCTTTATATGCCCATATCAGTAGCACAAGTTTTTTGTCCCTAGTCTATGCGTACGTTCGGGCGTGTGTGCTCATTCCTTCTGAACGGATTACGTATGTGTAGAATGTTTGAAATTGTCGTTTTCATTGTGTTTTTAGCATTACACTTATTTTTTAATCTTTTCTCTCAATTTTTCCTTTTTTATTTCAGCTTTTGCCATTGCTCTTCCTGTTTTTAGACATAATATCGTTGTTTCAGTTAATAATGATAATTAATTTTAATGCTTAAATAACAAAGTAAATATTAATGTCTTCACTTGTTCATTATTTCTTTTTTTTATTTGAATTGGTGTTAAGTACTATTAGTCACTTAACTAAAGGAACTTATGCTTATAATTTTTATTTATTTATTATCGTTTGAATTAGTATGCATATGCCTACATTCATACGTTTACGCGCGCACACACACACATACTTATACATTAATATGTCTAAATAGATATACCCACGTGCACATAAACACACAAATGTATACAAACATTCGCATACAAACAGAAGTACTCTTGTGTTAATGCTTTGTTATTAATATATAAACTACTGCTTAAATGATAACGTAATTTTATTATTATTATTCATTAATTATGGGCCGATGGGATTATGGATATTTTCTTTGCTGTTTGAATTTATCATTAAATTTCTTAAGTTCAGAAGGCGAAGAATATATTTGAATTTAAAATTAAGTAATTTATATCCTATCTATATGAGTGATTGTGTATGTGCGTGTATGTTGTCCATGTGTGTGTGTGTGTGTGTGCATGTTGTTCATGTGTGTGTGTGTGTGTGTGTGTGTGTGTGTGTGTAGCGACCCTATATTGAGTCTAATTCGTTACTTCTTCGTTACCAGGTCGTTTGGGACAGTTGGTATGTCGTTTGTCTCGTATCGTAACGGTCCGGGTTTCAATTCGATAGTGGCATGCGTATTGCCGATGAGTCTTAAAACGGCCGAGTTGCGCATTCTGTTGAGGTTTATTCTACACTCGATGAATTACTTAATTATATATATTATTATTATTGAAAATACCACAGGTTGCATTGTTTTTACGGCGTATCGACCATCTGTATGTTATTTAAAGCCGAAGCATATTCTTTGATTGTTAAAATAATTCTTTTTCGAGGGAATATTTCATTAACGATATTTCTGAAAATAATAATACTTTTTCTTACTGTTTAACATATAGCTGGTAGATGAGGTGGATTCATATCTTTTCCAAGAGTATGTGCGCGTAAGTGACAGTAGTGAAATTCGAAATCGACTATTCGTTTCCTCATTCCAAAGCCGCAATCCCTTATAGCACCCTCACAGACAAGATTAGGGCACGTGGTTTTCCCAAGTGGCACTGAAAATGCTTGACGCTGCTTAACTTCGGTGATCTTACGAGAACAAGTATTTCATAATGAAGTTTGCAGCCATTATTTGTGAGTACTCGCCGATGTCTCTTTTACTCCATTATTGCCAAGCATCATATTGTTCTAAGGAATTTTCCGTGTTGAAAATCAGAACAAAATCGAAATATCAAAGTTGTATATGTTTAATATTTTATGTTTCATAAACTGCAGTATTTTGAATCGCTAAATATTTGGTTATAGAAATCAGTTTAAAATTAGAAATATGTCAGTAGTTGGGAATTAATGTAAATATTATTAATAAAATTATCATCGGATATATAAAAATGTAAAGGCATTGACAGTGGTCTTTGATAAAGAAAATCCCTTAAATCAGAAAAAAAAACACATTGCTATATGCCTGGAATCAATGCAATCATTATTAATGCTATAATATATTTATAATGTGAAGGCATTAGAGATTTATTTTCCATTGAGATACATTTTAAATCAGGAAAATGAATCGTCAGGCAACAAAACAAACATTATTAAGAGAAGAGGAGAATTATATGAATAATGGAAATATGTTTCTGGTCATTGCAGTATGAATTCATAAAATCAGACAACCGTATTTTCTTTACCAATAATTCATTCTCGCGTTATTAACAGATGAGTCATATCACATGTATAATTTAAATACATTGCTAACGATTTTCTCCTAGAAATACATTTATTGGCATAAAGAGCATTGTGTATTGTCAGGAGTTAATGCAAGCCTTATAAACGGGAAATGATATATATAAATATACAATATATAATGCACACACACACACACACATATATATATATATATATATATATATATTTGTTGAATGTATAATAAAGAGATATTTTACTCTTTATTCTACATTCAACAGCATCACTTGATAAGGCACCAGAAGGGTTGAAACAAAATGGCTATTTTTGTACTGATTTTGTAACATTTGAATAAATTATATTTGCTCTACTCTGTATTGAGCACTCTTTAAGAATAGTATTTTTTGGTTATTGGAATTTATTCCGTATACACCAATCCTATACTTGGGTGTATATATATATATATATATATATATATATATATATATATATATATATATATATATATATATATTGAACAATAAAAAATATTAATATTAAAAATATTTCTGCTTGCTGGTAGTAGTGAACTACAGAAATGAATGTCTTGATGGAGAAAATGAACATTTGTCTGTAGTTTTCATTTGTTTTTTTTATTTTTTTATCTTTTTAACATGAATCTTTTAACATTCCTTGTTTTGGTCAAACAGTCTCTTTTAAGTTGTTATTTAAGATAAGAGCTGGATGGACCTATGCTGCTCTGAATTCCCCTGGTCAGTTTGACAGTTTGTCATTCTCTACTCTATTCATTATACTTTTTCTCTATACAGGTTACTATTCGAGCGAGTTTTATCGAGTAAGTACTATTGGTTCGAGTGATATTCGAAGGCGTCTGACACAAGCATTGTTCAACGGCGTTACTATAGTTGTATCTGGGATTACAAAGTCTCTACTATAACGAGCATTACAAAAGCGACAACGAATATTCGTTGTCATTACAAAAGTGGCAACGTGTGTTTGGTGACATCACAAAACAATCGAAAATAACACTGGCTTCTTGGTTACTGAATGTCGAATGATTCATGTGTAGCATTGTGGGAACTCGGTGGTACATCGGCACAAACATAATTGAGAATCCGATAGGAAATCAGTTATGATGGCGTCGCGTAACAATTTGATCAATGCATTTATATTACGCTGTCTCACATGAAATGTGTTTTACGGAAGGCCAAAGAAGACATTTATCAAAATGCACTATTTAAGAAATATGATATCCTTTTTTTTATCTACGGTTCTCTCTCAAGGTTTCTTTTAACTATCACATTTTAACATATATATATATATATATTCTTCGTCTTTTTCATTGGTAAACAGGCTAAATTCACCGATTGCCTTTTCCGCTATAAGAAAGTATTATGTTGCGTATCGAAAGTTCAAAGTGTTTAAATAAGTGAGAACAAGAAAGTAAGGGAAATGTCTGGGGAATAACGTGGATGATCCACAATCTCATGACCAGGGCTGAGCATCATTTAAACGGTGGAAGTGTGAAAAGGTTCATTCTAATGGAGCAGATTAGACCCGTGTCTATTCTGTCCCCTAGGCCTTTTTTTTCAATTTATCAAGCATAGAGTCAATTTCCTTTCAGTACGTGTTGGCTAATATCGGGTTTTGTCTAGCCAATGCATTAAATCGATTATTTTTAATGACCTAATCAGGTTTTCCTCTTGGTTTACTTCCTGAACGAATATTCTGAAGCCATCTTTATATAGTTCTTGGCACTACCCACTGTATTATTGTCAATATAACAAGGCTAGTAGGAAATAACAAGCTGATATTTTCTTTAGCTTTTCATGAATCCCGGCCTTTTTCGAATTTGTATAATCTGAACAGTCAAAACTATTTTAATTCTTTTCATTTTATGGCATATTCTTAAAGAAATAACGTATTGCAAAAAATATTAAAATATAACAAAGACAATAAATGAAATAAAAACAAATAAGCGTTAAAAATAATGGCATACTTCCCAATATTTGTGAAAATCGGTATTTAATATAGGAAGACCTAATATTAGACACCTATGTTTGACGATAAACTATGTACTGTAAGAAGGGCTGTGATCAGTCGATTAGATGTTTTGAGGATACGTGGACCATAGCATTTATTAAGTCTCCAGTTATTGGCAAATAGTCAACACCAAAACAAAAATTAACAATATATTTTAATAGTAAATTACCAGCAATACAACACTAAAAATTTACAAGAATACGCTTTCATAATAAAATACTAGCAATGAAACGCGATAAAATTATAAGAATACACTTTCATAGTAAAATTACCAGGAATATAACATAAAAAATTATAAGAATACATTTCCATGGTAAACTTACAAGCAATATAATATTAAAAATATGAGAATACACTTTATAGTAAAATTACTTGCAATACAGCATTAAGAAATTACAAAAATACACTTTAATAGTAACATTACCAGCAACACAACGCTTAAAAATTTATAAGAATATACTTTCATGGTAAAATTACCAGGAATGTAACACAAAAATATTATAAGAATACATTTTCATAGTAATCTTACCAGCAATAAAATACTAAAAAAATTTAAGAATACATTTTCATAGTAAAATTATTGCAATACAACATTAAAAAAATACATAAATACACTTTTGTAGTAAAATTACCAGCAATACAAAATAAAAAAATTATAAGAATACACTTTCATAATAAAATTACTAGCAATATAACACGATAAAATTATCAGAATACACTTTCGTCGTAAAAATCACCAGGAATATAACACACACACACACACACACACACACACACACACACACACACACACACACACACACATATATATATATATATATATATATATATATATATATATAAAACTACATTTTCATAGTAAACTTATCAGTAATACAATACTAAAAAATTATGAGAATACACTTTCATAGTAAAATTACTTGAAATACGACATTCGAAAATGGCAAAAATACACTTTTATATTAAAATTACTTGGAATACAACATTAAAAAATTTACAAAAATACATATTCATAGTAAAATTGCCAGCAATATAAAAATAAAATTTATAAGAATACACTTTCATAGTAAAATTACCAACAATACAACAAAAAGAATTATAAGAATACATTTTCATATTAAAATTACCGGCAATGCTTTTTCATTAGATATTACGAACAATACATTTTTGTAGTTAAATTACTAAAATACATTTTTTTTTAAATTACAATTATCATCTACAAACTATATATCTCAAATTCATACGTTTTCCATGAAAGTATAAAATTATGTACAAAACATCTGTAGTTGAAGGCATAAAATTGAATTCAAAGTATGTGGAGTTGAAACCATAAAATTGTGCTCAAATTAGATTTAGGTATTAAATAACATAAAGTCAACCAGCCAACAATTATTACATATAAAATCACAATTATGCCTGTATTGGATCCATTTGTAGAGGATTGGCGCGTTTATAGGTTTATATGAAACGAGTCTGATATTGAGAATCATGGAAGAATTATTGAATTAAACATTTTCATAACTCAATTTCATTACGTGGATATATTTTTATGTATTAATATATAACGAACAAAAAGATACACAAATATAAGGAATATCAGGATTCATATAGTGAGTGTACTAGAGTGTATGCATATAGCTGAAAAGAGAGAAAGAATTATAATGTTTGTATCTGTGTAGTGTGTGTGTGTGTGTGTGTTTGAGTACAACATGGTCGATTTAGTAAACCCCAATAGAAGAAAAGTCCTAGAAAGCCTTCTACCCACAGAATTCTAAAAGGAAAAGGGAAAGCCTTTTGTGTTCTTTTATAGTACTGTAACAGCACCGCCTAGCGGACATCTTAGCAGACAAGGTGTGAGAAATCCCAACATGTTAGTAATATTTGACATGTTTCTAGATTTCTTACAACCACTCCCATTGGACTATATGCATATTGAAACCTGCCGCTAACTTTAACTTAAAATTGAGCCATTCTAATTTTAACTTTGTAATTGGCTCTTACATTCATTTACTCCCTGAGAACGTCCTTCTAACTCGCACAGTAAGACAATTTTATACGAATTACTAATAATTTCATGTTTATGTGGAAGAAGCTATTAAAAATGTTTGACTTAATAAATCATTCAGCTAAGATTGATTTTATATTTGCATTGATCCTAGAGAGAGAGAGAGAGAGAGAGAGAGAGAGAGAGAGAGAGAGAATAGTCTCTGACGATTTTATCGCATGTTTGTAATAAAGGATATCGATGATATAGAAGCTTAAACAAGAAGTAATCGAAAATAATCGGATATGGAGATTTAATATTTCCCGATAACGCGAGAGATTTCGAAGTTCCAAACAGGCAGTGCCCATTTTTTCACAACTGGAACAAAAAGCATGTTACCCCAAGGAAAACAAATAAATGTGTTTCTCAAAATCACTTTTAATGTATTTTTCTGTTATTCTTTTAAATAAGCTATTTTTTTAATAAATTTTATAAGTATTTCTCTGTTATTCTTTTAAATAAGCTATTTTTAAAATAAATTTTATAAGTATTTCTCTGTTATTCTTTTAAATATATCCCATTTACGTGTTTCCATGTAGGTTTTTACCCGTTTTGCAACATGTGGCTTAGTTTTGTCATGTTGCAAAATCGCTTTGTCGTGTCTCTGCTCGTATAGCGGCAGTTGTTTCTTCAATGTTCGTCTCAAATGCGTCAGTTGTAGTCGATAGTTTCCGTGATGGTTCAGCTCATAATAAACTACAGCTGATCCCACCACATGCAGAACAGAAGCTTCGAACCATATATATTCTGTTTTGCCGCCGATGCTGATGCATGGCCGGGCTTACCCCACGATTTTCTAAGCTTAGGGTTAGCGTTGTGTATCCACTTTTCATTGCCTGTCGCGATACGATGCAAAAAACCTTTCCTTTTCATTGAAGCATCTGTTCTCACGTGACAAGACGCCGTTCGACGTCTTTCGGTTTCAACTGGTACGGCAGCCAATATCTTTGCTTTTGAATCATTCCTAATGCTTTCAAACGTTTCGAAACTGTTGTGTTATAAACACCTAATGATTCTTTAAGTTCAGCATACAGCTGACATGAGTCTTCATAAAGAAAGTGGTGATGGGATCTAACTAGTTTTGTTTTCGAGGCATTGCATATAACGAATCAGTTTTTACCAACTGGGAAGTTAGTGATAGATCGAAAGAGAGATCAG
This sequence comes from Acanthosepion pharaonis, assembly GCA_903632075.3. Taxonomy (NCBI): domain Eukaryota; kingdom Metazoa; phylum Mollusca; class Cephalopoda; order Sepiida; family Sepiidae; genus Acanthosepion; species Acanthosepion pharaonis. The sequence continues at coordinate 3,670,520 of CAHIKZ030004979.1, read as the reverse complement.
CTTTTAATCTCCGATCTTCAAGAGTTTAAGCAGCGCACCCATATATGGCCGTATCATAGATGTTTACAAATAATCTGAGTATATTCCCTGTAGGTCATGTCTATTGACCTGTAAAAGAAGTATTTATTTTTAGAAAAGTCGATATTCGAAAAAAAAATCCGAGGTGCAGATTAACATTCTGCAAAGACTTCATAAGTGAATTCACGGAAATATAGCTTGCAGAATCGAATAATTACAATTATTAAAGAGTAAATTGTTATACAAAGAAAGAAAAGGTATTACCTTGTATGGAATCTTCATTGCCAACGATAGAAAATGATAATGGAAATTTTGCTGGCCTTGTCAGTGGAAATTCTGCCTCTCTCGCAATATTTCTCTTTCTTGTCTCTCTTCCTTCCTATATATATATATATATATATATATATATGGTACATTTTTGTCAGTGCCCATTAGCTAGGCACTAAGCACCGCTTATGATGCCGATCTCAAATAGTTATAGCTTATATACCGGGGGAGAGAGTAAAATGGTTGAAAACGTGTTACAACAAAATTGTTAGATTGTTAGATTGAACTTTGAACCGTTGTAACTTAGTAATGTTTAAAGAAATATCTTACTCGAATTCTCCAAGGTTTGTACAACCCTATTGGACTCAACTTTGAGCTGTAAGCATATATAATTACTCTTCAATCTTAACAGAAACATCGTTATGAAATCGATCATAAACGAAAATGACATGTTCATCATTAATTAATCATAGCTAAGAATCGGAAGCTCATGGAGTATTGAAATAAAGTTCAAATATATATATATATATATATATATATATATATATATATGTATCAAATGACAATTGGAAAAAAAATTTACATTTTGCCGACGTTTCGTCTTCCGACTTTTTCAAGGCAAAAATGGAATCGAAATGTTTTGTTGTTATAGTTACATTAAAATTCAAAATTAAAAAGATAGACGCTTGTATCTAAGCCTTTTTTCTGGTTAATGTAAATTACCTTTATAGTAAGGGATTATTATTATTTTTTCCATGTTATATTGTCGACATGGAAAAAATAATACTAATCCCTTACTATAAAAGTAATTTACATTAACCAGAAAAAAAGGCTTAGTCACAAGCGTCTATCTTTTTCATTTGGAATTTTAATGTAACTATAACAACAAAAACATTTCGATTTCATTTTTGCCTTGAAAAAGTCGGAAGACGAAACGCGTCGGCAAAATGTTAGATTTTTTTCCAATTGTCATTTGATACCAATCTGTCTTGTCCACAGAATTCATCTGGGAATTTAACTATATATATATATATATATATGGTAATTTAACCACACACGCATGGACTCTCCCATCTATACATAAGAGCAGGTACTGCCTTTTGGAAAGGGAGGTTTCCAGCTCTGATAGTCGGACTGAAAATTCTTGCTGTTACACTCTCGTTTGTATATGTTTGTATTACTGTTTCTGTTAATATATTTGTTTAACTCAATTCCTCTCTTACGTCTTTATCTCTCGCCCTAACAAGGCCACAACAATATTATTCCAGGATCATTTTCCAATTTATTGAAGATGATCTCGCCCTCTGTAATCTTCTAACATTATAACTTTCTGTCCTGGAGCAACAATGTGTCCTACAGGTTTCACGTATGATTATATTTTCAAGTCTTTTCACTCCGCTTTGAACTGTCATAGTTTAAAATCTACTCTCACGTGCCAACTATTTTACGGATTATATTGGCTCTTTTCTAATTGATCACTTTAGCTTTCAGTTGAAATGACGATTCCCCGTCCTGTTGTGACCTCCTGATCTACTTTTCCTCTCTCTTTTTAAAAATTATTCACCGATTCTCTTGATGTTTCTTGAATGGACTTTAAAGATGGAAGCCAATGCATAAATTTTGGTACCATTACTGAAGACCCGAATGACTTTTTCCTCTCACCATTGCTCAGATGAGAAGTCAGTGGGGCTGATACAAAACGATTTTAACCTGCTCTTTTCTAGCTGAATATCTCAAAGATTTTTTTTTCAGTTATTCTTACAAATAGTATAAATATGGTTACACGACTTATCTGAAAATCCGGATAAAGGGAATTCAGTTAGTTTAGTGGTTTTTCAGATATTAAAAATTTTGTGGGATGGACATTATGCTGTAATGCGATTTGAATAATTTTACCCTTACACACAGTATATTAATCGCAAATACACCCCGAAGCTTCAGTCTGTCATAATCAGGTGGATTGTTGGGATTCCACGGTAAGCTAATCATTTATTGACAATGTCTTGGAAAATGAGTTTTTGTTATTTACCTAGAATTGAGATGACAAACCTATCATCTCATTATTCTCTCAGTCATCAAAAATTCCCCCTTGATCCGAAATTCTCTGAAATTTTAGTGTAATTTTAAAACCTCGTATATTCCCAATGTAGTACGGATTTTTGCGCTACCGTTTCTGCGCAGCACATGGATGATATAGCCGTATTTATTCTAAAGGAATTTATTTAAAAAAGAATCGTAGAAAGTTGCTGTTTTCACCAGTAAATATTTCTCATAGTTTAATTCATCGAATTAGACCCAACGTTTACACCTGCAGACATGTTTTTTAGTTAATGATGCAAAAGGCGTCTCGTATATTCCCAAATTAGTACGGATTTTTACGCTACCATTTACGCACAGTACACGTATGATATCGCTGTATATATCCTGTACACGTATGATATCGCTGTATATATCCTGAAGAAAACTACTTAAAAAAGAATGGCAAAAATTAGGTGTTATTGCAAGTAAATATTATTCATTTTTTGAAGTCACCGATTTGGACCCAACATTTTCCCATTCATGCCTCATGCTTTTTGATAATGGCATTTATAAAGACACAAAAGGAATCTCCAGACATGTGCTTTCGCAAAATTGTAAAGATTCACAAAAGATTTACGCGATATACACTAAAGCAAGACTGAATTAAAATATTTTAGGTATTGTCGTAACAAGAACCCCATCTTTTTTTTCAATGATTTAGTTATAGTGCATTATGAAAATGAAAAAAAAAGTGCAAACATTCTTTCACAGTAGAGATCTAAAAATAAGTGCACAAAGAAATGTTTGCTTTGGCGAGAAATGGGACTCCTGCAACGAATCAATGTTTTCTCCTGTGTGAGATAGAACGATATGAGCTCAGAAGCAAATGTCAATACAGTTTCGTAATTGATTCAAATGTGAGAAAGGCAAGTATAAAAATTGTAACAATAAAAGCAAGCAAGGCAAAATACAATGTATTGTTTATCTTAAAAGGGTTTTGACAAGGCACACATCTGTCGGATTAGAGTTCAGGACTTAAATGCAAAGTTCGTGAAGTTGGGAAATTGGAAAGCATGATGAGTCAATAATGCAGTCTTTGAATATTCAAGCAGGCGGAATTATCGGAAATCAAAACTTTTAATAAAAAAGAAGAATACTTAAGAATTTACTAAGAATCAAAGACAGGCTAAAATGCATTTCATAGCATAAAGAATTTACAATAGCATCGTATTTGCATTTCGTTGATGTTTACTGATGAATAGATTTTCAGTATATTTACTATTGTTTGTTTTATTCATTTTTTTAGAATAATTTCTCTAAGTTTTAAATTGGACATTTTGCAGGGCCTTTTGAATAATATTTACATAACTTAACCGGATACAAGGACAAATTGTTTGCGTGTATTTTTGAGAGAGAGAGAGAGAGAGAGAGAGAGAGAGAGAGAGAGAGAATGAGTGTGAGATATATATTGGATAGATAGTTATAGATATAGATATATAGATGGAGATATATAAATACAGAGAGATAGAGTGAGTGAGTTAGTGAGCTAGTTTATTAATTTTATTTAGTCAGAGTGCGAACGTGAAAACCAGTATCTAAAATAATTGGCGTTTAAATTTTTGTAAGATTCCTGTGTTATTCTAGTATTTGATACGAACAATTTTCTTATGTCCCACTTGCTTTCTATTTAATATAAAAAAAAATTCTTTATATCCGAGCTGAGACAATAATAATATGTATTAAACCGATCCCAAAAACACAATTACAGACTGGATAAATTCGAAATAAAAAGATTGCGTTACACACAACTTCTCGGCATGGATGGAAAACCTCACTTTTAAACAAAATCTAAAATGGCGAAATTTTACGAAGGCACGTATATATTTGCTGTTTTCTATTACTTTACTTCTTTCTTGAGATACTTAATGAACAAAACTCCTTATATCTGATGTTCATAGTTATTAATATATCTTTAAGTTTTGCTTAGTACCGCACGTAATTAGCTGGTAAATAATAGATAGCAGGTGGATTATTAACAACAATCTTCAAGTAAGGAAACATCTGGTTATCTAGAAAAATGGGAGTTGAAAACTTGCGCTTTTGCTTCTTCATCTTCTGTACTCCGTGTCGCTTCAGGACGTTGGCGATCATGGTTCTCCTCAATTTCCTGTCCTTTATAGCTTTTAATAAATGTAGTCTTTTTATTATCTCTCGTAAAACTTGCTCCGACATCCATCTACTCAAGGTCGATAGGTTATGCATTGTTTTCCTCTGTGCGTCTTGTCATCAATCTGTCCTGTGAATATCAGATTTTCCAAGCCCTCTTTCCTCATTATGTACCCGAGAAATTTTCCATTTTCTGTAAAATTTCAACGTTGCTCATACGTTCGGTTCATGTTATTCTCACCATCCTTCTGTAGATATACATTTCTCTTGGTTCTTCATCTGTTAGACGATTTTCCAGCATTCACTGCCGTACAGGATGACTGGTATTACATAACGGTTCACTACTCTTTTCTTTGTTTCGAACGAAATTTTTCTTTTCTTAATACTTTGCTTAGATTTTGGGAGACAACTTTCTCTATGTCAATACACCTTCGTCTTTCAGTGTCTCCTTTTTCGACAACTGTTAAAACCTTTCCCAAACTTAGAACATTGGATATGGCGCATGTTAGAAATAGAGCCGTCTTTTAAAATAAGACTAAATTAATAATATCTTCATTGTGGCACAGCCCATGATAGTTCTGACACAAATTATAATTATATTTTCAACATTAATTAAGTAGTTATGAATGAAGAACTGTACCCTTTTACGTCTAAACGTCTCCCGTGGCTCACATTCTTGGCTTGGAGTGAGTTTATTTACTAAGATTGGCTTACTTTTGGCACGGAGACACGAGTATGTAGCGCTCAGTAAGTTTCGTGCCCACCATTAATAATTAACCAAAAAACTCGCTAGTCATTCCACGACGCAAGAGCACCCTGTGGCTTGACTCGTGTTTTAGTATGCGTCAACCGAATTGATACATATCAATATATGATGGCTGCAAACATGTCGAATATGACTATGAAAAGATATCATTGAAAATTTAGAACTGCCGCAATAAAAAAAGATAATAATAATAGTAATAATAATAGTAATTATAATAATAATAATAATAATAATTATTATTATTATTATTATTATTAAAGCCAAGAGTAAAAATAGAAACACGA
>CAHIKZ030004979.1:3640000-3662500 GCA_903632075.3 Acanthosepion pharaonis | reverse complement strand
ATAAATAATTTTATTTATGCTCTACTTTTGTATCGAGCACTATTTTAAAAAAAAAATAATAACTAAAATACTAAGGAACTTTGGATTACTTACCTAACTAGTTCCTTCCTATTTTCTATATATTTTCAGATATTATATATATATATATATATATATATATATATATATATATATACATACGCACACAGACAAATACACACAGACACATATATATATATAATTGATATGTCTTGTGTAAATATTCATTTACAAACATCCATAGTCCTGGATCGTATCTCATTGCCTATACTTTATTAAAATATCAGCAAACTACTGATAATATTCAGGCTTTGATTCGAATAAATAATTGACACTAGAATTTCATCATCATCACAACTAAATTTCTTATCTGACTAACACCCAGCGAATAATCCAGTATTAACTATAAAAATATACATTCAGTATCAGTTACACGTTTGTAAATGTTCTGTTTCATTTATGCTTTAAAAATCTGATGTTCGTTATAAGTTGTTACCTATAACCCCTTAGTAGCCAATGTTTCAACAATAAGATGGCGATCTTAATGAGTTAAATGCCATAGCCTATTCACATTTATACTCGCTTACAAAATTGGATTTCAGCGCTGGAAACTGAAACTGTTTTTAAACTATTTAGTCTGAAGGCAGTTTTTATTTCCTGAAATATTTAGTTGAACATATCACTTTTTAAAGTTGAATTTTTTTATACGAAATATATGAATTTCTGTCGTCACAGCGAAATACATTCAATGTCGTTCTAGCACGAGCATCGCTTTCACTTCCTTCTTCCACACCTACGTATTGTTTTGAATGACTATTCAATTCACTGCCAAAGAAAGTAAACAGAGAACGAAAAAATATTTTTAAATCCTCGTTATTAAATGCGCGGCATATGTGACCTTAAGCTTTGATTTTCTCAAATATGTTTACGATGTTCTGCCTGAATAAGATGCAATACACCGGATGTATAAATATCTCCATCTTTGGGAAATATGTAGACCTGTACATTTTATTTTTGTTTATTATTAATTATCAACACTTTATAGGTTATTTAATATATTTAGGATTGCTAGAATAATTCTTTATTGTGTTGAACTATTTACAATAGAGTTATGGGTCAGGACAATATTCAATGTAATAAGGTTGAAATATATCGACGAACCCAAACACATTTCTCGCAAGTTATCTTATTACAATTATGAATGAAGTAGAATTCTCATTTTTGATGCTGTTTTCTTACACAGAATAAATGTGATTAGCTCTTTTAAGGATACTAAACAGGTAAGATTCAAAGCCGTTTAAAAGAATATCCTTAATTAGTAGTTCACCCTCCTACCTGATCTTTTGAACAGGAGTAGAGGTTTATTCCTTGTTTTTCCTTTAGGGTGGGGTTTCTGGTTCCTTCTAAAGTCCAATTCAACTCTATACTTCTAAAGTCTCCGCTGAAAATCATGAATTTTATTTACTATTTATAATTTTGAACTCAGTTGAAGTAGATGGGTTCGTCTATCGCCCGGTTTACACTCCTCTCGTTCTTTTGAACAGTAGTAAAGTTTTATCACTTGTTTCCTTTTTACAAATGGTTTTCCGGTTCCGTGAGAAGTTTTGCCATTCTATTTCACTCGCAATAACCTATTGCGTCATATTGACATTATCGCCTTGAATGAGGTGAATTGATTGACAAAATAATTATGTTTGGAAACCATTTCCAATCGCATCTGACTCCAATTCTTCAGACATCAAAACTACAGTATATTATCGTATCAATACAACTACAGCTCAATGTTGAATCGATGTCCTAATCTAATGGTCTCGTGTCAAAGAGATAAAAGATTAGTCAAGAAATCTACCCATCCAAAACACCCGTACTGACAGCATACAATGTTTATAGTAAGAAGAAATAATGTCGGAAGAAAGAATTCTTTAACTGCTTTAAAATCACTTAGTTTCCTATTCGGACACGAACAGAGATTGAGCAGATAATGATTTCGAAATAACCGAAAGAGAGACTGATATTTCTTAAATAAAGTAGTTGATTTGGCACACTGGTTTCTCATAGCCTAACAACAAAACACGCCTTTCATGAAAGTTGTATCCCTAATTAAAATGAATAATGGTTCAGTTGCTGTTCATAGATATAATTTCAGTAATGAGACTTTCGATTTCGAGATCAGTAGATATTAAATTCCCATAAAAAAACTGATGTCAAATTAAATATTTATACCCACTTACCATAACGGTTTAAGCATATATATATATATATATATATATATATATATATATATAAAAAGGGCTTTTTACCTATGTTGCTGAAAATGCTTTGGAACAAAAGCGAAGTTGTAGACACGATATCATTTCTGTTCGGCATTCAAATATTTGCATACCTGACTGATTAAGAATTATTGATCCTACACTTTCGTGGGTTATTCTGATCGAGATTCTTCAATTGGTAAAAGTAGGTCATTGTTGTAGCATACCTATGGACGATAATGGGTATGTCCCCATTCACATAAATACAGTATTAAATACTGTATGTTGGTCTGCAGTTGGAGATTCGTCACAAGCTGTGCAGGTCAAACTCTCTGCCTCCGGGCAGAGAGGATCCCCAGACGAGGCTATGTCGAAGGGCAGAGACTCGTCTCCGGAAACAAGCTAATCGTCCCCGTTTTATACGGGCTCTTTTTTTTTGGTCGAGCATACAGGCTCGGATATCCCACATTAAATTCAGACTTGTACCATATCCGACCGCGTGGGGCGGTTGGTAGTGATCCTGCAGTTGGAGATTTATTGTAGAATTCACTACTTCTTCTACGCGCCACTGGCGAATCTTATATGTGTTGTTCCTGTCCTCAGTATTATCGGTCATTACCAACCTATCAATAATTAACCCAGTCAAGATATCACAAGGACGTTTCAAAATCTTACATGCTAGGATTTGGCGCACCACATCTTAACGGCCAAGTGTGACAGACCAAGATTCCCTAAATTTTAAATGGTACACTCACGAATTTCCTTTTTTTTTTTTTTTCTACAGAAATAGACATTTCATGTCGTTAATATGTTCGGCACTAGATAGTTTCACAGTTTGTCTAGGGTTTATCAAGAGTGAGTGATATAGGAATATGTTATTTCAATGTGGCATTTTAAACTCACATTGCGTGTGCTTGTTTGTGTTCCTTAAATGTAATAAAAAACACATGTATGTCATGTAAGCATGCACAATTTTAGAAATGCACATAAATTTTTAAATGTAGCCGTCTCTTCTACTCCAATAGCTTCATACCTCGCACCTCTCGCCTGTGGAACACCCTTCCCAATTACTGTTTCCCTGAGAGCTATAATCTCCAACTATTCAAATGTAATGTCAATCGACATCTCCAGTTACCTTGATCTACCCACTATCCCTCTCCTCATCCTTTCTTCTATCACTTCTATCTGCTCTCGCTCCAAATCATCTGCAACCCCCTGCATCCTAGTGGCTTCACGCCTTCCTCGGGGCGTAATGCTTAAAAAAAAAAAATACATTGCATGTGCCCATTCATGGTCACGCGCAGACTGTATATGATAGAAAGAGAAACTCTGCATCTTTTATAATATAAATGTAGTTAATTTTTTGGATTATAAGGGGACATGGTGGATTAATGGATGAATTGAGGAATCGGAGAGCAGAGTTCGAATTCCAGACGAATCATACATTCACTTAAGTGCCAATACCCTTGGGAAAGGTATGGATCCTCTTCTTCTCCTCCGAGTTATGGGTAAATGGCAGGGCGGACCGGGTTCTATAGCCTTGGATAGCAACTGGTCTACCACATATAGAAATGGCCACCTACTGCGAGAAAAAGTTGGCCTCGTCAGTGATCTATCGAAAAATACATGATCGCCTAAGCCTGTATCACGCATGGCACATAACTGACTAATTATATCGAACAACTGACCTCATATTGGTTGATACAGATGTTATTATAGACAAAACATTTCGACCAAGTACCTCTTCATCATCAGGTGCTCATGTTGATTAATGTGATATTTTGTCCCTGTCATATCAGTTCCTGTTGAATTGGTGTGTCACTACCAAATCCAAAAATAACTGTACAACATGTATATATTCACTACGTCACGGAGGACCTTACCGACATTTTTGAACCTTTTATATTCAATATCAGATTTTTTTTTCATATTTGGTTATGATAACGGGTTTTTTGTTGCATAGCCCCCTCATTCTGAGGGTCTTTTTGGTTGGCAATATTCCATATTGTGGGCCGATTGTATTTTCTCTTGCTCGTCTTCTCCCGGTCGTTGATCGCTGGTTGATTTTTTTTTTAGGTCGGCAATAAATGAGACCTTCAACAAAAGGACTTTCAAACTAATATATTTTATTAAACACGTCGACGTGCACATTTGTAACTAGTCGGTGGAATCGCTCTATCACCCGCACTGTGGAGCAAGTTCCCCGAGGTACGAAATAACCTGCGTATGATGTGTGAAAACTTAACTCATTGAAAACACTTTCTAACTCTAACATTTCCAGGTTCGGCTCAGCCAATCAAAATAAACATCCCTATTTTGTCTACCGTCTGACCTTAAAGGTTAGCCTGAGAAGGTCTAAGCCAAGTACATTGCCATTAAAAAATAATTGCTTGAAACTATTGTTTAACATTTAATATCTCCTTTCTGTTGTTCTGATCTCGGTTCGATAAATGTTATTAGATACACAACGATGATGATGACCATACGATATTTAGTCGAAACGTTGTGGCTATAATAACAACTATATCATCACAATCAGACATACTAAAACGGTGTAGTTAATGTTCAGGATTTCGAGCGGCTACAGTTACAAACTTTGAAATTTTTATATTCGATATATTCCTAATCGTTCTCTCTGCAAAATAAATTTGATTCCTTTTATTGCTGATACAAACTGTATTAGTGTTACTAAACTTACGTTTGCATCGGTCAGAGTTGGATAAAGTCCACTTCTTCTTTGAAAAGGCGTAGAACATTTGACATGAGGCATTGATGTCGGCAAATTCGTTTCGGTGTCATGTTACCAGACTTGAAATATATTCATCCGATATTAGACATGTCTTTACGTAGACGCCTTTTACATCTATGTTGGGGTCGGCGAAGGGCCAGTCGGCAGTACTAATATAAGGTTATCGTTTGAGTTTGGGCCAGCTCATAGTTGAATTGCACCCAAGAATGCGAGGTTGATCGTTTGGTCAGGAGTTATCGCTGTCTCCTTCGAAGACTGCAAAATGAATAAATTTGGTTAACGCCAACAAGTTAAGCTACAGACAATTTGTCTTGCAGTGATATAGGGAGGAATTCAGCATAAGATTTGCTGCATCTTTTTTCTGCCGATTCACAACTGACCTTTTGGAAATCCCGAACAGGAAGCATAAAATCATTACATGGAACCTGTTTCAGAACAAACTGTCAGCGCATTAATATATGATTTATAACGGCACATTGAATGTAACTTTCGGCTTCTTAATATATAATTTATCCGATTGGATTCTTCATAAGAAATTTTGTCTTTAAGGCTGTTTGATTACCGGAATAGTAGTAGATATACGGTTGTTATAGTTTAAAATAGGTGAAGAGTAAGTTCGATACAAGGCGAAAGTATAAACAAAATATAAAATGTTATCAATTAATTCCTAACGAAGGCATTTGGCACGCAAATAGTTTCTATGTCATAATGCAGACACTATGTAATTGAATATATATATATATATATATATATATATATATGGCAGATATTTAAGGTACTGGACGATTCTTCCGCCCTGTTTCTGGGTGTCTCTTTTTTACCAATTATATATATATATATATATATATATATATATATATATATATATATATATATATATATATATATATGTGTGTGTGTGTGTGTTTGTGTGTGTGTATGTGTGTGTGTGTGTATGTATGTATATTTAAATAAAAAGAAAGAATAGTAAGATATGTAATCCGGTGTTCTTATTGATATTTTTATTTTTTACAAAATAGTGCTCAATGTAAATTTACAGAGCATTAATATTATATTATTACTGTGTATTGAAAAAACATATTTTAAATCAGTTAATTCATAATATTATAAATATCTATATCTATAACTATTGTGTATATATATATATATATATATATATATATATATATATATACGATGTGCGTGAGGATTCGTCGTAATTGTTTTTTTCCCAGGTCCACCCAGACCCTGTTAGAATCCCCGGATATGGGAAAATAGTTAACACCTAAATTATGGTCAAGAGATTTTTAGAATTAAAATACCAGCAATACATTTTTGAAAAAAATAATAGTAAGACAGTTTCAAAAATATTACAAGAAATACATTTAACACTTGACAAAACAACTCGTTGCAAAAATATATCAATGTAAGCTGGTCTACAAACTGACTTCTTACAAAGAACATATTCTAAAAATCATGTCGGCATTTAATAACCCATTCAGTTTGATATGCCGTGAAACAAAATAATGCATATATCTATCTATCTATCTATCTATCTATATATATATATATATATATATATATATATATATATATATATATATAGTGCAGTACCGTAGCCGATGAGGATTCGGGGTGTCGGTCCCTCACTTGAGGGGCGTACACATCCTGCTCCTTGCTGGTGGTATCGCGGCTGCGCTTAGCTCAGACCGGCTCTGACAAGCCAAGACTAGCTTAGACTTGCTCTGACCAGCTAGAAACAAGTATATGACAAGCCAAGACCAGCTATGACTAGCTTAGACCGGCTCTGACCAGCTTGGACAAGCTATGACCAGCTAAGACAAGCAACCCGAGGGAAAACACTCGGGTCCCCACGTTAAAAACGGACCTTGTGTCACAACCTGACGCAGTGGGGGGTCAAGTAAATAAACACCTAAGGTAATATTTAATAAAATTGTTTCTTTTTTCCAGATAAACGATTTAATGCCGTAATCTAAATACGAAAAATACGTTATTTTTAATTCAAGAGACTGACATTATTTCATGATTAAATTATAATTACTTCGCTGCATTTCTTTTTACGAAATAATCTTACAAAATCAAACGAGGAGTGAAAATTTGTATACAGCTTTGAATTTCAATTTAATTTTACTATAAAAATGTAATGTTAGTCATTTTAATATAAAATGTATTGTTGATATTTCTAAATTAAAATATATCCGGTCGTAATTTTGTGATAAAATGTTTGGCGGCCATTTATGTATGGTTGGTTATTTCACTCTAAAAAATGTATTATTGGTAATTTCACTATAAAAATGTAGTTTTTCTATAATTTTCACACAAATGTATTGCTAACAGTTTTTTTTATAAATATGTACTGCTGGCATTTTACTATTAAAATATATCTTTATACTTTACTTATATTTTGTTTTTCATTTCGTGAGGGCCATTATTTGTCTATAGTCGAGAGATGCTACAATTTCGGCTCCTCAAACATTTTAATCTCCCTAGAGGCCTTGTTGCGGGTGTAGTTTATCGCTATACCCAAGACTACTGAAAAAGGAGGGCTTAGAAACATAACCCTTACATATTGAAGGTAACAGAGATAGGAGAAATCAACGAGCCATCTACCGGACGAGCTCGCGTGAATGAATGATGGAACAGATGTAAGGAAGTTTGGAAAAACTGATATGGGCCTCATGAGATAGGAAATGGTGGAGACACGTCGTATGAAATAAGAGTGTCTAGATACACTATATAAATTGTTTTTAGTAAAAATTACCCAAATAACATTACATCATAATGAGACATTTTGCGACAATCTCCGAGAAGTAGTTTGAAGTTCTCAGGCAAATGGTGTTCCGACATTCAACATAACTGCGAATTATGGGTAGAAATCAAAGAAAAAATCTGGTGGCTCGGCGTGAAAATCGGGCCATCCACCAGTAAACGTGGAAGACGTGACTTTTATTTTTAAAAGAACAAAAGATGCCCAATTCTTTGCGCAATCAATATTCGGCCTTTCAAAAAGTAATAACTTTGTATTAATAGTGATGGTATTTTTAGAAGTTTCGCTCATCTCCTGCAGTCTGTGAATTCAGTAAGAAAAAAAAATAACAAAACAAGATATTTGGGTCTCTAAAGATTTGTTCTGAATTAATTAAATAGATTTGAATTACATTCATGCAAGTTAGGCGCCACTATTATTTATCCTTTTTTCGCGTTGACATCTGACATTTTTCTAAACAGACGATACTTTCCTAATGATAAATGTGAACATCACGAATAACTTCAAGACTAATACATCTTGACGCAGCACCGAATATATGTTTTTTAATCGATATCAACACATTCGAGACAGTAAAGTCACTAACAGACAAGGGGCTACAAGGTGTGGAACAATAAGGAGCATAAACATTAATAATGAGCAGGAAGAAACAAGAGTAATCTGGAGGGCAGTAGATAGTAATTGACATTACATTTAAATTTTTGCAGATTAAAGTTGGATGGAAAATATGGAACCGAAAGGGAGTTCAACAAGCGAGAAGTGCGAGAAAAGAAGCTGTTAACATAGAACTTACGGCTACATCTACCAAGCTAAACTGATGAGATCTTGACGTCAGTCTAGTACTGTCCTTCAACACACAACGTCTAGGTACCAATACTAAGATCTCTTCCGAAGAATTACCATGAAAGTATTTATAGTATTTATTGAAACGACACAGAGGCAGACTTGAGATGGTGGGAGTGTGCTGATGCCAAACTGTCAGATCAGGATCAATAATATTTCTGAATCTTTTTCTAGATTTTATCAAGGAGGGCAAGCTAAATAATAGGGGTACTGCACGAAAAAAATGATAGACATAACTATCTGAGATAGATTCTAGTGAGAAAAACTGCCTAGCCCGACACAGTGAACCGATTTCCTTAGCAGCTGACCCAACAATGGATTCAATATATTCTTTGCACTACATGTCAGCTGAGAACGTTAGCCAAGGGAGGTGAAGAGTCATCTTCCTTCAGGTTAGCATTAACTATGCTGATGGAAAACAGAGAATAGTCTCTCAGATATTTAATGGAGAAATTTAGTTTTTGTGGCGTTAAAATTAACAAGCCATCATTTGCTCCAGTTAACGACGCGCTTGATGTCGTTTTGCGTATGGGCAGCCATTTTGACAGTGTCGGACTGATCATCCTTACTATCGAGAATAGTAGTATCATTATTTCTATAATTATATTTACTTATAGATTGTATTTATAGTTATATCAAATTTATATTTAAATTTATGTATTTTTATATTAATGTTCATCAAATGTAAGGTTGAAGATTACTCTATGATGCTCTATGAACGTAAACAGAGCAAGAAGTTAAGTTCCTCGAACTGTGTAGGAAAGAAAACGGTTAACCCTAGACTTGAAGGGATCAGGATTGTAGTGCATGGGAAAGCATCCCACCGGGAGTCTGTTCCGGAAAGCAACAGTTCTTGGGAATAAGCTGTCGAAATTACACTTAATGCTCGAATACAAAGGGAATTGGAATGATTTAATTTTGTATATTTGGTACGGCAGTTCCCAGTTGTAAAGGTAAGGTTTGTTGGGAGTAAGGAATGTTGCTCGTTAGAACATATGTGGAGAGTTATAATCGCCTACAATCTGAAGGGATACAACACATAGAAGAAGATAAGTATATTATATTATAAATCAGTGTCTATTTTTGAAGCCTTTCCAGCAATTTAATATGGCTGCAACGTAGCGGTTGTTTGAAGTGTGAGATTCACTTCTCTTACGACCGCTAGTCTAACGACCTCCATCAGTTTCAAACATTGCTTCTCTTATTAGTTATCTACATCATATATATATATATATATATATATATATATATATATATATATATATATATATATATATATATATATATATATATATATATATATATTTGTATATACGTTAAAAAGTGATGTTTTTTAATGCTTAATAAAATCTTTTGAATACTCCGAAATGCATTATGCATATATCCATGAATCAATAATTGTTCTTTATTCCTCAAAAGAAATCATCTAAAAACTTCTATGCACGAACCGTCGAAACACTCCTTTTGTATATACATCTAAAACGGCGTCTTTTTTATTTAAAGGAAAATAATGCATATTTGCATTTTATGCTCCGAACATTATTTTTGTATATTAAACGCTAGAAAACTATTCATAATAAATCGTAGAAAAGTCTACGCTTTACGGCAACACTCGGGAATTTTATATTTAGTAGTATATCTCAACGTAATGATAGAAGGAAGACGTTAGCATTAACCCAATTATGCAAGCAAGATATGTCCTTTGATTTGTCGTTTTATCTCTATACTTCAAATATCTCGGTGTATAGATGAGACGTAATATATTTAGTATAGGAGATAAGGAAACTGAACATAGCATAAACTGAGATAGATGTAGTTTCGCCCAATACCGCAAATGTCTACAAGAAACAAAAGATTAACCTAAGAACTCGAGTCATTTTCTTCACCCTGCATTGAACACATCGGACTTCTGAAAATGGATACTCCTCTGACGTCTGCCACCCACAATAAATGACCTACAACTGGCCAGCAACGCGTGCTACGCACAACGGTAGTTAGAAGAATAGTGGGAGTGAACAAATGCCAACTAGAAGTTACGATTACTTTAAAGTTTCTTGGGTAGCAGAACACTCTAGGTGATAACGCAAGGGTTAATAGGCTCATAAGATGAAGACTTTGGTATTGATGCCATGCATTATGTCAGATGCGTTCAGAAATATCTAAATGGTCAGCTGTGTAAAACAGCTTTCTAATATCAATCGCTAAAATGGATCTGAGTGAATGAAATATAGGTCTTAGTGTGGAACATGCTCCTTAGAAACTTGTGGATGCCAATCCACAAGTTTCTACATGATCAGAAAGAACTGTACGAAATAACAGAAACCACATCACTTGCCGGTACTCAAGATCAGAAGCAACTAACATGGATAGTATATATAAATAGAAGAGAAATTAAGGACATTATTAAGATTTTGACCTTTCGTACTAATCAACAATTTAAGTTATATCATTTTTAATAAACTCATTACTATTGCCAGTTGCTCAATATTCTAGGCATTTTCTTTCAGTGAGCCTGCATATTATTGGCTGATAAAAAAATAAACTAATCATGGACACGCCATATTCTCCTAAATACATTTTCAAAACTCTTACATGAAAATCCACACTTTTATAACTCTGAATAATATAACTTTCATGTTACATTTCAGCTTATTTTTCATATATAGATTGTATGTATTCTAAGACTCATCAAATATGTATGCTAGGTTCAATGTATCACATTAAATGTTATTATTATTATTATTATTATTATTATTATTATTAATATTGGATACTCGTATTTGAGTAGACGCTCTGTTTATACATTAAACAGTATATTTATTTATATTCAACTATCGACCTGGAATTTTGAGAAATCGCAAAGAAAAACTTACGCTCTTTGGCAAGAACCGAACATACATCTCTCATGTTAGAGAGAGACACTATTTATCCCGATGAGCCTATAACACTTTGAACACGAAGATTCGGACGGTCAGGCGAAGTCAAGTACGATGCTTTTAAGCGAAATTTCTGTTGTCAATTATCTTTCGAATTTTTTAAAGTTGCTCGCAGTTTTGAATCCAAACTTAAACAAAGAGAATTTTATTAGAATGGATTTATTAATCGGACAGATTTGTATCCCTTTAAATGTGATTATTAATGGATACTCACATTTGAGTTATTTATTAAAGAGTATATCTATTTATATTCAACTTCTTCGAGAAATCTTATTAACGAGAAAGTTTTGCCCTTCGGCAGGAATCGAACCTTCTTCTCTCAAGGTAGAGAGAGCCACCGTTTGCCTATACCGCTTTGGCGAGAAAGAGACAAACGCAATAGACGAACTGAGGTCGAAGTCTTACTATTTGACACGAAGAAATTGATCCCCTTACAGCGGTGCTGTGTTAAATTATCAGATATATTAACAAATCCTATTGTCTCTGATATATCTCAATATTTAGTGGTAAAAATGTGTAAGTAAGAATTTGAAAAAAAAAAAAAAAAAAAAACAACTCTCCCATACGTCACTTTCATTCCCAGTCAGTTAGTAACAGCAAAAATATGTTACGTGGATAAAAAAAAATCTTTAGAAGGTCAAATCATGAATATTTTGAGCAGAGATCCGTAACGAAATTTGATGAAATACAGACATGGATATGTCAAAACTAATCAACTTTATAGCTATATATTCGTTCATAAATGATTATATTTTACGCTGTTATGGTGTAGATGTATTGATTAGGTAGACATCTGTCAGTCTAGGAGGTCTATGGAGTCTAAAAGCTAATTGCTGTTGTAGACGTCTGCTAAGGATCATTTACGTTTAATCAACATTCAAAGAGACTGTAACTTATATTGCAAGTATATTGAGTAGTTCTGAGAGATAAGAGAGAGAGAGAGAGAGAGAGAGAATAATATGGCGTGATCAGTTGTCGAACAAGAGAACTATACACAATCGATCACTCACCATAATTTATGACCTCGCGGTAGCGCATGGATCGACAGCTTCCAAACAATTTCGTAGATCCATTTTCAATCAAAAGGCTTTGGTCAGCACGTAGCGCAAATTGATTTAAACATAATAAACTTTTCTTTGGCTTACTCAGTTTAAAATTAAAGAAAGACAAAACTGTGTATGAGTAAAATTTCTTCGGATCCCTCAGAATAAGAGGGTATCATCAATTAAGTTAAATACCCTATCTTAATAATGTCCAGACTTGAAGAATTTCACTCAACCTGTGTGTTGTTTTATTTTATCTATAACTGTACTTTATTTTTATTTGAAACTGAGGACACCAAAAAGAACATATGCTCCTCCGGTTAAACGCGTCTTTAATAAAATATACTACTTTGTCCTATCGTATTCATATATATATATATATATATATGTGTGTGTGTGAGTACATAGATATATGTATATATGAGGCACGGTGGAATAATGGATAGCGGCTTGGATTGAGGAATCGCAGAACCGAGTTCGAATTCCAGTCGAATCCATTACATTCACTTACGTGCTAATACCCTTGGGAAAGGTATGCATCCTCTTCTTCTCCCTCCAACTATGGGTAAAATAGCAGGGCAGACTGGGTTCTATAGCCTTGGATGGCAATTAGTCTAGAAGAAAGTCAACTCTGAATTCAAAACCAGCGGAGGGTCATTTGGGAACCTTGTGGCACTTAGTGCACAAGGTCTCTGTATTCGTCCCTTTAAAATGTGTGGATGGTCCTGCACGAAGCCTTCACCCCTATAATCAAATCTCATGTGTCGTTGTCGGACTGTCGGTTTCCTGGAAACTGATCTGCTTGACCCTCATACGTCGAATTCGACGGGGAGAGTCGACTATATATGTATATAGATAGATAGATAGATAGATAGACAGATAAACTAGCAGTAAGTTGGATTAATTATAATGTCTCTAAAAAAGATGTTTGTGTGTAATAACATTTGATTTTTAAAAAAAGACTTATATACGTATATATGTATGTATATGTGTGAAAGAAGAGTACAGAGTGGGACCCGTTGAACTTTGCAGTTTTGATAATGTGATACATTTTGGTGATAAAAATAAGTCAACAATTGATGAAAGTTCCTTTGAAATCATCGCTAAGAGTCCTATTGAATCGTATACATCAACGAAAATTTTCTCTAGTGAAACGCCGAGCTTAAAAAGTTTAAACTGTAAAACGATTCGATGGGGTCATTATTCTTTTACTTTGGTCGAATTTGGTTTCGTTTTATACTCTGTCCGCAGTGAAAAACGTTCACTGAAACTGATTTTTAGATTTACAAGAATGAGGGCTCGTGTATTGTTCACTGTGTGTGCAGCTCAAAGGTTTCGTGTCTTTTAGCTATCGTATCGAGCTTGTATGATGGAAAATATATTAAATGAGATTTTCGCTTGGAACAACGTCTCAGATTGAAGCACATCAAACATTTTAATCATTTGCTTCAGATCAAATTGTAATTAGAAAGAAGGATGTATTTTATTTCATTCAAAATTAAAATTTGAACTTGACTGCCCCCTCCCGCCAAATAAAAAACAAACAAAAAGAAATGTCATTTGCACCGAGAAATAAAAGACGTTAATTTGTCCTTTCTTTTCAATAATCAACAGATAATTTAGCCTCTAGTGAAGTTGTTTATATGATAGAAGCATAATTGGTAGGATGACGATAGAAGAAGCTTGAAAAATTGAAAAAAAAAAATATAAAGGAAAACAACAAAAACGAGCCTTCAAACAAATATATAGAACGAGATTTTAAAATATTTCTCCGAATATCTTATGTATTGCTCTTTATTTCTATGTTCTGATGGCAACGATCTTGTAGAATAATAATAAAAGTACGATAAAATATTTCATCGAGATAACGAAGTTGTTTCATCTGGTTTCCATGGAGATTACTTTAAATCCTTCTGAGGATTGAAGATATGAAAGACTCCAGCTGTGCAATTTTGTTCTTTTCTATTTAAATACATTTATTTTCATTAAAATATACTTTAAGAAATGTTCAAATATCATTAATAGCTTATGAGATTCCTGCTTAAATTTATTAATAGAATTAATTGAACGAAGCAAGAATTCATTTTGAACTCGTACTTTCTCAATATATTGTATTTCAAATGTTTTTTTTTTTAATTTTGCATTTTACTTTTACTTTTGAATAGCTACTAACCAAATTGCGTGTATTCTGAACTTCCATATTTATAGCTTACTAATGAAGATGTGCGTTCTGGTGCAATAGATATCGTCTCGGAGTTCAAATTCCAATCGTGTTCGTTACATTAACTTACGCCTAAATGCTCTTGAGAAATGTATGTATCCATCTGCTCTGGGTTGAATAGCTAGAAAGACAGGGTCTTATAGCTTCGGTTGGCAACTAGTGTGCCGCAGAAAGAAAAGGCAGCCTACTGCTGGAAAATCTTCTGCTTAGTCAGTCATGAATCGAAATGCACCCAACCGTGCATCACTTATGGCATTTCAATGAAGAGTGATCTTTTCCTATAATAAGACATCGAATATATGATAACGGTAACATTAGCCATTTTGTTACTAAAGAAACATTTGGTATTCATTGGCCGAGTAGCCAGTCCTGTTAGCATTTGGAATTTATAAAGTCTTTCTCTCAAAACAATTTTTCAGGAAAAATCCGTTTCTCACGTCTAGTCGTTGTTATCGCCCTTTCCAGTATTGATTTTTTTTTTTATTATAATCATTTCACCCCAAGCAAGGCGGGATTGCCACTAGTACGCAAGGGGTTACAAGGAGTGAAAGTAATAGAAAAGAGTGGATATAGGGGGTGAATGAGGAAAGGATAAAAATAAGCATGCGAAACAAGGTATCAGATGACGGTTGACATTGCATTTAAATTTTTGAAGATTATATTTGTCAGGGAAGTAAGTAAGAAGAAGGGAGTTCCTTTGTCGAGAAGTTCGAGAAAAGATGCTGTTGAAGTAGAAGAGGTGGTTACATTCAACTGTTTCGACGGTGAAGGTGTGGACCGAGAGGCCAATCTAGTAGCAGGATTAAATTCATACAGTCGAGGCACCAGGGAAAAAAAGCTCGTCAGAGCAGATGACATGAAAATATTCGTAGAAAAGACAGAGTGAATCCAGATAACGTCTGTGAGAAAGTGACTGCAGTCGAGCTGCCAAGTCAGGACCGATCATACTGCATATCTGTCCCTTAATTTTGTCGAGAACCTCGCGATAAACAGCGAGTACACCAGACCAGTTATGGTAAAAGTATTCAATGCATGGACGAATGGTAGATTCCTTCCTAAATTTTTATTTGAAATAGTAGGAAATATTAACATCTTTTTAAACTCTTTTTTGTCATCCATTTGCACAAAATTGTTAGGTAGCTTATGCTTTATTTTTTCTGTTCTTCTTACTTTCAATATATCCTATGAGTATCATATTTTCTAAGTCCGCTTTCCTCATGTGTACTAGAAATTGCAACTGTCTCATTTTTAGACGTAAAATCCAGAATTCTGGCATTTTACAAAGGCAAGCATATGTTCGCAATATTCTTTATTGCAGTTCTTTTCCTACTTTATCTTCTTTATGTAACGTGTCTCTTCGGAACGTAGGCGACCAGGGATCTCCACAACTCCATGTCCCTTGTAGCTTTTAATAAACATTGTCCTTCCACTACTTCTCCCCAGCCCTATTTCTCCGTCCATTTACTCAGGCTCAACACATATTGCACGCATTTTCTTCCTCTGTCTCTCTTGCCATCTATCTGTCATGTGTGTATCAGATTTTCCAAGCCCCCCTTCCTCATCATATACCCTAGTAACTTCAACTGTCTCTTCCTGATGTTAAGTATTAGTTTTCTTTTTGTTTATATTTTCTCCAAAATTTCGTCATTACTCACATGTTCGGACCACGATATCCTCAGCATCGTTCTGTAGAACCACATTATTGTTGCTTCAAGTCTCTTCTTCATCTTTGCGGGGATCGTCCAGCACTCACTGCGTTACTGGTATATATTTATCATATAGCAATTTAGTACTCGTTTCCTTGTTTTTTGAGAAATTTTCCTTTTTCCCTGTACTCTGCTTAGATTTTGGAACGCTTCCTTGCCTATTACAACAGGCCTTCGGGTTCTTTTAAAACACTTCCCAGCTATTTAAATTTCCGCACTTGTTTGGTTTTTCACTTCGGGCTCATCCTTTAGCAAACAACCATGCGTTCTTGTCTTGTCGTTGATGTCCACTCGTCTCTTCTCTCTTTCCTTGACTTCCTTCTGTAGCGGTTTTTGTAGCTTTCTTCATAATATATAAACAAACCCCTTATACCTGACGCTCATAGTCATTACTATTTTACTAAGTTTAGCTTAGTACCGCACGTGATTAGTTGGGAAATAATAGAAATCAGGAAGATACTTAACACCAATATTCAAGTTCGGAAGCATCTGTTTATCTAGAAATTCGGTAGTTGAAATTTTGCTGTTTTTCTTCTTTATGTGCTGTCTGCTTTTAGGTCGTTGACGATCATGACTCTCCAAAATATTTTGTGTTTTATATTTTTTAATAAAGTTTGTATTTTGTTAAATCTCTTCAAAGTTGCTTCACCATACATTTACTTGAGTCCGATTATTCATAGTTTTACTCTGTACTTCATACCTTCAATCTTTCATCACATTTTCAAATCCCTCTCTCCTAACTATGAGCCCGAGAAATATCATTTGTCTCTTTCTGATGTTAATTTTAAATGACCTTTTTGTGTCCATTTACAACATTGTTCTATGTTACTTTCAGCATCCTTCTGAATCACAACATTTCTGTTACTTCAAGTCTCTGCGAGGAGAAATTCAAGCAGTCATGGCTATCTAGGAGGACTCATATTACGTAAGTTCAGTATTCTACTTTGTTTTTAATGAAGTTTATTGTTTCGTAATGTTTGCCTAGCTTTTTGAAGGCATATTTCGCTATCCCAATGCGTCTTCGGATTTCCCTGTCGTATTTTCCTCTGTTAAGATACTCACCAGATACAGTATTTACATTAGTCCTCATCTTTGTCGCCATATTTGTCACACGTTTGATGGATGTCAGTTATCAGTTATCTCCTGCCAATTTTCCCTCTGAAAGCTCTCCACGGCCTTAACCAGGTATTGAACTCACCTTCTTTGGGTCTGTCACTGGATCTAACCAAGGCCTTTATCCACTGTGCCATGTGTCCTGGTTATGAACTTCTGAGTATTATAAACCTAATGTTTTCAGCATCATTTTTACCAGTGCTCATATTGCAATTTTTATTTTTATTTTTATTTTTTTGCTGTTATCATTGCATGTCTTTACCAGAGTTCATATTGCAACTTTGTTGCTTTTCTCTGGCACTCCTTATTACTGGTTCCCATATTGTATTTATTTCTATGCTTGGTCGGCTCAGGAGATTTTTGTGGCCTAGCATATGTGCTGATTCATTAAGTTTACGAATTTTCCAATGGTGTTCCCTGTCGATGATCTCAACATGATCCCACAGGGGGCGGTGATCTCCCTTCTCTCTCCATATGTGGTCAGCCACGCCTGATTTTTCTACTTCCCCTCGCGTTACAGCTTTCTGGTGTTCTTGAAGCCTTACCTTGAGGGGGCGGCCTGTCTCTCCTTTATATTCCTTTCCGCAGCTGCACGGGATAGCGTACACGAAGTCTTTAGTCATTTTCCTCTCTGTGGGGGTCTCACTCGTGAGAGATATCTGCGAAGTGTTGTCACACTTTTGAAGGTTGTCCTGATGTTATATTGACCGCAGATCCTTTGTATTTTCTCTGATAACCCCTTCACATAAGGCAGGCAGACTGTTTTCTGAGTGTTGTTGTCCTCCTCCTCCTCCTCCTCTTGTACCCGCCAATCCCAGTTTTTTGGGGCTGCTGCCATGTACCCAGGGTAGTTGTTACGTTGTAGGGTACTACTTATACTGACCAATTCCTTATCTAACGTCTCTGGATCGCCACTTATGACTTTTGCTCGGTGTTGTAAGCATCGGACGATCCCTTTCTTTACGCTGTATGGATGGTGAGAGTCGAAATTGAGGTACTGTCCGGTGAATGTTGGTTTACGGTATACGGATGTCATGAACCCATGCTCTGTTCGAGATATTAGTACATCCAGGAATGGGAGTGAGTTGTTACTCTCTTTCTCCATTGTGAACTGTATCGAAGGTCTTATTGAGTTCACATGGTCCAGTAGAACCTGGACATCTTCCTGATGTGGCCAGAGTATGAAGGTGTCATCTACGTACCTTAACCATATAGTTGGCTTTAGCGATATAGAATCTAATACTATTTCTTCAAAGTATTCCATGTATATATTCGCCATTGCTGGTGATAATGGCGAGCCCATTGCTAAGCCCTCATCCTGTCGATATATGTGTGATCCCATTCCGAAGTGTGTTGTTTGTGTACAGAAAGTCAACATCTCCATCATATTATCTATTAGAATACTGGTCCGCTCCTCTAGGGAAGAGTCAATCTATCTCTGACTACTGAGAGTGCCTCCTCCGTGGGTACCTTGATGAACAAACTCACCACGTCCAAGCTCACCATCTGGTTGGATAGGATGGGAGCATCTTTGATTATTTCCACGAAGTGGGCGGAGTTTCGAACATATGAAGGAGACTTTCCGATCAATGGATCAATTATATCTACAACGAAGCGACTCAGAGGATGGCACACAGAGCCTTGGCAACTAACAATCGGCCTGAGTGGAATAAAGGTCTATGTGAATCTTAGGGAGACCGTATATGTGAGGTAACTTGGTGTAACGCTGCGATAACTGCCTATACGTCTTGGGTGCGAAGTGATCCTTGTTCTTGATTAGGATCTGTGACAGTTTGCGTTCCGTTTTCATGGTAGGATCCTTCTTCACTATGCTGTAGCTACCATTGCTAATGAGGTCTTCCAGTTTTCTTGTATACTCCGATTTGTCCATCACTACAGTTGCATTACCTTTGTCAACCGGTAGTATGATGATGTTTTCGTTCCTCTGTAGTGATTCAATCGCCAGTCTCTCCAGTTTTATTATGTTAGACCTGAGCAGCTTGGCTCTCTCCAAGGCCTGTCTCACTTTCCATCTCATTTCATCTGCCTGAGCCTGAGGGATGTTCAAGGCCACCTCCTCTACTCTGGCAATGATGTCCAAGTATGGCACCCGCCTGATGGTTGTGGCGAAATTGAGACCCTTATTCAACACTGACTCCTCAGAGGCATTCAGCTGATATTGGCTGATGTTGACTACTGCTTTCACTGGTTTGGATCCTTCTCTGGTCTTCTTCATTGGTAATTCTGTTGAAGAGATCCTCGAGCGTCTGGGAGATATGAGCTTGTAGTCGATGTTTCATACAACAATTGTACTGGATTCTCTTTCGGACAAGGGCGTGTCCCGCTTTCTCTGCGACCCGACGAGCTCTCCTTGAATTGATAGGAAGTCTTGGTGCCAAGCCTGAAGGGATGAGTTGTAGATCTCTGCATCGGTGTAGGAATGTCAGATGGTTCGGTATTCGTGCCAGTTTTTGGTAGGATTTCTCAATTTGTCTCCATATTTTTGGTATATCGGGTCCGTACCGATCCTTCAGAGTCTGTCTATATTTCTGAAACGTTGTGACAAATATGGCGACAAAGATGAGGACAATAGTCCGACTAATGTAAATACTGTACATAATACCCCATCTCAGAAATATAGACATACTCACCAGATGTTTGTAACATAAAAACATAGATATCATATTTGTGCTTCCTAATTGATAGCGGCTCGGATTGAAGAATCCTAGTGCCGTTCGAATTCAAGGCGGATCTGTTACATTCACTTATGTGCTAATAACCTTGGGAAAGGTAGAATTCCTCTTCTTCTCTCTCCCCAGCTATGAGTAAATAGCAGGGCAGACTATGTTCTATTGTCTTAGGTGGTAACCGATCAAGGAGAAAGTAACTCTGAATTCGAAAACCAGACTAGTGGGTGTAAGGCTCCCTCAGGCTATCTTGCCCAATAAATACAACTTCTACTCCGGCTGCAGTACACGTTGAGTCCCTAAGATCCTGATGGTTCACGGGATTCACGGTCGTGATCATATTTGTAACTTTCTACCTTAACCAAATGAAAAGTTTTGCAATAAAATTCTCGCTAACACTAGAAAGTGCGATGATACTTAATTGACCCAAGTATTTTAATATCCTGAAAAACATGTTTGTTTTTTTTTTAATTTCAGAATTAAAAAACATCTATTCAATCAATTAACGCTGAATATTTCCTCTATGCTAACGGACTAATCCTACCATAAATCCTGCTGGTGTCACTCAGCTACCAAACATACAGTGGGGGAAAATAAATATTCGTACACTTGAAAAATTGTATTTTTATAAATGTAAAAGCCTTAAATAAAACAAATCTCATCACATTTTATGTATAAAGACACATACTATTAAAAAAATAATAAGAAAATTAATTAATTCTTATTCTAACAGAAATTAATGCATTTTTTAAAAATTATAACTGGTGAAAAAAGTATTCGTACAAATCAATTTTTAGAATAAAATAATCAATTAATTATGAAAAAAGTATATTCTAGAATGTTCCAGTAATTTTATCAGTAATTATAGTTAACGCTATTAGCCATTATCTGAGCATTCTGCAATTTCTAAGCCTTACGAGAAGGTTCTAATAATGCCTAAAGGTAAAGAATTGACTATTTCACAAAAACAACACATTTTTGTCTCTTTGGAAAGATGGGAACAGTTACAGAACGATTTCTAACAACCTGAATATTCCTTTTACTACAATTGCTTTGTTCATTGCAAGGTTTAAAACTTGTAACAGCGTCGAAAACCAAAGACGAACAGATGCTCCGAGGAAGATTTCTCTAAGATCAGCAAGGATATTAGGACGCCAGATCCAACAAAATCCACAGGTTACCCGAGAAGAGCTGCAGGAACATCTGCGTGCATTAGGGATTAAAGTAACCAAGCATACAATAAGTAATGAGCTACACAAAAACAGTCTGAAATCACGCATCCCAAGGAAGACTCCACTCCTCGTGAAACGACACAGAGATGCTAGGCTAAAATTCGTTAGAGAGCATAAGGATAAAGAATATTCGTTCTGGGAAAAAGTAATATGGACAGATGAAACTAAAATAGAGTTGTTTGGTTATAATTATCGAAATCATGTGTGGAGGAAGGACGGTGAAGCCTACTTACCAAAGAACACGTTGCCAACTGTAAAGTTTGGTGGTGGCAGTATCATGATCTGGGGCCGTTTTTCTGCAAAAGGTGTTGGCAGAATATCAATAATAGATGGCAAGATGAATGCCGAAAGCTACCTGGAAATCTTGCAAGACAATTTAATGCGTTCTGTTGAGAGACTTCGGCTACCTCCTGATTGGGTTTTCCAACTGGTTAAGGATCATACCGCTAGATCTACAAGGAAATGGTTAGCTGAAGGTAACTTTGATGTCTTGCAATGGCCAAGTCAGTCCCCAGACTTGAACCCAATCGAGAATTTATGGCGATATTTGAAAATTCAAATTGGGAAATGAGTACCAACAAATATCAAGAATTTGAAGACAATGTCAAGAAGAATGGGACAAAATACCACTCAATGTGTGCAAACCATTAGTTGAGACGGACAGGAATAGACTGGTAGCTGTTAAACTCAATAAAGGGTATTCCACAAAGTAGTAAATTAAGTTAATATGCTTTTTTTTGTTTTGTACGAATACTTTTTTCATCAGTTAAAATGAAAAAAATGCATTAATTTCTGTTAGAATAAGAATTAATTAAGTTTATTACTGTTTGTTAATAAAATGTATCTTTACACATAAAATGTATCAACATTTGTTTTAGTTAAGGTTTTACATTCATAAAAATACAATTTTTCATGTGTACGAATATTTATTTACCC
>CAHIKZ030004979.1:3567500-3635000 GCA_903632075.3 Acanthosepion pharaonis | reverse complement strand
GGGAAAATTTTGTGTGAATTGATTGGAGGGTTTTGGAAATATTAGAAAAAGTTTTCTAGATAATAATTTGGCACGCAGTGTATATTTAATTCTGGACACCATCAAATCAAAAGCAGCCAATCAAAAGGTATGTGGTTTCAGGTGTTTTTTCGAGCATTTGATATTATTCTTGTGATGGATTCTAATATCCCTCATCTATATTGGGTATTTGTACAAGTGTCTCTCGTCGTGTTTTCTTGCTTGGCTGTGTTCTAAGTTGATATGTGTTGCTTTCTTTTCATGGTTGTGCATTCACGAACAACCTTTCTGGGGTGATTCGAGATAAGAAGTCATCTTTCTAAGACAAACATTTTTGCATTTAGATCTTTTGAAGTTCTGAGGTAAGAAAATATACAAAGTTTACCTTGGTATCTCGTAAGTTAAACTCGGTGCATATTGCGATCATTGCATATCAACTCATTTTAAATGAAACTTCCTTGATGGAGATTAAATTCAATTCAGATTTCTGGTATTTGATGGGAATCAGATACTATAAATATAGCATCATTTCAGTTAATACTAAGACAAATAGAGTCAGGAGTATTCAATGATATCTGTAGAAAAAAATTAGATCATATTTTCTGAAATTGGCAGGAAAATGATTTAATCAGAGTCTGAGTTAAATTTTGCAGCAGGTGTTATGCATAATAAAATATTCAACTAACAATAAAGTGACAATCAAATTGTTAAGCTTTCTTTCGTATGCTTAGTGTAGTAAACAAATTAATCGAAAATGACAACGATATTTGTAGAATGATGGCAGAAAGATCATCATGGTCTTGACACATACAACTTTAATGTCTAAGTTGGCATTCGGTAGGAGCTCTTAATTTGAATGTCTCTAATGTAAACGGCAAGAATGATAAACACTTCGACAGGTTTCTTTTATTCAATAAATCTTACTTGATATTAAAACTGCTGATACAAGACAAAATAAAAATCCTTCATTTTAAGTTGCTTTTACTTCCTTCTCATTTTAAGATAATCGGCGTAAATTCAACAGCACTTGTTTTTTCATTCTGACCTGTCAAAATGCAACAGGAAAAGAATAGTAAATAGCAAACTATCTCTAATGCCGTAAGAAATATTACCACAAACATAAAAGAACACAGACACACAGGTGCACATATATGTACGCATAAACACAGTAGGGAAAACACAAAATCACTTTCACAATATTGCAGGTAAAAACTCGCACCTATTCACACAAACGTATTTCCAAGCAGATGCAATTATATTTACATATATTTCTACACAAAATATTTAATGGCAAAATATTTAATATATATATATAAAATGGTGTAATATATATATATATATATATATATAGATATATATATATATATATATATAAAATGCTGTAATATATATACAGTGTACCACAAAAGTGAGTACACCCCTCACATTTCTTCAAATATTTAAGTTTATCTCTTCATGGGACAACACTGACAAAATGACACTTTGACACAATGAAAAGTAGCCTGTCTGCAGCATATATAACAGAGTTAATTTATTTTTTCCTCAAAATAACTCAAAATATAGCCATTAAAAGCTAAATCCCTGGCAACAAAAGTGAGTACACCCCTTAGAAAAAGTTGTCAATATTAACATACAACATGTCAACTGTCAATATTTTGAGTGGCCACCATCATTATCCAAAACTGCCTTTACTCTCCTGGGCATGGAGTTTACCAGAGCTTCACAGGTAGTCACTGGAATGCTCTTCCACTCCTCAATGACGACGTTGTGGAGCTGGCGGATATTTGAGACTCTGCGTACCTTCACCTTCTGCTTGAGGATGGCCCAAAGATGTTCTATTGGGTTCAAGTCTGGAGACATGCTTGGCCAGTCCATCACCTTTACCCTCAGCCTCTTCAGTAAAGCAGTGGTTGTCTTGGATGTGTGTTTGAGGTCATTGTCATGCTGGAACACTGCTCAGTGACCCAGTTTCTGGAGGGAGGGGATCATGTTCTGCTGCAGTATTTCACAGTACATGTTGGAGTTCATGTTTCCCTCAATGAAATGTAACTCTCCAATACCTGCAGCACTCATGCATCCCAAGACCATGACATTCCCACAACCATGCTTGACTGTAGGCATGACACAGTTATCTTTGTGCTCCTCACCTGGTCGCCGCCACACATGCTTAAGGCCATCAGAACCAAACAAATTAAATTTCATCTCATCAGACCATAGGACATGGTTCCAGTAATCTATGGGCTTTGTTGACATGTCTTCAGCAAACTGTTTGCGAGCTTTCTTGTGTATTGCCTTCAGAAGAGGCTTCCTCCTGGGGTGACAGCCATGCACACCAATTTGATGTAGTGTGCGGCGTATGGTCTGAACACTAACAGGCTGAATCCCAATCTCTTTAATCTCTGCAGCAATGCTAACAGCACTCCTACGCCGATCTTTCAAAGAAAGCATTTGGATGTGACGCTCGGCACGTGCGCTCAGCTTCTTTGGACGACCTACCCGAGGCCTGTTCTGAGTGGACCCTGTTCTTTTAAAATGCTGGATGATCTTACCCACTGTGATGCAGCTCAGTTTCAGGGTGTTGGCAATCTTCTTGTAGCCTTGGCTATCTTTATGTAGTGCAACAATACGTTTTTTTAAGATCCTCAGAGAGTTCTTTGCCATGTGGTGCCATGTTGGAACTTTCAGTGACCGGTAAGAGAGAGTGTTATAGCTGCACTAAAAAATTTGAATACACCTGCTCCCCATGAACACATGGGCATAGTTACACTAATGAGTCACATAACATTTTGGAGGGAAAATGAAAAGCAGTACTCAATTTAGACATTTAGGGGTGTAGTTTCTTAGGGGTGTACTCACTTTTTAGGGGTGTAGTTTCTTAGGGGTGTACTCACTTTTGTTGCCAGGAATTTAGCTTTTAATGGTTATATTTTTAGTTATTTTGAGGGGAAAAGAAATTAACTCTGTTATATATGCTGCAGACAGACCACTTTTCATTGTGTCAAAAGGTAATTTTTTCAGTGCTGCCCCATAAAGAGATATACTTAAATATTTGAAGAAATGTGAGGGGTGTACTCACTTTTGTGATACACTATATATATATATATATATATATATATATATATATATATATATATATATATATATTACAGAAAAAACAAAAGAAATTGTCTCAGCATAGAGGGTAGTGCATTTCAAGCCGTTCTGTACGCGGCTATCGTCAGCTCCTTCGCGATTATTAGCCTCTGTAGGGACTTAATGATAGTTACGTACAGAACGGCTTCAAATATACTATCGTCTAAGTTGAGGTAATTTTGTTTGTTGCTGTAAAATTACATATGCTCTGTTATAATAAATACATCGACCTTTCTGTGGATCAGTTTTAATAATTAATATTACTAGGATCCACACAGATTATATACAAACGGTCAGATTAACTGTACTATATATATATATATATATATATATATATATATATATATATATATATATATATATATATATATATATGTATGGGATTGGGGTATACGGGATAAATTGCAATAACCAACAAATACTATTCTTAAAAGATTGCCCAATACATAGTAGAGCAAATATAATTATTTATTCGAAAATAATGACATAAATACGTTATAAAATCACTACAAAAATAGCCATTTTGTTTCAACACTTACATTCTAAAAATATTTTCTGGCTTTCAAATAACCTTCAGAGGGTTCATAAACTGTAGAAAATGAAAGGATGAATAAAACAATCAAAATACGTTACCTATAAAGAAGTTATTAATAATGTTCTATATAATAATCTCTTTAAAAAAATTATTATGATATAATAGAAACAACTCACCTTATACACACTAACTTTCAACACAGTGGAAGCTATTATAAACTATGTTTATAAGATTTATTATCTTCGTTGTCAGGCATTGTTAATCATAACGGACTAATTAAACAACGTGATATTTAAATTAGCCATATAGCATTACAGCAATTACGGTATGATGGTACCAGATAATTTTATTAGGTTGGTGCAAAAATAATGACGTAATAATGTCGTTTTTTGACCTTAAAAAATACGTCAAAAACGACATTATTACGTCATTATTTTTGCACCAACCTAATATATATAGCACATATAATTCTAACGTTCTTGATAATGATTCCTATGCACTCGAAAGTAAATTTTAAAAAAAAGCAATCTGAATTTTAGTCTGTTTATTTATAAATTTTAAACTCAAGTGAATATGTCATCAAAAGGTTACAGGCAGAACTTATTGATTCGAATGCATTATGTTTCCTACTGCAGAAATATACAGGCTGCGATGGATAAATTGTGGTCTAAATTACGCAAACGTGAAAATAATAGTGGCATTGCATTTTAACAGATATATTTACCAAAATTACACTTTTGAAATTTTAAAGAGTAAATTTATTCAATAAAATCATAATTGGCTTCAACCACGCTCTCCAGGTAACTTCAGAATCTTGTGCAACTCTTCTAGGCGATCACCTTCTTTAAGTTGTTGAATGTTGCTATAATCCTTGCCTTCAGTTCATCTTTGGTGCTACAAGGAGTTTTGTTGGTCTGTCGCTCAACTACTCCCCACACATAATAATCAAGGAGTTAGATGGCTAGATGTAAGGGGTGAGTGGTCGCAAAAATTGTCTGTCAGTCACGACTGGCTTCTCCTGCTAGTGTGGCATGGTGCAGAGTCGTGTTGCCAAATATAGGGCCTTCTGGCAGCCATCCTCTTGATACAGGGCATTACTACCTCCTCAAGACACTTGATGTTGGCCTCTGTGATGAGCCTGGCTCCTTCATCAACAAATTGAGTTCTTTTCTGATCAGAATAATCAGCGTGATTTTTCCTAGCTGCCGTACCTTCATGATCACATTTAAACTTATCCAGCTCTTTCCAAATCCGTTGCAGCGTCCTTAGATTTACACTCTGAAAATTTCGTATTGGAGTTTCCGACGGGAATGCCAAGCAGTACAGCACGCCGTTTCCAAATTTCTGGCAGTGTTAATTGCATCATGATAGACGTTTGCTCACAGACAGTGCCCAACTGACCATATTATGATATGCAGTTGACAAAATCAAAAACAAAAAACGCGCATGCGCGAAATGAATTGGCGATAATTTACCGATCGCATCATGTTCGTTATAAGTAATATTGTTATTGACATTAATTTCTTCTAAATTCCAGGTATAAAATATATTACTATGGAACATATGGCATATATCCTCAAAATCGAAACATGATAAGATATTTTAAAATTTGGGAATTGCGAATTGCTTTGTACAACTAAAAATAAAACTGTAAACATTGACAAAATATGAATATGAAAATAATGGTTTTACAAAACCACAAAGATTTGAGAAAAAATTAAATTGAAATAAATGCGAAAAGTCGATTGCTATTTGTTGAATCTGGCAGTATAAATATAAAGTGCTGAAGAAAATATTGTCTAAACACATGAGTCACATTTGCTGGATCAGACTGCTGGGATAGGGTCTGTGTCCTTCATAGAGCAATCAGCAAGTATGATTAATGTGTAATGAAGTTTTGAGATGATATTTGTGTAGAAAGGGTACCTCGAGTTGGCGTAATGGTTAGCAAGCTTGTCTCGCTAGAACGATTACGACTGAGAAGTGAGTTCAAACCTCATTGATTTCCTCTTATTTTCGGCCTTGTACCACATCCAAGCTACACTTGGAAAATCACTATGATATTATTAATAGTAAAATTATATCTTCCTATGCTTTTAATGATTTTTCAAGACATAAGAAGAAAATTATTGCAATTGTTGGATAAAATATTATTTGTCTGCTAGAGGACTTATAAAAACAACCTTTAAATCAGTGATTTCATACTTTCACGACAATGCTCCTTCGCATTCAAAAAGCTGCCTATGATCCACATTCCTATATTGTCTTTCGTCAAGAAATCAATTGAATGATTGTTAGCCGCACCCGATACTAATCCAAGTAAGAATTGTCGTTCATTATTAAAGCCGGTGGATATGAAAATAGAAAACAATATTGAAATAGCAAAGAAGTCTTTTGTGAAGTATGAAAATTGCATTAACATTAAATTCGAAATAATGGAAAAGTGGCCGAATTCAATGGCCAATAACTAGCGAAAATTTTAGAATATTAAGCCGGATATATGAAAATAATTAAATTATTTATTCACGTATATTGGATATTGTGATAATTCAAAGTCTGCTATCATTTCTGTTTCTTTTATATACACAAATCTGGGACACCCAAACCAAATTATTATCAATGTATCTAGCAAGATTAGATTTCCAAGCCTAAAATTCATGTGGTATATTTCTTATATAGGTATAAAAAAATCCCTTAGAATCATTCAGTCAGTTATGTGCAATGCGTGCTACACGCTAAGGCGATATTTTATCTTTCGATGCATGTCTGACGAAGTTTTTTCCCGCAGTAGGTTGCCATTTCTTTCTAAGGTAGACCAGTTGCCATCCAAAACAATAGAACCCGGTCTGTCCTGCTATTTACCCATAGCTTTAGAAGAAGAGGATTCATACCTTTCCCAAGGGTATTAACAAATAAGTGAATGTAATGGATTCGACTGGAATTCGAACTCGCCTGTCTGATTCCTCAATGAGCTGCTATCCATTACTCCACCATGCCTCCAGAGTTTAGTAGAAAAAGCTGTGGTGTAAACGATATGTGCCATGCGTGATACACGCTTAGGCGATCATGTATCTTTCTATACATGACTGACGAGACATATTTTCCCGCAGTAGGTTGCCATTTCTTTCTGCGGTAGACCACTTGCCATCCAAGGCTATAGAACCCAGTCTCTCCTGCTATTTACCCATAGCTGTGTGGAGAAGAAGGGGATTCATACTTTTCCCAAGGGTATTAGCACATAAGTGAATGTAATGGATTCGACTGGAATTCGAAACTCTTATTCCTCAATCCCAGCCGCTATCTTTTACTCCACGGCGCCTCGTTGTCATCATGAAGTTTTTAATATTAGTTTCATTTTTAGAATTGGCTTGAATAATAAAACGTGATATTCTGCATTTCTATATAAAAATTTCGGTTGTATATAAAACACTATCGCCTTCACTTTCATTAATAGCTACAATCTACAAGTATAAATATTCATTTTCATTTCTTCCACTTATCTGCGTAGAAAGGTTTCTCGTTTATATTCATTGAACATTAAATCGGCCATTAATGTGTGGTAGTTTTTGATAGAAGATAGAAATGTGTGGCCCTCTCTTCTCGCATTATGAAAGCGGTAAAGAGTTAGTTTTAGTTTAATTATGTATAATCTGAAAATACTTCGATCACGAAAAAATAAATAATGATTTCTTTTGTGTGATGACATCTTAAAAAGAACATTTCTCTGCGAACTTCAACTTCTTTGATTCTATAGAGTGAAGCTGATTAAAATCACTCGGCAGAAATGTTTGTTTTTTTTTTCATGTTGTTCTTTAATGTTTCAATTATTCTTCCCATTTTTTATAAACCACATATCATATGACTATTTTCAAACTGATATAAAAACTAGAACAATATATAACTACATATAATACTGAAGACGACGGGTAAATTCGTTTTATATTAATGTTGATCATTTTTTGGAAAACTGGTTTTCATTAATGTTTAACATTAAAAATATGTATTCTTATGGTCTGACAACAATAAATAAATTCTTATCTTCTGGCATTAAACAATAAATATTTATAGTCTAACATTAAACTATATATTTATATAGTCTAACATTAACCAATAAATTCTTATAGTCTGATAAACAATATATTCTTATAGTCTGAGCATAAACAATACATTCTTATAATCTGATATTAAACCACAGATATTTATGGTCTGACGTTAAAAAAATATTTTTGCAGTCTGACATTAAACAATATATTCTTATAGTTTGATATTAAATAATTCATACTTATAGTCTGACAATAATCAATAAATTCTTATAGTTTGGTATTAAAGAATTCATTCTTGTAGTCTAACTTTTAAAAAATATATATATTATATTCTGACGTTAAACACTATATTCTTATAGTCTAACATTAAAAAATAAATTATTATAATCTGCTAGTAACCAATATATTGTTATAATCTGACATTACACAATATATTCTTATAGTCATACATTAAACATATATATTCTTACAGTGTGACAATAATAAATAAATTCTTATAATCATTAAACAGTATATTCTTATTATCTAAACATATTCTTACAGTCTTATCTGCCGTGTTACATCTTGCAAGCAAGTAAACGTAGCTCTCCAAAAGATACTCTCCCTTGTAGATCTCAGAAACGTTTGATTGTTTGGCATCCTTCTTTTTTCCCGCCCTGCCAATCATTCGCAAAAACTTATTTAGTAGGTTAAACAATGTTTGTCAGTTCCTACTGTATTCAGTATATTCTGTGAGTATTAAATTCTACAAAACATGTTTCTATATTACTTGTCCCCGACGTTTCATCTGTCACTTTTTGATTTTATTTACAAGTCTAGTAATCGAAAAGGTTATATTTTGTACAATAAATGGATGAAATTCGCAAATAAATAAAACAAAGGTTTTGTGGGTACCTAGCCTTTCTATAATTAAAAAAAATCCTTAAAATGAGATATTTTTGTATTTTTTAAGTAAGAGATACAATTTCATAACTATAGTGTATAGTTCTTTTTTTTTTCAATCTTTCTCCGGGCTCCTTTTATTAACTAAATGAGAAAAATTATATTTTGTTTCCATTATTTGCCCTCCAGCACCATTTCTGAGATTACCAAAAGGACTGGAGATTTAATTCAAATGAAGGGAATCTGGAGAAAAAAAGATAACAAAATAAATACTTACATTATATACATTATTCGGACTGTTATCCTCATTTTCACTGGTATTTTCGGCCGTTGTACGATCCGGGGCCTTCTTATTGTGAATGGAACTAGAAAAATATACCCCGGTGGACGAAATAAAGTATACGGTTCGAAATTCCCATTACTTACCGAAAAATATAAGTATAATATGATGCTGTTATAATTTTTTTTTATCTTTTTAGTTAAATTCTCATTTTTGTTAAAATAAAAGCAAATACATGGCAGTTACTGTCATTTTAATTTTACACTAAATAAATACAAGTCTATCTCATTTTAACATGTTCATTTTTTATAAATGAAGGTAACCCAAATTATTTTCCTGTAGTGTACAATAATTATTTTTTAATCCACTGTAATTTTTTAAAATTAAAAACATAGCCGTAGTCACGTAACTAGATATCTAAGTAGTTTCTTTGTCTCCTTTAACCACATCGACTTAATTATATCACGGTTCCTCAATAATATGCAACGAAAATATTCAATGAATCTTTACCTGCACAAAAAATCCATCCATTTGCTTACGAAAGGGTGGATAGCATAGATTCAGAGAAAGCAGAAGCTAAGTGATCGATACTAGTCAGAAACTAGCAAGAGTTTAGAGACTAATGCGTTCGAGCAA
This sequence comes from Acanthosepion pharaonis, assembly GCA_903632075.3. Lineage (NCBI taxonomy): Eukaryota > Metazoa > Mollusca > Cephalopoda > Sepiida > Sepiidae > Acanthosepion > Acanthosepion pharaonis. The sequence continues at coordinate 3,625,474 of CAHIKZ030004979.1, read as the reverse complement.
AAGCCTTTCTTTGGGCAGCTATAAAGAAAATTGGTGGAAGATTTTAAGCACGGCTGTCTAAGTGCAGCGCTCACCTTCTATCGCTGGCTAGCAACAACTGTCACTGGCCTTTGCTCTTAAAGCTGACCGAGGAGATGATTCCATAAAAGATTTTATCACCAGGTTCCATTTTAGCTGTCAATCAATCTTTTACCGAGGCACTTAATATTTACGCGCGCTCTTTTGTGTGGTAAGAACGCTAGTCGGAAAAATAACCAATGAGCCACAGGTGTTGAAACAGATACGAAGAGTGCTGACGTAATATGAAACGTTGTATCTGTGTTTGTTAACCTCAACATCATGCCCAGAATCCTGAACGAGTTATTGACTGGCAAGAATTCTAATTCGGAGAAACTTTTTCATTAGTTTGGATTAATTAAAACTGTTCAAGTTAGCTGTTTCATAGAAAACTACGAAGATGTCGAAAAGATAGTGTGACGTGTTTCGTCCTTCAGGACTTCATCCGACTAAAGTGATATTTATTTAGATTACATATGCGCATGAAGGAGAGGGGGCGCTGAAATTTTAAATTATTATTTTATTTTAATATGCGGTTGGGTACATAGTCTAGCCGATTTCTTTTTACTTTTTTCTTATTTAAGTTTTTAGCACTTTTGTTACTAGATATCCAACATTGTGATATGAGAAGGATTTCCAAAGAAAGGTTGAATGGAAGAACCTTGATGCAAACTTATTATGGATGATCTAGATGGCCTGAAACGTTTCACATGAAACAGTCTGTAGTCTCTAAGTGCTGATTTCAATGTTCACTTTATATATATATATATATATGTGTGTGTGTGTGTGTGTGTGTGTGTATGTGTTTGTTTGTTTTAGCAGCAAGAATTCCTCCAAACCAGTTTTATTAAACAACTCGGAAATGTCTACCTATTCTACATTTTAAATTGTCTTTTCAAATTCCAACTCTGGTGTTTTACATCACGTCCTAAATTGTAAATAAACTGTCTAAATGCATTTCTGTTTTCTTAAATCCGACTACGTTCAACTGTCACAGTCATAGTCAAGAATGCATTTTTACTAAATTCCGGAGATTTTCGATTTCTGGAATTAGAATTGAAGTCAGTTAATTGTCAAACGAAAAAGCATGTATCGATTTCTTTTTTATACACGCTACAATATGGACAAATATAATTCATATTAATGTTAGTTGTTTGTTTTGTATTGTAATGGCGTTCTGAATGTTGAGTTTTTCTTTCTAATGATCCCAGTATGACGCAGTATTTATTTAGTAAGTATGGCCGGATCATTTTGTTCAGAGTATTAAGTAGTTATATATAGGCGCATAATTTGAGAAATTATGGGATGTACAATGGAGATAAGTTTATAGGTATTAATATTTCTGTATAAATTGTCGGGATGACAGTTTTGCTTCATGGATTCAAATTCCGTGTTAGTAGTTGTAATTTGTCTGTTTATTTTTATCTTAACAAGGTTGGTGGTATTTTTTATCTAATTTCCTAAATTTCTGTATTATTGATTAATGATGATTTTCCAATGCCTAGTTTGGATTCTGCACAAAGTCGAATGTATGGGTCAACCAGAGTGTATCGAATTCACTATTCAGTCATAATTGATCTTGCAAGACATGCTAATCATTGAACAACGTCGAAGTACCCACAGCTTTTCTAACGTTAGTTTAGATGAGACATAAGACCGAAACCTTTGAGAACACAGTGAGGATCGAACTCACTACTCAGTCGTAATTGATTGAGCGAGACTATCTTGCTAATCATTACACCATGTCGAAGTGCTCATTGATTTTTTTAAGCCTAGACTGAAAATATGGAGTACCCAATAAGATTCGAAATTACTACTCAGTTTAAATGATCTAACGAGTCAAGTTTGCTAACCAATACATCACGTCTAATTTCTCAGTCCGTATTATTGAGAATGTAATCCTATTTAAAATAACAAAAATAGTACAGATAACGCATAACTTAGGGACTATTAACAGTACTATCGATTAAATTGGATAACATATCAAACTCGAAAAGAAAATATTAACGTAACTACGATGTCGATATTTCAAATTACTTCAAATATAAGGTTAAGAAAGGAACCTCCATCAATACAGAAAAGAGCGATAACAGATACTGGACTTGGGAAACCTGTATTCCTGAAAATTGATTTAAGCAAAAGTTTTTGCAAACTTCAACCGAAAGTTATAATTGCTGCGCGGGTATTAAATGCCAAATGTTTCCTTATAGGGAAAAGGCTAAGATTACCATTACTATTAATAATGCAAGTCTATTTAACTTGCAAATGATAATTAATAGATTTCGTATTTTTTGCTCCCTTCTTTTTCAAAGACTTTTACTTTGAACCTTTGGGTCATTGGCTCTCATAAAGAATCTTTCTACCAATGTATTATCGTATTTTTTCAGGTAGATTGAATTGTTGCCATTATAACGTTTCGATTCCTCGAATTTCCTGTGAATTCTTCCTTAGAGAATACTTGAGTTTCTCCCTCAAACGTTTTCGATTATATTTGAAACGAAAGATTTGACTGACCAATACTGAATGTGGACTCGCTTACTGGAAAACCAATTGGGAACGAAACGTTCAAAATAAAGCAGGAGGCATTATCATGCAGAAACCTATGATTTTCGCACTTCGCATCTGAAACACAGAATGTTACCCTCTTGAACAAAGAAGCGCATTGCTGAACTCATGCTACCGTCAATGAAGTGCCGATCATGTTTGCTTTTAGGCAAAAAAGGCATCCCCACTTGGCAATTTACAAATAGATATTTACGGCACGTTTTACTGCAAATTTGGCAAATATTTTCCCCATTTCTCCTTGTTTCTATATTCGGTAAAATATTCGCTATTACCCTCATGGCAAGAAATTACATTTCTCCAAATCTTTACACTTTACGAATTGTATTTATTACAATTGTTACCACAGCTAGTCATTACATGTTTCTAAGCAAGAAGAATTTTTTTTACACTTACGAAGGATTTGGTATGCAAATTCTTTAAGTATTCAGTTAATAGTTGTCCTGTGGCAACTTATATTCTATTTCCGTTTCAAACTCGACAAATAACTGTTTAGATCTCCTGTGTAACTATGTCGCCCTTAGCTGTATTGTCTTTCATTTTTAGTATGTGGAGTTTTAGTATGTTCTGTTAGCAGATTTATAATACAAGACTGGCTAAACTCTAAAATTATACATTTCCATCCTCTCCCTCTTTCCCTATATATATATATATATATATATATATATATATATATATATATATATATATGTGTGTGTGTGTACATCAAGTGTTCTAAATTAAGAAACTTTGCATTAATCATAAATAAATAAGAAAAATAAAAAGACTTATACGTAACTTTTGCAAAGGTAAATCTACATTACGGGGCAGGATAAAACAATTCAAAGTTATGTTTTTCATTTAGTTATTTACTATACTTACAGACACACGCGTACCCCGAACATTCATACATGCACTACTAGTTTTAAACGTTTTGTAGGTAATTTTAACTAACGAAATCTCTCTCTCTCTCTCTCTCTATCAGTTTACTATCTATCTATCTATCTATCTATCTATCTATCTATCTATCTATCTATATATATATGTGTGTGCGTGTGTGTGTGCGTGTGTGTGTGTGTGTTTGTGTGTGTGTTATGGTAATTTACCCACGCTTACATGAACTCTCCCAGCTTTAAATAGGAGCAGGTACTGCCTTTTGGAGAGCGTAGATTCCTGCAGTCAGATCGAACACTCTTACTGTAACACTCTCAATTATTTATGCCTGTATTACATTTTCTGTTAATATATTTGTTTAACTCAATTCCTATCTCCGTGTCTTTATTTCCGGCTCTACAAGGCCACAACAATATATATGTCATATAGTGCTCAATATTAAAAAAAATAGATCATTGATAATATTATTTTTTATATATACTTACAGACACACGCGTACCCCGAACATTCATACATATATAACACAATTAATACAATTTAATTTGGCATTATTTCTCAATTCTATAAACGTTTTATTTCTTAGAATTTAATTTCAAAGTTTACAAGTGTTAATTTTTTTAGAAACTTCCGGATAACAATTTAAAGGCAAAAAACCCCAAAAACCAAAAAAAAACAAAAAACAAACAAAAAAAAAAAAACAGGAATGTCTATTTCATTACGTGTACTCACTGAAATTATAACGTTTATATTAATATATACATTATTTCGTAATATTGTAAATTTTATATTGATCTGATGTTAACTTCCCTATTTAAAACTAATAGTTATGTTTAGAAAATGGCGGATAAGTGTCTCCTATATATAAAAATATGTCTCCGTAATAACGTGTCTATACTGTGTGTGCGGCGCGCGTGTGTGTGTGTCTGTATGTGGTGAGTATTATTCTTTCTTCATACAACATAAGCGGTAAGCAATTTTCTTTATCACATTCCCATTTTATATTTTGTTTGACGCAATTTAAGTTTATGATATACCTCTCAGGCGTAATCTATCTATCTATCTATCTATCTATCTATCTATCTATCTATCTATTTAATTTTCTACCTTATCTATCTATCTAACTATCGATCTATCTATCTATTTAATTTTCTACCTTATCTATCTATCTATCTATCTATCTATCTATTTAATTTTCTACCCTATCTATCTATCTATCTATCTCATATTCTTTCTTTCATATTCTTTCTTTCATATCTATCTATCTATCTATCTATCTATCTATCTATCTATCTATCTATCTATCTATCTATCTACCTATCTCATATTCTTTCTTTCATATCTATCTATCTATCTATCTATCTATCTATCTATCTATCTATCTATCTCATTTTCTTCTTTTTATATCTATCTATCTATCTATCTATCTATCTATCTATCTATCTATCTATCTATCTATCTATCTATCTCATTTTCATCGTTTTATATCTATCTATCTATCTATCTATCTATCTATCTATCTATCTCATTTTCTTCGTTTTATATCTATCTATCTATCTATCTCATTTTCATCGTTTTATATCTATCTATCTATTCACATCGCCATGTAATGAGAATAACATCTTTTACGTAACGAATATATATATATATATATATATATATATATATATATATATATATATATATATATATATAAACCGACGGCAGTGATAGACAGATAGAGAGAGAGACAAATAAATGTGATAGAGGTAGCATTGTGAATCTGTATCAGAATAGAACAGTCGTTTAAAGTTATTTATTTTGAAATCAGATCTCATGGGAACTTTCAATGCAGCGACGGAAGTGGCTATTTTAGCGCAAATGTGAAATCCTTATACTCTCCACTGGGAACATGCTGAACGTTTAAATAATTCATTCAAACAGAACACACAAGGCATGACAATGCTTCGGACATGACTGTAAATTTAGTCATCCACGCATCTATGCACTTGAACTTTTTCATCTCGGTCATTACTGGATTCCATTGTCGCGAATTGTTTTCCAAATCTAAATAAAGAAATAGTTGATAGGAAATTCTATGAAATAAATTAAGTTTTACAAAATCCTTGCAGCTTTGCACTACTAGTTTTAAACGTTTTGTAGGTAATTTTAACTAACGAAATCTCTCTCTCTCTCTATCAGTTTACTATCTATCTATCTATCTATCTATCTATCTATCTATATATATATATATATATATATATATATGTGTGTGTGTGTGTGTGTGTGTGTGTGTGTGTGTGTTTGTGTGTGTGTTATGGTAATTTACCCACGCTTACATGAACTCTCCCAACTATAAATAGGAGCAGGTACTGCCTTTTGGAGAGCGTAGATTCCTGCAGTCAGATCGAACACTCTTACTGTAACACTCTCAATTATTTATGCCTGTATTACATTTTCTGTTAATATGTTTGTTTAACTCAATTCCTATCTCCGTGTCTTTATTTCCGGCTCTACAAGGCCACAACAATATATATGTCATATAGTGCTCAATATTAAAAAAAATAGATCATTGATAATATTATTTTTTATATATACAAAAGAATTACTTAACTGTAATTTTCCCCGACTCCAGAGTTTCGGGGTTAATATGTCCACTTTTCAAGTAGTTAATCCATATGTAAAATATTTCCAGTTGCAATGAATATGCGTTTTTTGTTTTTCCTTTCATATTTACATTTCTCTTAAATCCGTTATCGACGCGCGAAAGTTCACGTTTTTACCTGCGCCCACGTGTTTCTTCATAATTGTTTTTCAATTGTATATTTTTTAATTGTATATTTTATAATTTTTATTTTTCATTGTTATTTTTGTTTGTATGTATAACTTTGATTCTTTTTATACATACATGCATGTATTATATTGTGTTTATTATATTATTTTATATTACTATTTAATTTATATTATTTTCTGCTGTATTTATTATATTATGTTATATTAATATGTAAGTTGCAAAGTAAATATTTATTAAAATGTCTGCATTTACCCATTAATTAATTTCTCTTATGTAATAATTTAATTTCAATGTTGAAACTTATTATATAAATTTTTCTTCTAAACACAGTGTACATTTCCTATTATTAATATTATTTGCACGATACTTTTATGATTTTCCATTTAATTTTAGTTTTTCTTTTAATTTTGTTCTTTGTGACTCCATATACATTTTGATAATGTTATGTTATTTGCGTACCTGTCTATTTTAAAATACATTTTATAATTATTAAATCTCTCTTTAAAAGTTGTTTCAGTTGCTCGTATATAAATTTTTCCTTCTGTGTTAATCTTGTTTGATGCAGTTACTTTATATATTATATTATTAGTTAGACATTTATTATTAAGTGGGCAGTCGTTTTTATTTTGACAGTTGCAATTATCGTTGCCATTTTGCAAGTTTTGTCATTGTAATTTCTAATATTTTTTATTATGTTTATTTTTTTTTCTTCATATTATTCATACAACTATAACTGATTTTAACTTAATGCTGATTCATATATTTTTTTATTTTCATTAAATATTTTTATATTGCTAGAATTAGTTGCAATTCATTTATTAATATATATTTGTATATGCTTAAAGTTGGGTGATTTGAATTTTTGTTTAAATATATAGGATTATTATTTGCTTTCCTATATGGTTTGGATGTATCATTATTTAAATTAAAGATTATGTCTAGAAAAATTACTATTTTTAGATTAGATTTTATGTCCATTGTAAATCATAATTTTTTAAATATTTCTCTATTTGTTTTCTAGTATTTTATGCTTTTCTACCATTACAATTTCTTACAATTATTAAACCAATGATGATGACCAAATCGAAACGTTGTTACGCATGTCACAAATATCGCATATTATGGTTGTATGGCGTTTAAGACTTTTTGGCATGTGAATGGCAATGATGATTTTATGCTTCACATCTCAGCATAAAAATATGGACTACGTACCCACCGGTGGGCCTCTTCTTCAATGAATCAAGTACGATTTAGGTTTTATTATTTAAAGAGAATAATAGTAAAAGAAAAGTGTTATGGAGAAAATTAAATGTGCCACCGTCAAAATCTCCAAAATCCGGTTTGCACCCGGAAACTTGATGTGTATCTGTGAGATTGGAAAGGTATTAAGTACTGCGAGATCGTTCGACACATTGAAGTGTTATTATAAGACTAGCAGTATAACCCGACTTTCACCGGCTCTTTCATTACTGGGAATATTTGCCGTTCAACTGGAGCAGTTTAAATTTAAAGTCAGCCCACTCGAAAATCAATATTAGTAACAACATTTGGGTGCAACTGAGGCATATCCCCAAATGGGGGTGTGGGTAACAATTTGAATGGAGGGGGGTGGCCATGAAAAGGGAACTATATAATTATAAATAATAATATTGTAATAATTTAAACTGTTTATTTTTATTAAAGTTTTTAATGAAAGATATATATCCAAGAACAGATAGTAAATAGTAAAACGTTGCTGAGAATTATAATGGACAGGACGTAGTGGAGAGTCATTGTCGCCAACAATTTGGAATCAAAACAGTCACTGAAGAATTATCTATCAAACAAAAAAAATCATCAAAATCGGATGAAAACTGTCGAAACACATAAACAACACCCGATCACACACACACACACACACACACACACACACACACACACACACACACACACACACAGATTTTGAGAATTGTAGATATATAAGTCATAACATTCATACTTTTAGCAATTAACAGACCTGTTTATACACACTTGTTAATATACAATGAGAAATTTGCAAAACTTTTTACTGTAAATTCGGTAAATATTTCCCCCAATTCTCCTTGTTTCCATCTTCTGTAAAATATAACGTTACGCCCTCATAGCAAAAATTCCATTTCTCCAAACCTGTACTCTTTATGAATTGTACTTATTATCTCATCCAGCCTATACATGTTTCTAAGCAAGAAAATGTTTCTTACTCTTCCGAAGGATTTTCTCTGTAAATTCTTTAAGTATTCAGTTAATAGTCGTCCTACGGCAACTTATATCCGATTTCCGTTTCAAAATGTCCTAATTTCCCGTAGAAGGTCTGATCGACAACGACTGTCAGTTTCCTGCGTGGCATTCACGTATTCATCACGCTGTTGGCATTAGAGGATCAATGAACTAGGCATTTGATTCCCAACTTCTTTCACTCAATGTTAAATAACGGTACATGGTGAATACATATATACTATACACAAACCAACTAAAATCACCGAGAAGAAAATTTCCAAATGCCAGAGAATCGAAAAGCAGGTAAAATCATCGCAATTTGTGAAAAGAAAGTCCGTTATTTCACAAAGTAATCCCTTTTCGTACTAATATGCACCAGATCAAGTAATAGGAAACATATAAGTTAATGCAGATAGTTCAGGGTTCGAATCTTCAGAATAGAATTCCTTTTTCTCAGTAGTGGTATCCCACTTTTGAATGAGAACATGCTTGTCCGCTTCGTAGAATCTTCTAGTATTGACAGGTGAGGAATACTGATTTTGATTAAGGCTTCACTGTGGCACTGCATCATCTTTTCGCAAAATTATATCCCTATCATCATTTGTAAACTAGCTTGAATATACACATGTAGAAATCATAATTTGTAATGTTACTATTCATGAAACGTTCTAACATCCAATTTCCCTGCACAGCATTTTGACGTAATCGTGTTTTTTAAAGCTTCATCATTACCTTATCAGATCCGACGACCAAAAACAAGAAATTGTTTGTTTGTTTTTATATGTATATATTAGAGTTGAGGGTGTATTTTGGATTTTTGTTTCTGGTCGAGTAATTTAATTTATTTCCACTCTCTTCCTCAAAACTCCAAACATAGTTTTGTCTTTCATTCAGACCAGACCAAACCGAACGTAGTACACTTCAGTGTAACACGTCGTTTGAAAGATTTTCTAATTTGTCTCATCATCTACACTACTACTACTACTACTACTACTAATAATAATATTATTACTACTACTACTGATAATAAATATAGTTTGAATCTAACCGAAAAAGAGTGGAAGATTTTCTTCTTCAGATTTATGTTATGATCTTCGATCATGTCTTAGATTTTTCCCATGATTATTTTCGTTCTGGATTCTGGTAACAAATACTTTTTGATCCAAATATACTATATTGGCCCTTTAGACAAAAACATCAGATATTCACTGTTAAAGGATAGTAAAACCCTTGATTAATGAACGGTATTCGTTTTACTTTTCTTTTCTTAATGCTATAAAGCGGACATTTTAAAAGCACATATTTTCCTAGTGCTATTTTTGCGAAATTGAACGAAATGAACTTTCCGGAATTTGAACTCGGGACGTCCATTGCTCGTGTATGCATTCATCCCTTCTTCCTCTTCTATAAATCAAATTGAAGGGCAGACAAGACTCTACGCTTCGTTAGTAACAAATACCAGAGAAGAAAACTTGTGAAATCCAATCCTTGTTGGTCAATGTCTGGGAAACTCCAACCCAAATAAACTACTTACTACATGAACAACGTATCACGTGGTGAGACTGTGGGTCTATACTCCAGCGTAAAGTCTAATTTCTCTAAGAAGGAGGAGGAGAAAGTTTGGTTTGTTTAACGGAATATAAAATCATTTCTTGTGATTTTTGGTATTTTTTTCTAAAAGATTATTGCTGGTATTTTATTTTACACTATATATATATTCATGAATAAAAATGACAATAGGAAAACTAGTAATTGCTGACGCGTTTCGTCCAATGTGGACTTTATCAAAGCAAAATACGAAAATGAAATTAATTGAACAAAATAACTAATAAAAACAGAATGTTCCTAACAACTGGAATGTGAGAAACGCTATTTTCATATTTTTAACTGAAAATAACGTCAGTATTTGTCACGTTTTGAGAATATTGTCATTATATCTGTTGCTAGGAACATTCTGTTTTTATTAGTTACTTTGTTCAATTAATTTTACTTTCATATTTTGCTTGGACGAAACGCTTCAGCAATTACTAGTTTTCCTATTGTCATTTTTATTCATGAATATAGTTTTATCTACTGGTAGAATCAGAGAAATTTTTTATATATATATATATATATATATATATATATTCATGTTTTAAATTCAGCTGGGACCCTAACGGGTATTACCGCTCTAGGATCAGTGTGGATCGGGGAACACAGTCATTAAGTGATGGTTCCAAATTCCTCAAAACCTCCCGAACAAAGGTCTGGTTGCCGGATGTAATTTATTGTCATACCCATGACGAAGGAGGTGCAGGAAAATAGAACATTATCTATGAGAACTTACGATAAAAGCTATTTAACACACACACACACACACACACACACACACACACACACACACACACATACATACATACATACATATATATTATATATATATATATACTTTAAAAATCAGGGGGTCAGTGGAATCCGTTACCTTGGTTTCAAATTTACGGTATCCTCATGCGATTTTTATCAAATGACCACCTATCACTTTTTTTTATATTTCTTTATAAAAGTTAAAGAACGCTACGTTACTATTTTCGAAAATAAATAAAGAAAAGCGTGACGTTGGGTGTAATGGAAAGGGCGTTGAGCGGCTGTTTCTTCCAAGTTTTTTTTAACGCATATGAAATTTTGTTATTTTTACTATTTTAGCGTAAGCATGAATTTTTCTTCGTATTATTATTATTTAATTTATTTGGTTCTCCTTTAAATAATACTGATAGATTAATCAATTATTTAATTTTTCTCATTCACATATCCCTTAGTTTTCAATATCCACCCCGCAAAAAAAAACATTACAGGTAAAAACAATACAATTTCTACGATGTTCTTTCTTAGAAGGATTGCATTTTTTTTTTTTTTTTTTTTTTTAAAACAACGCTATTTTCAACGACTTTAAAAATAACGGAATTTACATTTACATATTACATTTTATGAATTTATGAAAAGAAAATGCAATCTTTCTAAGAAGGAATATCGTGGAATTTACAGATGGGCCAATAAATTATTTTTAAATTTCACAGCAAAGACAAACGAATTTTTTTTTTTTTTTTTTTTAACCAGCGTCATTCTCTTTGATTTCCAATCGTGTCTCTGTCTATTGTTGCTTTTTGGCAAACCCATTTAGGAGAAGGAAAACAACAACAACCCGCAACTCAAGGTGTTAATCATTGCCGAGGAGGAATGGCTACTGCGTTATGAGGTCGCGAACGATCCCCTACAGGCTTCGGAACCCTGTCTGTAAAAGACCGTTACTCAACGTGCCGGGCAACTTTGGGTGGACTTTTGGACCCGTGCGTCACTCGTGGGATTAATATGAAAATTAAAAATAGAAACAAAACGTCCAGTATGGCTCTTCCAGTGGATAAACAGGGGAGCCCGTCCTTCAGGAGGGAACCTACCTGAGGTCGAAAAAATCTGCCATAGGAACAAACTCCTACACAAAGAATGAATCTTCAGGTCCCCACAACCAGGATAATCCTAATGATGGTCCTGTAAATTCTCCAGCTAGATCCATAACCGTAAATTTAAGGAAAGAAAAAAATAAAATGGTCTCGTGAGGAGTACAAAGTTGTTATGACTGCATTCCATGAAGCGTTACTCAAACCTCAGAAAAACATCACTCGCCAAACATATGACATTTGGCGAGAGAAGGTTCAGGCAAACAATTAGAAAGTACATAGACAAAAATAAACTAGCCAATGTAAGAAGGGACATCATGCGAAATAACCGATTGACAGAGGCTGAAATTAATGAAATAAAAGAATTGCAACAAGAATAGATGAACCAACAAAACATGAAAAGGAACCGAATCGGGAAAAAAAAGTAGTAACATCACACAAGCCTCAGGTCATAATGAAAAAACCGAAATACACACAAATCACTGTGAAGATAATGCTGAAAATTTAGAAATGTTGGAAAGGTATGATCTTAGTCAGTCACAAGACGGTAATAAAACGAGTTCAAAATTCATCGAACAGAATTATTTCACAGAAAACAAGATTAATATACAAGAAGCCAAGGATGAAATCATGAGCCATATAAGTCAGATACAGAATATTGCAATGGAGGAACGAGAACAACTCCCAAAATTACAACCAACAAAGCATAACCTCAAAACTATTAAGCTCTATAATGCAGCACTCAAATTGATTCTGGATGAAGAAGACACTCATATAAATCTCAATGAAGCAATATATGCATCAGCAATAGCAGCAACAAATAAACTGAACATCAAAGTAAAAAAAAAAGCAGTCTCACAGACATGAAGATCCACCTTGGAAAAGAAAATAGAAAAGAAATTGAACACCTTAGAAGTGAATTATCAGTACTCGATGAACTAGCAAGAGGAGTAAATGTAAGAACTAGAAAAGGCAGAAGAGTCGAAAGAAAATACAATATCAGGAATGAAAATGAAGTCCTATCAACTAAAAGAAAAAATAAAGCAAACAATACAACTGAAGGCTCAAAGAATAAGACGCTACGAGAAAAGATCAAGATTCTATAGACAGAACAAGATCTTTCAAACCGATGCAAAAGAAATTTTACAGGAAATAGGTAAACAAAGAATTGAAGTGACAGTCCCCCTAAAATGGAAGAAGTTATATACAGTTCTGGGGAAAAATATGGGCTTGCCCTAAAGAACACAACGAAGAGGCAGATTGGATTGCGCAAGAGTTAGAACGAATGAAAAATAAACCAGAACAGACATGGGCAGGAATCACAGAAGAAGATGTTAAATGTGCACTGAAAAAAGCACACAACTGGAAATCTCCAGGAATAGATAAAATTCCTAACTTCTGGCTATATTATTTAAATACAGCACACAAAAACTCGCCAAAGAACTTCAAGAAATGGTTACCGATCCAACTAAAATTCCTGCATGGATGACCAAAGGAGTTACCTTTCTTCTACCCAAAAATAGTGACACAAATATTCCGAAAAACTATAGACCAATTACATGTCTTCCAACAACATACAAACTGTTAACATCTATTTTAACAAAACAGACATATTTCTTCTTGGAAAGAAATGACATACTACCACTTGAACAAAAAAAGGTGCAAACGAGGCTGCTACGGATGTAAAGACCAATTACTTATTAATAGGATGATCCTGGAAAACTGCTTCCGTGGAAAAAAAATCTTAGTATTGCCTGGATAGATTATCGTAAAGCATTCGATAGTGTACCACATTCCTGGATCTTAAAGTCTTTAAGTATGTACAAGGTATCACCCGTTATCATCAATTTCATCAAACAATGTATGTCGATATGGAAAACTACACTTTACCTCAATCATAAAAATGGAACCTATAAGTCTGGCGAAATAAACATCAATAGAGGAATATTTCAAGGTGACTCTTTGTCTCCTTTATTATTTTGCATATCACTTATAGCATTAACCAGCCAACTTAACAAGACAGAATGCGGTTACAAAATAGCTCAAAAGAAAATAAACCATCTATTTTACATGGATGACTTAAAATTGTATGCTAGGAATGACAATGAGCTGGAAGGTCTTCTGCAAACTGTAAAATGCTTCAGTGAAGACATTGGAATGAAATTCAATTTGGATAAATGTGCTAAAGCTACAGTTTTACGAGGATCGCTACAACAAACTTCCTCTATTAGTTTAGACCCTGCTGTAACAATAAAAGATTTAGAACAAGGAGAAGCTTATAAGTACCTAGGTGTAAATGAGAGTGAAGGAATTCACCATAAGAAAATGAAAGAAATAGTGCGTAAAAAAAGTACTATAGAAGGGTACGACTGGTATTAAAAACTGAATTGAATTCTCAGAACAGAATTATGGCCATTAATAACCTTGCCATCCCAGTGGTCCAATATAGTTTCAACATCTTGAACTGGACTCTAAATGACATCAGACAAATGGATTCTAAAACAAGAAAGCTTCTTTCTAAGTATAAGATGCATCATCCAAAGGCTGATGTAGACCGTCTATACATACCCCGTAAAGAAGGTGGAAGAGGTCTTATTCAGCTAGAATTGTCATACAAGACAACAACTATTGGCTTACTACTACATGGAAACAACAAATGACTGGATGATAAAATTAGTGAAACAACATGAAAACAGAAAGAAAAAAAATATTCAATAATAAAAGAAGGCAGTAAATACAAACAACATTTACATTTAGTAGATTCTGTAGTAAATCAAAACAGAAGCCAAGAACCAACTATTGCAGCAAAAGATATGAAAAAGAAAGCCAAGGATAAAGCCCTTGAACAGATGAAACAACGCTGGCAAGACAAACCTCTGCATGGCCAATATCCAGAACGTGCAAATAAACCCAATGTTGATAAAGTTAATACTCATCGATGGTTACGAGCATCTGGATTAAAGTCTGAAACTGAAGGCTTTATTCTTGCAGCGCAAGACCAGAGTCTTTTCACTAGGAATTTTCAGGCAAATATCATACATAATAATGTGGATCCAAAATGCAGGTTCTGTGACAAATACCAAGAAACAATAGACCATCTAATCTCAGGATGTTCTATACTTGCCCCAAATGAATATAAAAATCGTCACGATAGAGTGGGGCAATACTTACACTGGACAATGTGCAAACACTTTGGAAAATGTGTAAGCAAACACTGGTATGAACATCGGCCAGCGCCGGTTACAGAAATAGAAGATGTCACCATTCTATGGGATTATACCATCCACACAGACAGAAAAATTGAAGCAAATAGGCCGGACATTATTGTCAAAAAACCAGAAAAAAAAAAACTACTAATTGATATGGCTTGTCCAGCGGATTGTAACATAGCAACCAAGGAATTTGAAAAACTATCAAAATACAAAGACCTGAAATTGAAATAGAAAAAATGTGGAAATTGAAAACAAGAATAATACCAGTGGTAATAGGTGCACTTGGAATTATAAAAATGGAACAAAACAACACATTGAAAGAATCCCTGGAAACCCCAGCTTAAGAGACATACAGAAAATTGTCTTATTAAGTACAGCACACACACTAAGGAGAACTTTGTCTATGTAACGCTAGCAACTTCATCGGAGATAAAAAAAAAAAAAAAAAAAATTAACATGAAATGTGTACACACCACGACCTGCCTTAGGTCTTTCCGCAGACTTGGTAGGTAGTGTGTCCATAGCAGAAATCGAATGATGATGATAATAATAATAATAATAATAATAATAATAATAATAATAATAATAATAATAAGCATATTGTAAATGTACTGGTGGTGGGGGTTTTAATTACTTTTTTATCCAGCATCATATGCACATAAGAAAAATTTTCTGATATGTAAGCAAGAAATTAAGACATCAGATTTTTAGTTTTTCTAAACGTTAGAGTATCACTTATGGGTAGTTGAATTTATGGGTAGTTTTCTGTGTTGTTTGAATATATTTATATAGGGTATATAATATACACTCTATCACGCAATGCATTTTTAAACAGTTTTTATGTCGTACATTAAATATTTGCCTATGTTTTAATCATTTATCCAACCACCCATAATTGATACTCTAAAAAAAATCACATTACCATTTAACCACCAATTCATATATTAATAACAAAGAAAAGACACACGTGTGCATGTTTTTATACATATATGTGTATATCTATATATATATATATATATATATATATATATATATATGTGTGTGTGTGTGTGTCTAAACCGATCAATTAAATGAATACAGATTCAAACAATAATAAATCAAAATTTAATCATATACCTAATCTCCTACAATTTATAACGTAATACTTAAGATACCACCGAATCAGATAAGAAAACGGAATAATAGACAAGTGGAGACATTTCTAAATATATTCCTATTATTTTAGCATTAAAAATATATATGTTTATGTAAAAAAAAGAAAAAAGAAAGGAGAGATAAGTAAAAAAGTCATAATAAAAATGTTGAGTAAGTGTAAAGTGAAAAAAAAAAAAAAAAACGAGAAGGACACATAACTAAGATATTATACATATACGCATATATCCCACTCATATGCTATGAACAAAACAACAGAAAAAACAAACTTGCACCAATGAAAAGTGTATATAAAAAAGAAAAAAATCGTGAATTATAAACAGTCAATTGCTGATACCCTCTGACGAGAGGATGCAGTCGTTTCTAGTGTGTCCGTTTACGAGACTCTGGAGTTCGGCAACATAACTTTTACATTTATCCTCTGTATGTGTATGTGTGTGTGTGTGTGTGTGTGTGTGTGTGTGTGTGTGTGTGTGTGTGTGCAGAGCAAGTACAAAATAATACCATGCGGAAGCAGCAGTATGAATTAAAGAAAAGTTATATGTGCTCTTGGTAGCATTACTTCTGTTTGCAGAATGAAGGTTTCCTAAACTTAATATACATGTTCTCAGACACTTTCAAATAATAATCTAAATCTGCTCTGTTGAATAGTGTGAGAAAACCCATCTCTAGTAAATAATGAGGAACCAATCGGATTATTTCTCAGATGTTCTTTCTTCTGAATATTCCTTAAAGCTGGTCTCCGACGCAATACAATAGACAATAGAACCAGTAATAAAGTCCAAAACATGTTGCTGGGAACATTCTGTCATATCAAAACAATAACCATTGCTCTGCTAACACGCCCAGAAGAAAGAGAAGATTAAACATGATAAATTTGTATTGAGTCCATTTTCAAAAAAAATCGATCTCCAGACTGAATA
Organism: Acanthosepion pharaonis; assembly: GCA_903632075.3. Classification (NCBI taxonomy): domain Eukaryota; kingdom Metazoa; phylum Mollusca; class Cephalopoda; order Sepiida; family Sepiidae; genus Acanthosepion; species Acanthosepion pharaonis. The sequence continues at coordinate 3,608,259 of CAHIKZ030004979.1, read as the reverse complement.
ACATTCACCATAGGACATTTCGATTTCTGTCTATTTCTTTCACATCACCGTTTGAAAATACACATAACGGCCAACATCGATATTAAAACAATTTTGGGAGTTTTAAACATACTTATTTTTCAACCAACAAATATGTTGAAATCATAGAATGATTTATAAAAATAAAGTGGAATATTTTAGAAAATATTTAATTTAATATTTTTTTTTATTATCCTGATTTAATTTAATATTTTATTTTATTATCCTGAATCCGACAAAACTCAGACAGGTAAACGTATTCATATTAGTAAAGCGCTAGATAATAGGTTATTTAAACTTAGACTAATAAAATGAATATCGTAATACACGTTTATATATTGAAAACTTGTATATATTACAGGAGGTCGAATAAATTAAGTAACAAAATATACCAGATAAATAGTCATCAAATATAGAATAATGGTTTGAATAGTATAGTATCTGGCTTAAGAGACAGAATGAAAGCATAATTTACATAAACAGGGATGAATTAATGAGGAAACTGGATAGTATTTCTATTAATATTTAAAATAACTGGAAATGATTTTGTTGTCCAACTATTCGTTTCTTCAAGTCAATATTTTATTACTGTCTGTTTGATGCGAAGAATTATATTAAATATTTAAAACTAACGACATGACAGTGTTTTATATCATTTTTAGATCTTGCACCAATAAAACGTGTTTAGTGTAACAAATATTTTTCAAAATACCTGTATTTTCATGACATCCGGTTTTATGCAACGACTCTAATAGGCGATATTTGAATATATAAGTGGAAGTTGCTTTTTTGGCTTTAAAAGCCATCTTAGAATACATTAAAAAGCAACATTCATTTCATTTTTGTTTTGAATAATATATTGTTAAATTGAATATTCTTTTATCTGGCGTATTACCTTAAAGAATGAAGTGGACAAACGTAAGCTATATAATTATTTGTGTTTAGCTTATAACTTTTTAAATTCTAACTTTGGTACATGGTTGGTCTTCCTTCAGGATCTAAGTACGTAGGAAGAATATAACTTTAGAAGAAGACTTTTTAGTCTAATCGCTAAAATCTAAATATTTTGAGAGGTTAAATACTATTTATATTAGATTATATATATATATATATATATATATATATATATATATATATATATATAGGGTTATTCAAAATTATGTTAACACTTAAATGGTACAGAAATAATCTATTAACGTTAACAAACTCTTGACTAAGCATATGTGTATGCGTGTCTGTGTGAATAAATCTAAATATATATGAATGCTTTCAGAACATTATTGCCTCTTGCTGAGTCTGGAGCCTCTCTGATGTCTGTAATTAACAGACCAGAAAACCAAGATCAGTTGATTCACACATTCTAATAAATTTCCAGTTTATATAAATGCAATTTTGCATAAGTTAAAAACCCGGAGGTATTTATTCATGAGTCAGTAGGAAAGCAATGGTTTGTATATTTGGAGTAATTTACTGGTCAGTTATTCGTCAAAGAACTGACCTTCTTCACCGCGTTAATGTACATTAATTGTAATTTGTTATAAGTCTATCCAATAGCTGCAAGGATTACACCAAAGTTAAGCATAATAACAAAGTACAAGAATAAAGTGTAACCGATTTCTTTCTTCTTTTTTTTTAAGCAATGATGCCGGATTTAACGGACTAGGAAAATAGAGACAGATGGGGGCAGGAAAAGCCTTGTAACGGAAAAAACAAAACAAAAAAACCTCGCCATATAGTGATTTTCCAAGCATAGCTCAGATGTGACATAAGAACGAATGTAGGAGGAACACAGTGAGGATCAAACTCACTACTCGTTCGTAATTATTCTAGCGAGACAAGCTTGCTGAACCATTACACCACCTCGAGGTGGCCTAAAAAGACTCCACATATACGTTTGAAAATTTCCGATTCTTTGTATTTTGTTGATTTAATTTATAAGAATATTATTATTATTATTTTTATTTTCTTTGATTTCTGGCGTTTACACATTTCTTTCCGTGTCCCGCCCAGCGACCTAAGGTTAGAAATGGCGTCATGACACTTTCCACTGACAAAAAAAAAAAATATACATAAAGCCCTTTCGTAAAGTGTGGGCTGTACTTGTCAGAACAATTTTTGTATCTCCTTGAGGCATGGATTTCCAGGAATCCTTCAATTAGTCTACTGCAATCTTTTCCAACCAGTCCTAGGGCTCCAACTACAACAGGGATTGTTGATGTTCCCATATGCCACATTTTCGAGATTTCTATTTCAAGGTATTTTGACAACTTTTTGAATATCTTCAAAGATACATTGCAGTCACGAGGGACTGCCATATCAATAAGGAGGCACCGTTTTTGTTTGTGGTCTTTGATAAAAATATCTGGCCGGTTGGCCTTGATTGTTCTGTCAGTGTGTATTGTGTAGTCCCATAGAATTGTAACAGGTCTTATCTCCGTAACCGGGTCTGGGTGGTGTTCATACCAATTTCTTTCAGTTTTCCTCCCGTAGAAGTAGCAGATTTTCCAGTGCAGATATTGGCCCACTCTGTCATGTCGGGTTTTATATTCAGTGGGTGCCAACATCGTGCAACCTGATATAAGATGATCAATCGTTTCTGGATATTTATCACAGAATCTGCATTTTGGGCTGACACAATATTTTAGTATATGTGCTTGATAATTCCTAGTTAGCAAGCATTGGTCCTGCGCAGCAAGGATAAAACGTTCAGTTTCCGCTTTCAACCCTGCACTACGGGTTTTGTCTACGTCAGCTTGTTTGGTACGGGCAGAGTATTGGCCATGAAGCGGTTTATCTTGCCATCGCTTCTGTATCTGGTCGGTTGCATTCGTCTTTGCTGTCCTTTTTTGGTATGTTGCAGTTTCAGCCGGTGTATTGTGCTGTAGTTGCATCTCTACGCCCATTTGAAACTCCACTTTGAATTTGTTGGATTCTTTCATTACGGAGTAAAGACGCTTACTGCTTTCATGTTCCTTGACGCATACCATCATCCAGTCTTCTCTAGTTTCCAAATATCTTTGGAGGCCAATTGTTGTAGTTTTGTAGGACAGTTCTAGTTGAACTAATCCTCTGCCTCCTTCGGCTCTGAGCACGGATTATTATTATTATTATTATTATTTCCAAATATCTTGCTCGGGTGATAAGTATCATATTTCAACTCTTACCCGACCTGAGATATGACAATTATGACCCAGTAGAAGAAGGAAATAAGGAAAAAAATGTGTGTTCAATAGCTGAGATCCGGAATATATGTGTATACAACATAAATCCACGGAAATAATAATAATAATAATAATAATAATAATAATAATAATAATAAAAGAAAATCATTATTATTGCGATAAAATATTTAGTTAAAATATATAATATAATGGTAATAACGATAGATATTCATTTTTAGGAGACAATAGACGAGTATTAACCGAATTTTACGTCTCCATTACGTTTATCTCTTTTGTAAAAAGAATTTAGATATGTCTAATTATCTAACGTTATTAAGTAGAGAAGCTGTGTCTTTTCAACATATTCTAGTTAAATACAAAAGATATAATTTTGCATTTTACAAACCAGATTTTTACAAACTCTGTCCTATGCAGATTGAATTTCAGAGTCAAACATACCGAAATGAAGAAACAATATTCTTGACTGAAAGTTTAATGAACAATAATCATCACTACTTTTCTACTAGAGGTTTCTTTCTATGTGCTATATGCTTAAGATGGGTTTAAGGTTCGATGAAGAATAGAGTAAGATTTGAGTTATTCAGGTCGTCTTTACCAGAATTGAATTGAACAAATACGCACTTTTCCGTCTACGGTTTTTTCTTGTCTCCCCATTAGATCAAACGAATTATAATTGGTTTTTATAACTAAGTCGAATATTACTTCATTTTAAAAATATTATTAAAAATGATTTTATCTGGTCTTTTGAAATTGAGAATTTAACTGGGCTAATGATTTCATTGTCCTAAAATATCGACTGTTATACCTTCAGAATGTCTTCAGAATCCTCGTGTATATGACAAACTTTAGATAGTTTCCCATTGAAAATATATTTCCCATTACGAATAAAGCAAGGGTCCTATAGGAGATATGTGTAAAAGACCAGCGACATCACAATAATAAATTTAAAGCATTTAGCGGATACGAATAACATCCCTTGGAATGGGCAGCAGAATGAGAACAAGCTAGCAACATATATTAAATAAAATGTTACTCGAAAAATCATGTCCGATTATAGAATAAATTTTTTGTGTTTTAATACATTATTTTATTAGTTGCAGAAAATAGGATACTCATCCCTAATGATTAAAATGACTTCCTAGTTAATTTTAGATCAATTTCTGCCCACATTAACAGAGCATAGAGCAAAGGGTTTTACCTGCGATCGAAAAGTACAGAGCTGTTGTCTGAAGTTCCACAGTTCGCATACGAGTCTTGAAGATCAAGTCGGTTGAAGTCGGTTCAGCAATTGTCAATCAACATTTAAAAACACTATTAAAAATTCCTGCTTTAAAGTGTCAGAGAAATGTTTCAGATAGTGTCAATATCTCAGCAATTTCGGACAATCTGACAAAAGTTGGAAAAGTGATGAAACTCAAGAAATGGGTTGCATATAAACTCGGTGAATCTCAAATAGTCCGACGTTGTGAAGTCTGTTCGATGTTGCATCTGCGAAATTTGAATGATCCATTTCTTTATCGAACAGTGACATGATATGAGAAATGTATTCTTTATGTCAATCTTAACCGATCGGCCCAATGGTTTGCTCAGGATGAAACACCCAAACACTTTCAAAAGGCAAAATTGTATCAACAGAAATTTAAGGTGACTCTTTGGTCATTCGTCATTATAGCTTTCTTGAATCAAAACGGAGAAACACTGCTAAAATTTTACTGGTATCAACTAGATGAAAAGTACATTCAGTCAAACAAAGTGTCTCCGGATCTGTTTAATTGACGATGTCCAATTATATTTCAGGACAATGCTCGGCCACATTTTATTGGGATGATGGTGCAGAAGCTTACCGGTTTCGGATAGGAGTATTTGCAACTTCCACCATATAACCCCGATTTATCGCCCACTGAATAGCGCTTTTTCAAACATCTTGGAAATGTCTATATCAAAATCTGTGTGGTTTTTTTTATAAATATTTTCATGGTAATTGTTCGGGTGAGGTCTTCGTTACGATACCTAAACGTTTTGAATTTAAGCACAGTACAAGTCTAGCTTCAAGATGTCATTAGTTTACAGTTGAGCTTGTTAGATGTAACCATAAATTCTATGCTAACCGTTTCTTTTCTCATTCATGAAACTCTTCTTGTTCCATGTTTTCCAGCCAATTTTAATCTGCAAAAATCTAAATGCATTGTCAATCGCTATCTACTGTCCTACTGATTACTCTTCCCGCTCATTAGTGCTTCTTTTCCCCACACCCTGTAACTTTTTGTGTCTTAGTGACTTTACTATCTGGCATGGGTTGATACCGATTAAAAAAAAAGAAAGATACACGTCTATAAGAAGATGCAGAAACAGCATTCAAAGATTTGTTGGATATCGAAACCATTAGACTTTTATCGTAAGGGCATAAATAACCTCAGTGGGAGAGATGTATAAATGTTCAGGGTTTCTATTTTGATCGATTTAAACATTGTTTCAATATATTTACTCAGGAATAAAAGTAGATTTAAAAATCGGACATTATTTTCCGAACAATCTAATAAAAGATTTATATTGAAATCGCCATTAGGATAATAACTATGGCAGAAACTTGATGGAAACTGTGGAATTATACAGCCGAAACTTTAAGAAAAATAAAAAAAAAGGCGTTTAGAGTGAAGAGATCTTCATATAATGTTGTTTTATAACGTCTGTTTCAGAAAGGCTAATTCCCAGCGCTTGAAAATGAACAAAAAATACATAGGAAGTTTAATGTTCATACTTAAACTCAAAACGTGAGTAAATAGACGTTTCTGGTTGACTGGTAATATCATTCATTTAATGGAAAAATATCTTTTTGATAAGAGTGAGTTTCATGAATGTTAGGAGAGTTTCGCTGCTGATGAATAGAGCATAAGACCTTTCACAGAAATCTATATTCTCAATGGGTTATACATAATGCAATATCTGCTCATATTTCAGCATTGGCAAATTCGCAATTGCAGTTCCACTAAAGCGTATAAAGTTTTAATGAAATTCAGTCGCTGTTTTAGAAATTAGATGGCATTTTTTTAAATTTGTTCTTCTTGAACAGAATGAAATCTTTTCTACAGATCTTTAAATGGAAGAAAGGGCACTTGCTTTCGCAACGAGAATGTTGTCGTTTTTATATTATTTTTCACCGCAATGAACGTTACAAGGGACATTCAAGGTGGAATTTTACTGAAAGAGCTTGTTGTGAAGGGAAAATGTAAGTAATGTATATTATATGCATACATAGGATAGATGACAGTTGATCATAGACTTAAAGGTTGATCCATGAAGCTTCCTCTCGGGAGTATATTAAGCAAAGTAACAGTTCTGGTGAAGAAGTTGTTTAATTGGAAGATCCCGCTTAAATATGAAATACAAAAGTGATCCTGCGTATATGGAATGGCGGATCCTAGCTGTTAAGATCTAAATTGGTGTAAGAAAGGAATTTTATTTGTATGATAATTTGCTATGGAAAAAGCGATAGACTATCAATAGGACTGCGTTTCGTCTGTAGGAAAATATTTTTGGGTGAAAAATAAACCATGACGCAAAGGCCGCGGAAACTCTATTGATCTCTGTCAAGGCTGGACATTTAGGATTGGATAGTTACAGACTATATATGGCAGCAATAGTCCATATCTGGTCTGATCTATCACTTATAAAGACACAGCATCGCAAGAGGAGACTTCATCTTTGCAACCGTCAGATCAAACGAAAACGAACTAATGCTACCTTATCTGGTCTGGAGATGGCTAATCGTTTATTCGTTTGGAGCTGAATGATTAATGATATTCCTGTTTCTAGGTGAAAGATTGCGTTTTTACACAGAGTCAATTATTTTCAGGTTTCAAAGTAGAGGAATATAAATCTACTTTTTTATGTAACTAAACATTTACATATTTCCGATTGTTAAAACTGTTTTCGTGGCTTTTTAAAATGAAGCATACACATATACGAGGGTCGGCTGCAAAGTTCATGGGCTGACGAAGGTATAAATGTAAGCAGATGCACCAGTTGGTAGACGAAAACACATCCAAATATACCAGAAGACAACAGCACGACAGCCTGTTGTTGTATACTGATACAGTTGCATATATTGGGCAGCCTATGAAAATTTCAGCCAACCCTCGTACATATAGAGTAACGGATCATGGATAGTTAAAATAAACGTATATCAAAAACAATTCTTTGGCAAGTATATTAAATTTCTGCATGTTTGTTTGAACAAAAATCAAACGACAAATGTAAGTAAAGGGAGTGGAGAATAAGGAATTGTTTTATTTTATTGCGATGAAATATCAACGAAGCTGTACGCGTGGGAAAAAGCCGATGACACACACACACACACACTCACACACACACACATATATATATATATATATATATAAACGAAACCATGTATATATATATATATATATATATATATATATATATATATATATATATATATAAGTGTAAATGGATATAAAATCCGACAGAATGAAGAAATTTTGAAAAAACAAACAAAAATCCTTAAATGTAGTTAAATGAAAGAAAAAAAAAAAAAAATTTTTTTTTCTTTCATTTAACTACATTTAAGGATTTTTGTTTTGTTTTTTCAAAATTTCTTCATATATATATATATATATTTATACATCGTCTCATTAAATAATATAGACAAGTGTTGTCTATTTATTTTATGTAAAATTTGTTCGTAACTTGATAAGTTTGATAAAATTATCATTAAACGAAAAAGAAATTCACAATATTGATCCATATTTTTTAATATAATCTAAGCTTTCGGCTTACTTAAGCCATTATCAAAGATGTAAATCACAAACATATTAAACAATATACGGACACGACAGTGATGATAGTCTGTCATTGTTTACATAGTGGATAATATAAGCAACCAAAAAAAAACTGTCATGATACATTTCCATAAAAACTCAAAATGACACACTTTGAACAGCTTAGTTGTTCAGAAACTGCAAACATACACATTCTCTCTCTCCCTCTCTCTCTCTCTCTCTCACACAAACACACATACACACACACATATATATATATATATATATATATATATATATATATATATATATATATATATATATATACACAGATTGTGTATGTGTGAGAGAGAGGGAGAGAGAACTTTACAGTTAGGACCCGAAAATGCCATATATGTAAGGTCACCTCATTCGCCTTCTCTTCGGGAGGGAGGGAGAGAAAGAGAAAGAGAGAGAGATAATGACGGAAAAAAAGAAAGCGAGAGGAAGAGAGCGGGAGTGTGATGGAGAGAGCGGCCGATCCTCTACTGCTCAGCCCGTCTCCCTCCATATTGAAAATTTCCCAGGTAAAGTTGCAGTCAATTTGATGTTTTTCGCCGTTTAGGTCGTGCCGCTGTTGCAACACTTGGAATGTAGCTACTTATAATTTACGTAGTTTGTCATAGCCATGCACCTGTGAGAAACCTATAGAAAGTAACAAAAAAATTCTTTTATTTCGTCCACTGTATTTTATTCAAATCTCTTTTTTTCTTGATGTTGTTTTTCTGTCCATCAGTTTTGTAGCCTACTTTCCGCTAAAGAATAGTTAGATGTATGGTGTTACAGCTGTGGTTTCTGCAGAACATAGGTTTTTACAAGGTGGGCTTACCAGCCGCACGCCGAACCTGTTTTGAATTCACTGTTCCCCTTCTAGTGAACCAACAAGAGAGTGCAATCTTCAATGGGCAGAGAAGTAATGGCTTCATACATTTTCCTAGTGCTATTTTTGCGAAATTGAACGAAATGAACTTTCCGGAATTTGAACTCGGGACGTCCATTGCTCGTGTATGCATTCATCCCTTCTTCCTCTTCTATAAATCAAATTGAAGGGCAGACAAGACTCTACGCTTCGTTAGTAACAAATAAAGAAAACTTGTGAAATCCAATCCTTGTTGGTCAATGTCTGGGAAACTCCAACCCAAATAAACTACTTACTACATAAACAACGTATCACGTGGTGAGACTGTGGGTCTATACTCCAGCGTAAAGTCTAATTTCTCTAAGAAGGAGGAGGAGAAAGTTTGGTTTGTTTAACGGAATATAAAATCATTTCTTGTGATTTTTGGTATTTTTTTCTAAAAAATTATTGCTGGTGTTTTATTTTACACTATATATATATTCATGAATAAAAATGACAATAGGAAAACTAGTAATTGCTGACGCGTTTCGTCCAATGTGGACTTTATCAAAGCAAAATACGAAAATGAAATTAATTGAACAAAATAACTAATAAAAACAGAATGTTCCTAACAACTGGAATGTGAGAAACGCTATTTTCATATTTTTAACTGAAAATAACGTCAGTATTTGTCACGTGTTGAGAATATTGTCATTATATCTTTTGCTAGGGACATTCTGTTTTTATTAGTTACTTTGTTCAATTAATTTTACTTTCATATTTTGCTTGGACGAAACGCTTCAGCAATTACTAGTTTTCCTATTGTCATTTTTATTCATGAATATAGTTTTATCTACTGGTAGAATCAGAGAAATTTTCATATATATATATATATATATATATATATTCATGTTTTAACCTCAGCTGGGACCCTAACGGGTATTACCGCTCTAGGATCAGTGTGGATCGGGGAACACAGTCATTAAGTGAGGGTTCTAAATTCCTCAAAACCTCCCGAACAAAGGTCTGGTTGCCGGATGTAATTTATTGTCATACCCATGACGAACGAGGAGCAGGAAAATAGAACATTATCTATGAGAACTTACGATGAAAGCTATTTAACACACACACACACACACACACACACACACACACACACACACACACACACACACATATATATATATATATATATATATATATATATATATATACTGCGTGGACTTCTATAAAGATCAAGATCTTCGGTATGTACTATTAATCAAAAAAGTTCAATTGAATAAATTGTTCATTTATTTTGACCTTGTCTTTTATATTCATCTACGATTATTGATTGTTTGAACATATCTGATCGGGTAGGTCAACAGTGGTTCCTAATTTGATTAACTCTCAATCAATTTAATTCCACAGAGTTTCCATTCTACCTAAATGAGAATAACAATCTTTCAGGTAAACGCATATCAGTTATAATTCATAAAATCTTTGAAGCATAACATGGAAAAGTTTTGATTAAAACTGAAATCATTGATTTAATTCCGAATTGAAGTTTTCTGTAATACATTAAATAACAAACATCTAGTACCTGAAGCTTTATATGTACTTCTTACTGCTGTCGAGCTTATAGGAAATAAAAATTCTAATTTTTACAGTAGACAGGTGCTCATCGCTTGTAAAATTGGTCCTACAATCTTTCTGTAATCTATTTCCACCTGGCTTTGTAACGAGTTAAAATCAAGTTACTAAATCTCTAATTACGAAATTCATCTGTCCATGATAAAATTACAAACACTTTTAAAATTAAAAACACTTTAAAACACTTTTAAAATTAAAACACTTTTAAAATTAAAACACTTTTTACTGAGTGGTGTTCCTACTGTATATTAAGAAATTCTTGATAAAATCCAAAGAAGAATCAGCAATATTATTGGCCCTGACCTGGAGTTTAGCTTCAGTCACTTTCCCAGTGCCCTTTCTATTAATAATTTATAGTATCTGTTCGGGTGAACGCCCCGCTATAGTACCTAGACTTTTTGAATGAGCGCAGTACTCGATTGGCAATAAGGTCTCATCAATTCACAGTTGAACTGTCTAGATGTAACCGTAATTTCTTGGCTGAAAGTTTTTTCTATCTCACTTCTCATAGAACTCTCTTCCAGCTCCAGCTTTCCAGCGAAATTTGATCTTTAAATATTTAGAAAATATTTTTAAATTGTAAGATTTTTTTAGATACAACTTTTACTAACTAAACCATGAATGGGAAGATGAGTGGATTTCAGGGAATTTGCGCCTATGTGAATATCAATGAACCCAACGGTAATTGGGACTAAGTTCTCCCATTGATAATTCCAATCAATTATCCATTACACCACCAAAACATGCTATTCGAAAGTTGTCATCAATCTAGATGCTGATCAGGCAGGACGTTGCTTAACTTCGGTGATCTTACTTCAACAGGTGTTTCAACGTGATGTGGAAAGAATGCTGGAGGAGATCGCAGCACCGATACGATCCAATTACTCCTAATGTAAATAATCTAAATAATGATGACTCTTAATCCGGAAACGTTCTGATAGAAAAACAAAACAAAATCAAGAGAAGTCCATGGATATTTAAAATAAACGTTCTTTGGCGTGTATATTAAATTTCTGCATGTTTGTTGGAACAAAAAAAAAAGAAACGAAAGATTAAGGAATTGTTTTATTTTATTACGATGAAATAAATCAAGAAAGCTGTACGCGTTGCTAACCGAACGCTCTTCTGTGACCAAATCGGTAAAGGTACGTCAAGCTAAATGACGGTTCCGTATAGGATACATGTTCGCATCCTGTCGGAGGACGAATATTTTCTGTGAAAATTTCTCGGACATTCAGGCCGGTAAATATTGCTTTATATATATATATATATATATATATATATATATATATATATATATATATATATATATAAATCCCGTCGATCGAGAAGAGAGTTTCATATACATTCACAGTAGTGCAGAGTTCACGTTCGAAGAAGGTCACCAAACCACACTATTACGTATTGGAGATTTTATACCTTGATTACCTTATACCAAAGTTTCGACAATATTACATTGTATATTAACAATCATATATAACCACATAAAATACATCAAATCACAGATACAGAGTTCGATGAGTAAATTTTCTCCATTTTCTATTTTCATTTCGCGCATGCGCGTTGTTTGGTTTGATTTTATCGACTAGGTAGTGTAGTTGAGCACCGTCTGTGAGAAAAAGTGTAAAATGAGGCAATACACTCCGCCAGAAATTTTGAAACGGCATGCGGTGCTGCAGGGAATTCGCGCCGGAAGTTCAAACACGAACATTTTAATTGTTTGGGTGTCAACCTGAGGAGAGTGCAGAGGATTCGGTAAGAGTTGTATGAGTCTGATGGGGATTACGAATGGAGGGCAGGTCGGAAAACTCACTCGGATCTTTCTGATGAGGAAAGAACTCCCGAATTTGTTTATGAGAGACTTAAACTGAACACAGAGGCCTACGTCATATGCTTTGAGATGACATTGTCATTCTGGGTCAAGTGGAAAACTGTTGGTAGACCCTACGTCTGGCAACAGGACTCTTCACCGTACCACATAAGCAGGAGAACCCAGTCATGGCTGCCTGACAATTTCTCCGACCACATCACCCCTTACATCTGGTCACCTAGCACCCCAGCCTGCAACTTCTTGGAGTATTCAGATGTATGAGCGCAGTTGACCAGGAAACCAAGAAAATTACCTGTAACACCTAAAATGAACTGAAAACAAGGATTATGGAAGCATTCAACAACTTAAACAAGGAAACTGATTTTATTGAATGAATTTACTTATTCGTATTTCAAGATAGTTTTGTGTAATTTTGGTAAATATATCTGTAAATATTTAAATGTCAACTCTTGAGTTTCATATATATGGTGTGAAGCTTAGAGCTTTTCCAAACGTAGAGGTATATATATATATATATATATATATATATATATATATATATATAATTTTAAGTTATTATATTTAAGGGTTAAATAGATCCATATCAGGGATAAAGCGTATGTAATTATACAAGCGGATATTGAAGTCAACACCAACAGGCGACAGTCTGTTTCTTTTCTAAACGCAATCGTCAGACAATGCACGATATGTTTGGTGTGATTTATTTTTTAACTTCCCAGATATGTTTAAAATTAATTGTACTGGTCGCGAATTTACTAATTATTAAAGATGATTTGTGTGTGTAGTTTATTTGCTTCCAGGGTCCTTCAGGTACTGCTATGTATATTTTGATTTTACAGTGTTTTGGTGTATTACATTGTTCTGCAAGCATTAACCGTTTAAGGGGCATTCGTTCTTTACTCTACAGTTACATGTAGGTTAAATTCGTTCATGTGGTTTGCTGATTATTTTCCTGTTTTGCTTTTTATTATTTGCATCATGTTCTCACTGTTTTACTGTCTTTTCGTTTAATATCCAGTGGAGAGTGCTTCATGTGGGGAAGTTTCTGTTTATGAGTTTAATGAATATTTTTCCTAAGTTTGTTTTTACGTTTTCGTTATAAGGTTGGCTGAACCGTAATATTTTTCTCTTGTTCGCATTGTTGTGCTGTTTGGTGTGTATGTGAGTAATAGGAGGAATCTACTATATTTTAGGGTTGTTTCACAGTTTGTCTTATTTTTTTTTAAATCTTTAATTTTTGATGATTGCGTGAGAGCACATGAAACTGGACGTCATGATCGGTCACTACCCAGCTGAAATTTGATTTAAATTATATTAAAACTCTGCCATTTTTATGGCTTTGAGCACTATTTTGTCCAGTGTACAGTCTTAGGCAGACTCTTTTGGAAGCTGCTTATGCTTATTTCTAATTATAGATGTTTTGGCAGGGGTGAATTTAGTGACCCGGTATTGTATTTTCTTTTTTTCATCAATTTTGATCTTGGCCGGATAGGTTACCCTCTCACTGGTGAGTTTGGTTGACTTACCATCTTGGACTTGCCAGGTGGTATATGTGTTCCTATTTTACTAACTACAGATAACAACTGCCTGATGATTGCGCGAAAGCGCATGAAATTGGAAATTGTGGTCGGTCACTGCCCATCTCAGATTGGACTTAAAATATATTAAAGCTCTGACATTCTTGATGGCATTGAGCACACTTTTAACCAGTGTACTGTCTTGGAGAGATTCTAATTACACACACACACACACATACACACACACATACACATACGCGCCCGTGCGCTCGCGCGCGCGTGTGTGTGTGTGATTTACCTATTGTTTAAAATAGTGCTTCATGTATGGAAACTATTCTAAATAATCGGCAGTAAAGATAATTCTGAATAGGGTCGAGATCGATAACCAGTAAAGTTTCTTAATCATTTCCGATGAAAAATCAGCATGTCACACAATATAAACTTTATATTTGCAAGTAAAAAGATCAATTTTCATTCATTTGTTTGAAGGATAAACGTCTTTCAAGATTGCGTAACATACATAAACAGAAAGCACTAATTTATTCATTAGGTTCTCGCAGGAGTAATTAGGTATAATCAATAAATATATTTAAAAAAAAAAAACAATTGAATTCTTTTTTACTGGAGGGGAAACTGATTCTTGAAAAAGAAGAAATATATTGGCTTATAGTTAATTCAGCTTTGTTAGTCGACAAATACAAAATCAAAATAATATTGAAAAATGGCTTTTCTGCAATTGCGGAGGGTTGATTCATGCTTTAATATTATGGAGGGATACAAGTTCTTTTCTTTTTTCGATAAGAGAGATGGAAAACTTAATTTTAATTCATGCGGAACTAAAATCTGTGATATATATGCATAGCCTGAACGCTGACGTTTCAACCCGTCTTTCTATAGGATCCGTGTATAGATTGTGAATTTAAATGTATTAATGTAAATATTGAAAAATGAGATTAGTAATTGGTAACGAAGAAATGTTGTACAAAGATCAAAAAAGATATCTAATGTTTAAGAAGATGGCGCCGTAGCTGAGATATTTTAAAGTGGTTCACGAGGTTCAGAAATGAAAAAGAAATGATCGGGAAAAAAATGAAACTTTCGGCAAGCCTGCATTTGTTGATGCTGTACAAATCGAAACACTAGTTGCACATAATTAAAATCATACAGCGCGGGCCATCACAGAGATACTTCACAAGCTTCACATGCTTATTGTAAGGCATTTGAAAACACATTTGAATTGGTAGATCAATTCGATATATAGGTTACTCACGCTTTCATAGAAAAGAAAAGATTTAATAGACCGCATTCCAACTTTCAGAAACGCAATAAAACAAACACATTTTTGAAAAGAACGATCACAAGCAATCAAAAATGGAGGATTTTCAATGACGTGTTGTGAAAGTCCGTCCATGCGAAAAAAAAGAAGCAAAATGACGGTTTGCATGTAGTATATTGCTGCTGGCCTCAAACAAGGAGACGAACACACATATATATATATAAATATATAAATATCTTTATTGTTTGTGTTGCGGCGATTGGGTAGAGTGAAGGAGAATCAAAGAAATTAGAATTATGCATACACGAACTGATGGAAACAGTTCTTCGGTGAAGCTCTAGCCAGCCTCGAGTCCAAGAAGCGGACGGTTTAAATAAAGTTTTGACATATACCCAACTTTTAGTGGCCGCGCCTCTTCTGGCATGCACCCACGCAAGCACGTATTTCCTTCCTCTCAGGGAACCTCTGCACCCCTGTTTATTTTAGCCACTAATAGAGCGGATATAAGGCCAAATGTTTTGTCCTCAAACGATATCCAACATGCACCCTGAAGAAGTTGATGCTGTATATCTGGGTAGATTGAATGGGCATTATTTATCACAAACTCCCCGAAAATCAGACCATGGATACAAACAATAATGCTTCAAATAGGACCCAATAAAAGCAGTAATCGATAGAAAGCGTTTTGTACTAGCCAATTAGAATTGTGTTCTCTTCCATCTGGACAACGCCAGGCTCTCGTCTCTTTGTAAACTCGATAGAAATGAATATATTTTGAGTGGTATAACTACACTCACTCTACTTATCAGGCCTTGCAACGTTGGATCGAGCCCGGTTTTGATACCTGCAAGATTTCTTGAATGAAAATAATTTCAGTTTCCTAGAAGTTTTTAAAGACACCTATACACTTCTTTAACTTGAAAAATGACTCATTCTGCGACGATAGAATAATGAAACTGATTCAAATTTGGCGAATGTTGTGGAGCAAATTAGCATTTTGTCGTTGAAAAAACATATGTACACACATCTGCATATTGTCGTTGAATTTCAGTTAGCAACAATATAAAACTTTTTAAAGATCAAATTGTTTAATAAAAAATAGAGATTGGATGTACAATTTGAAGTGATTTTCCACTTTCTTATATGACATATGAAATTGTAGGAACTCTATTGAATGACAACCTGATTTATGTCTTAATATTTGTTGAACTTTTAATGCAAAAGCTTACCTACCAATTATATAGTTTAGTTTGCTCAAGTGGCCACAATTAGCAAAATGTGCGATGCGGAATATGAGCTAAAAGTAACATTTTATGTTAATATAGCATCTTGCTGTTGCGGCCTTGTCGATGGCAAATATAAAACATGCTTCTTTCGACATCATTATTATCAGTAAAACTTTGATGGGATGACGAAAAAAATCAGCGTTATTTATGTTCATGTAATTTTTAATTATGAAACATGTTCAATGTATTATTTATATATAATGTGTTCATATAAATCATGGTGTCAAATTTCTTCTCTTTTTCCATGGGTAGTATCCTTTTAGGAATGCATGTACTATGTAGCTCTTAGTATGGTCTGATATTTTACTATATTTCCTAACACATATTATGCCCACCATTTATATAGACTCGTTAGTTAGGTAGTTCACTACCTTCATCTGTCTCTCTTGCGTTTAATACGTCCTGTGAGTGTACAATTCTTTAAACCGTCATTCCTCATTATGCACCCTAGAACATTGAACTAACTCTTTCAGTAGAAATGCCGTTAAGATTTACAACAAAACCGTAATTAATTTCATTATTAATTTTATAATTATACGATATTAAATACATCGCTTTTATGAAAATCAATTCATCTGAAGCAAGGCGGTACCACCACTAAGAGGCAAGGTGTTCCTGAAAGTGAAAAAATATGGTACGGCTTTTGAAGGAACCAGGAAAACAATAATTGTATACATTTCAGAGTTTAGGATAAGTTAAAAGTTTAGATTTGAAATAAAATTTGGAAGGAACCGTAAACACAATCCTAAAAAAATGAAACAGGGAATAAACCTCTACTTCTGTTTAAAAGAGTGGGGAAGAAATGTGAATCGGGAGGTAGGCGAACTAATTCACCTCTGTTTTGGAGGAAATATAGTGAAAACTTTAGAGCTTAGGCCGAGAAATTGAAATCGAAGTTGAATTTAGAAAAAAAAAAAAAAAAACAGAATCCAATCCCAAAGAGGAAAAGAAGGATAAACAGCTACTCCTGTTCAAAAACGTATTTACTGAATATAAGGTAGTTTTTTTTTTAAGCAAGAGGTCTTTGTTCATTATGTTTTTTTTTCTATATTTGTTTGAGCATTTTTTCTTCCCTTTTAGCAATAAGCGTTTGATTGCTTGAAATTCATTTACACATTTGTAAATGTTTTTCCAAATTTATTTCAGTAATATTGTATTTTTTCGATTTTTTGTAATCTTGAAAATCTCTCTCTTCCTAAACGCCTTTTACAAATTAAAATGTTGCGTTAATTTGTGTTGGTGAATTTGTGTATGAGGAAAAGTTTTCCAAAAAGGGACGAGGTGTTGGCTTTCCATCCGTTTTTCTTGTTATAGTTTCTGTTCAGTAAAAAGATATTTAAATTTGACATAAAAACAATGTGGCTATATATATATATATATATATATATATATATATATATATATATATATATATATATATAGCCAAGAAACCGCCCTTCGGCGGATATTATGTTTGCTCCTGTGCAAGGCTTGTGAGCTATCGTCTTTTACCTTCAGTGTCCTATGCACATAAAATTTATAAGAATTTTGAAATAATAAAATTATTTTATCTTTATTCGACACCTTAATTCGGCATAATCTTTCTTCGTATACCCAACCGATGTTCCGAGTTTCTTCACATTTATTTTGAGCGCAGTGTTTTATTTTCTTTTAAATTCACCATTCTGTATAATCATTTCTCATAAAGTCACTCTTAAAACCCGAAGTATGCAATATTTCAAATACGTCACAGTACGCGAGCTAGAAAAAGAAAACAAACATGAGCAACGTAACGTGCTCCGTTTAAATTTTAATTATGGTTTAATTAGACAAGATCACTTGCAATTGCAACAAAAAGCGAAATTAAAGTTATAGCTTTAATGAAGAATTGTCTTTAAATCTTTCACTCTGTTCCGTATTTAAATTTTACTTTAAATTAATTATTTATTTAATTTTTAATCAAGTGTAACTACAATAGTTACAACTTGTTACTTCAGGTTGTTTTTGATTAGCCGAGATCGGAAAACGGACACACGTACACTACACTATTTAGATAGATAGATAGATAGATAGATAGATAGATAGATAGAAGCATGTTTGGTTAAAGACCAACAAATATTCAGTGTTTTTTTTTAATTCTATATTTCTGAACTTTGGTTTGGGTTACGGTACATATTGTAATATTATTGTCCATTGCGTTAGTAATTTGGGTTTTCATAAGACATGATCAAAGAGACCTGATTTTTTTTCCTCTTAGCCGTCCTAACCAAAGCACGTGAGACTCATTCAAGAATATCTAGACAGAAAAAATATATTCCCCTAGGACTACAAGGCTGATTTGAAAAGGTTGATAACGGAAAGAAACAAACAGAAGACGAAGCAAAAGGAAATGGCGAAAAGTAAAAAAATAAAAAAAATAAAACATAAAAAAAAACAAGAAAGAAAAGAAAACAATTTCCTCTCCAAAAAACAAACAAACAATATATTCCGAAAAACTTGAAACCAAATTGATGAAGGCAAGCAACATAGACATTGTATGTAAATGTGGAGAAAAATGAAACATCAAAATATCATCTTTCAATCGAAATCAAAACAGAAGCAATATATAGGTCTGAAAAAAAAAAGTTCGAATCACATTTCAACGATAACCAAACTAAACAGATGATGTCCCTTGAATTAGAAAACAGATTAATATACATCAGAGCATTACAATGTATGACTCCGAAAATAAACAATAACGACCCTAATGGTGAAAAGGTCGAGGTATCTGTAAAAATGACCAATAATAATATAGCATTATTTGCCATAGAGAATGGACTCTTGAAAACAGCGTACCATTTCCCTGAATTTAAAAAATACATTCTAAACTTCCTGTGGGGTCCTGAATCAGACACACACATCGTTAAAAAATGGGATATATTGCGTATTAATGCACAATGGAAACAAATTTTAACGTCAAGACCCTCATATGTACATATATATCTGGGCACCTCGAGGCTGTGTAATGGTTAGCAAGCTTGGCTCGCCAGAACAATTACAACTGAGTAGTGAGTTCGATTCTCACGGGGTGCCTTATATATTCAGTCTTGTGTCACACCTAAGCTACGCTTGGAAAATCACTATACAGAGAGGTATCTTAATTAGCTCCATTATGGTGAAGTTACTAGTAAAAATGTTATGAACTATGCTGTCACCTTTCCATAAAGATTATTTCCTCACGACCACGTTTGGCTTTCATTCTGGTAAGGATGTGATAATAATATCGTCAACAGACATAGCTTTCTGCTAAGAAAGAGTTCAGCAGGCGGTTTACAAATTGAAAATACCAAAAACAAGCAAGTACATGATTTTAAATATCTAGGAATTGTTTTAATAAAAAAAAGAGACCCAAATCGGAAGACGTAATACGATAATAGAGGATACCTTCCCAAAGTTAAACAAATTAGTAAAAAAAAAACAAGCTTTTCGTTAGAAACAAATACAAGAATGCTTAAATTTTATGTAATATCGGTTCTTCTATATGACAGTGAATGTTAGACAATCATTTCAAACATGAAAAGGATAATTGAGACAATGTGGTTCTGCAGACGTGTGGTGAGAATACTATGTACTGGGATTTTAGAGGAAATGGGATAAAAAAGGACACTTGTTATTAACATGAGAAAATGAGAGTTACAATAAATTTAACACTAAATGAACATATTGGAGTCAAAACGGACAGTAGAAAGCAGTGTCTGACATTCATAAGAAGTTTGTGTAAATTGATGTCAGAAATGGGAGTAATAGAGATAGCAAAAAACAAATCTACCAAGAGTTATAAAGGGCAAAAAATTGTGGAACGCCATGATCGCCCACATTTTGAAGGGACACAGACCCTACAAAGATCAGGCTGTAACGATTATATATATATATATAATGGGGCTAACAGCTAAAATGTCCAAATTTTGGATTAAGATTTGAACTGCTGTATCTTAGAAATGATTAAAGATATCTTACTGGAATTCTCCGAGGTTGCTATAACACTATTGGTGTCTATTTTGAACAATAAGAAAGAATTTAACTTTAAGTTGAAATGATGATCCTTGTTGCTGTTGTGACCTCCTGCTCCTTTTTTTCTCTCTACACCCTCTTATTTTTTTAAATTATTCACCCTTATGTTGATGGTCCTTAATTGACTTTAAAGATGGAAGCCTGAATATGATTACTGGTACCATTATTGAATGTCTGAATGATCTTTTTCTTCAAACCACTGCTCATTTGGGAAGATATATAGAAAAAACGATTTTAACCGGTTCTCTTTCTAGCTGAATAACTCAAAGGGATTTTTCAGTGATTTTCACGACAAGACATCTGGGATAGAGAAAATTATTTTAGTGAATTTTAAATATTAAACATTTTGTAGCATGGACAATTATCCCATGCTGGACAATTTTTCTGTTACACCGAATATATATATATATATATATATATATATATATTTATGTATGTATATGTATATTTAAAGTTAATTGGTAATCCTTATGCATAATTCCAGGGAGGATTAAATCCTGAGAGATCAATATAATAAACAGAGCAAGTGATAATTAATTAACAAAATTAAGACTTCAGAAAGCCATGGTAATATTTTATTTCGCGAAATCGACAATTCTGTTTTCGCTTCGCCAAAACAGGCGTTTTAAAACAATGAATGCTTTGACGAAAACAGTATTGTCGATTTCATGAAATAAAATATTACCATGACTTTCTGAAGTCTTAGTATTGTTAATTAATTATATATATATATATATATATATATATATATATATATATATATATATATATATATATATATATAATATAGCTCTTTTAAGTTAAAAATTAAGCGATCAGCTGACTAAAAAAACTTTTAAAAATATGGAATGATAGATCGGAAATTCTGTCTCGTTGTATACAAACTAAATGTTCTTTGTGAGTTCATATGAAGTGGGATCAAAAATATATGTAAATTTTATTTGATCCGCCACCGATAAATTTCCAACACACTTGCGTTTCCCCTTCTCTTCCTCAACTTCTAACACACATCACCTCGTGCGCATATTCATTTACTTTTTTAAACATAGCCTTGAATTTTTTTTTTTATTTAAATAAAATAATGCGTTAGGAAATCAATTGACCGAAATCGCCTGAAGTTACCGAAATGTTGAACGCAAGTTAGCGGAATCGGCTGAGCTTTTTTTTAATACGATATATATATATATATATATATATATATATATATATATATATATATATATTATTTGATTCAGTATGTATAAAATTATAATATATATATATATATAGTAATTGGTGCAGTATGTATAATATGATAAAAAGTAATCTTCCAAAGAATTAATCAGTAAAGTTAATGGCGAAGTCACTTCAAAACAGATCAATAAAATTTTAACTTATTAGCAACTCTCTGAATGACGCGATCTTTATGTTTAAAATTATGAGATGGATTAAATGTTCTGTTACAAGTACTTTCGAAGAAATTCGTTCTTTCACCATCAGGTATTGATATTGTTTTCATTTCCTTTCACAGCACGTTTCGATATTGTACCGTTAATAACTTTCACATTTAAAGAAGAAAAAAAAAACAGCTGTCGGCTTGCAATACATTTATTTTCGTCTTGAAAATTTACCTGAAATGAAAAAATATTAATCCCTGATGATGAAGGAGCGAATTTCTTCGAAAGTACTTGTAACAGAACATCTTATCCATCTCATACTTTTAAACATAATGATCGCGTCATTCAGAGAGTTGAAGACTTATTGAGTCAACACAACAACTCCAAACATTTTGTAATTACTTCTAGACCATTGTAGAACTCAACTCCACAAAGAGAAGCATGTCCCGGTTTATTACAAAGAAGAACAGGACAGCTATAAAGAAAAATATGAAAATAAAAATCAAATACAAGAACAGCCCTCTCAACAAATAAATTATTTGCTTAGACAACAAGAAAAACCGTGCTGCCATTTTTTTTTAAAAATCATTTATTTGTTCAATTTTCCGGAGACCTTCTACGTTTTTCTCTCTTTTCTGCTGCGCTTGTTGAGAAAACAACACAGGAGTTTCCTCTGATGTCTAATTTTAAAACATGTTTGAATTCAAATTTGAAATAAAAGTCACATATTATGCGTTTCTGAAAGACAGCAACAAAATACTCACAGAATTTTAAACAATTTATGAATTTAAAAATTTGTCATAAAATTAGGTATCAGAGAAATGTCTCGTGACACAGAAAAAAAAAAAACAAAAAGCCAGGAAGTCGTAGAAGTCGTCCTGAACTACGATCGCGACTAAAACGTATTTTTTAAGAACATCCATAACACGATTTTTTTCTTGTTGTCCGAGGAAACAACGAATGAAGAAAATAGTACTAAACTCTTATTAAATATCCGTCCTGATCAAGGAAGGTCTGAACAGGGCCATTTTAGCGAAATGCCTCTCGTGACAGATTCCTTGAAATTATTATATGTGCTCAGTTTTCCATCCAAACGTAAACAAAGAAATTTTTTCTAAAGAAGAAACGATTTTTTATTTATTAATCCGACATAATTTTATCAGTTTAAACTTTATTTTTAGTGGATAGACACTCCGTTTATTTATCAAAGAGTATATTTATTCATTTTGTCTATCGGCCTGAATATTCGAGAAGTTAAAGAAAAATGTGCGCTCTCCGGGACGATTCAAACTTGCGTCCATCTAGGCAGAGGGAAACCGTCGTTAGATTCAATGTTCCTTAATCGACAAGGCTTGGAAGAAGATTTGCGGATGTAGCAAAATTAATTAGTTTACGTTTCGATACGAAACTGAACAGATATGATCATTTCGGGGAATATATGACGAGAAAGATTTCGCTTAAATGGCATTGTTCAGACATTGTTTAATGGGCAAAGCTTTTTCGTGGCCGAGTCGTTTAAACAGGTCTGATCTAATACCAGTTTTTCGAAACGTCAGTGAATACAGGGCACCCTCCTCGCAGATGAAGAACAGCTTTGAGTTAAGAGAGATGTTCTTATACAGAAGGATGCCGATAATTCCATGGACCGAACATTTGGTAACGAGAAAGATTTAAGAAAAATGAATACAGATAGTACAGTTATCTATAGAATCAGAAATATCAGTTAAAGTTTTTTTGTGACACATAATTAAGAAAGAAGGATAACAGAATTTGAAATTCAAAGGACATATTGAAGGCAGTGAGGAAAGTAGTGTGTCACATAGCGTAAGAGCTTGTTTACCTGGTTGAAAAGACTGGGATTGAGAATGATGGCTAAAAGACAAAACAATCTAAAACATATTAAGGATAGAATACTATAGATGACAATGATCGTCTACGTTCTGAAGAGACATGGGGGATAGAAACAAAGAAGGAGAAGATATTATATATATATATATATATATATATATATATATATATATATATATATGTATATTCCTTTTCTTTTCGTAGATAAAAATTTGATAAAGCACCATAATGCAAATAATCTAGTAAGAGAAATGAAGGATTTCATAATGTTTTTAATTAACATATATTCTCTTGAGAAATACTTCAAATTTCAAAGCCATGTTTCCTTTTAAGCTAATCTATATTATATTTTAATACATATTAGGCTTGCATATATATTCGAACATTAAAGATGAATCATAATGTGGTATAAATGTCTCGAATAAAACGAGGATACGATGTAGAGAAGTTTGGATACATATATATCTTTCATTAATTCTCGAAGCTTCAAATATTCTTAATGATTAATATAAATGACAGATAGATATAGAAACACTGACCTTAAAGCAAGTGAGAAGAATTTCTTACATCCTCGCCAGAAGAAGAATCGAAATTTACAAACCACCCCCGAAGCCACATACCCTAACGCCAGTATTAATTAGTGAAGTCTTAAGTTAAAAAAAAAAACAGTTTTACTTTTGATACTTTTAGTTTCGTATTTTTAAGTCAGTACAATGATAAAATCACACTGAAGTTTAAAGGATTTAATACATTCATTGTGAAAACACATAATTGTCTTAGGCCCATTTCACTTTTTGTGCATTTAACGAATTAATATCCTAATCTTTTACAGAATGATTTCTCACGGTATGCTTTCTGAATTATTCTAATATCTTTCCACGTAACTCAAGCTTTCCTAGCAGTTGTACACTATTCAGCTTATACACGGTAACAATTCCTCCCGATGGTGTGCTTATATTCTTTGCAATATAAGGCACAAATATAAATTTAGATACCTTCACGAATTGTCTATCCGTAATGTTTAAAACGAATGTTTAAATATGGAAAAGCTTTCCCGAAACTTTTGGTTTTTATTAGGGTTTTTGCCGTAAGTGGGGGCAACTCTTAAAACACGTGACCTTTTAAGAATAGATGTATTGTTTTGTACATCAAAACTTCAAATGTCCTGCATCTATATATGAAAAAAATTGAAATTCCTTTAAAAATAATCGGGGTCATTAGATTGTAAGAAGCTTTTAAATTTATTGTTAGTAAATATAATTTTACTTAATAATAATATTCCCTAAGTAGTATCTCATCGAAATTGAACTTTAAAAGATTCAAAAACTTTATAAATTATTCAATTTTAAATTATAAAAAATTTAAAAAAATCTTCTAAAAATTAATTGTTCATCGAAAGATATTTTTTTCTTCAGACAATACTGACTTTAATATATATTATTCATAAAAGCAATTAAGAACTTTTCTAATTAATAATATCTTAGTTTTAATGATTGTTTTTTCTATTTTTCGATTCAGAACAGATTTTTGGTGAGAGCTGGTGTAATTTTGCAAAAAAAAAAAAAAAAAACATCTGTGATTTAAATTCATAAAAACATTCTTCTTTTAATTAGTATAGCCACTAGAAATTATCTCAATGAATTTCTCAAGCTTTCATAAAATTAAGCAAGGGGAAGAAACACATATAAAATAAAAGTATTTTTACAAAAATTTTCTAATAGAAATAATTTCACAAATAAATATATTTATCTGTTAATACTCCTGAAAATTTCATTAAAGTCTGAGTATTATTTAATCTTGCAAAAATTTCCAATCTAATGTGTCTCTAGCCGTAAAATAAGAGACAAAATTTACTATACTAAAAGTTAGTATAACCGCTGAAAGAAAAATATTTTTTTTTAATCAAAATTTGAATGTTCTAAAAACAAGTAAAAATTTTAATTATATAATCATTAGCTGGGTCAAAAACAAATATATACAAGTAATAGAATTTTGTAAGATTATAGTAATGATATATATATATATATATATATATATATATATATATATATATATATATATATATATATATATATATATATGTGTGTGTGTGATTGCTAAATATTTCTATTATTTTTCATCTTACTATATATATATATATATATATATATATATACTATCTATTTTTCTCATGTTGTCTGTCTGTGTGTCTGTCGTGGGCGTTGTTACCTCGCCCAGGTCGCATTTCTCACCCGATTTAGATGCGGTTTTCAACACAAGTTTGCAAATGGCTGCCGTAAGGACATGGCGGAGCCCGATTTTTGAGTTCGGAATCAGGTTCCGAAAAAATCGATAATCGAAAAACTTCTGCTTACAGAAGGAATAATTGCATTTCAACCAAATTTGACACCCTCTTAGAGTCTACCATTAGAAGTTTTGTCCAGAAGTTTCATGGCCACGGACCCCTAAACAGCGCGGAAAATCGATAAAACCCCAAAACCGATACGCCCAGATTACGTCTGAGCCGCATGTCGGTTTTTAGCGAAAACCGAGCGGATTTATGAAGAGGCCATTGGGAGTCACCATGTGAAGTTTCAACAATGAGCACCCCCCCAAGCAGAGTGCAAATCGACAATCGGTCAACCCTTAGAAATGTTTTTTTCCGTTTTTTTAAAGCTGATCGTATTGTGTTTATTTTGTTTAGTTATTTTTTCGTAACAGATTTAATATTTAGTATAGAGCTTAAAAAAGTTGGCAGTGTGATATAGGCAAGAAGTAAGGCAACATCATCACGGCAAAGGGCACTCCTCTAAAGGCAAGGAAGGGCAAAAATAATTTAAGTCAAGTGATAGCGATTGCTGTATTAGTCGTACTATTTTTTAATCAAGCACGGGCAACGCCGGGCCATGCTGCTAGTATATATATAATTAGGTTACAGTAGCGAATTAATATGTTGCTTGTCGCTCAAGATGTTTCAAATAAATGTTTCTGCCTAAATACACACACACACATGTATATATGGGGTGTGTATGTGTCTGTTACGTATATATAAAATATAATTTCTTAAATAGATATTTAAAATGTATCTAGCAATATACGCATCTGATGCTTTTAAAAGCGACATAATCTGATAAATATTTATTTCATATTGAAAATGTTAGTAACAATTAGTCAAAAAAAATACATTTATGTTAGTATTACAATTAAACGCATGAAGCAAAATTTCAAATAATGTCATTGAACATTAGATGCAATTAATTCAGAAAACGAAAGTAATCGTCTGACTTCAAAGCTCAATATTTTTTTCTTTTAAAAAAAAAAGAATTCTGTGAGAACATACAACTTAAAAGTCGCAATCAAATCAGACAAAATGAAATCGAATTTCGCCAGAGAAAAAGACAGAAAAAATATTAAGATATGTAAATTGCATGAATCTTCCAATTCTTCTTTGGCTTTCGTCAAAAGAATCTAAAAGCGAGTATTTTGATTGAAAGAATTTGGCAAATTGTACAAGATGAAAGGCAAAATAAGTAAGTAAAGAACGTAAAAATAATCTTCTTTGTTAATTGCTGATAGAGATTAATACTTAAAGGAAATCTAAAAGAAAAAAAAATTCTTACATACTCAAGTAAAAAAGTTGTACGACTTGTATTTCTTTTTCCGCGAATGACAACAACTGATTTAACTTTGGAGAGTCAAAACGTTTAAACTCTTCGAAACACTCCCAACATATTGCCGGTGTATTTGTTAGCAGTATAGGAAGGCAAAATTAGTAACTTCTCTTAGTACCTTGGTCTTAGGCCATCATTGCTCTCCACAACATTCTAAACTTTATAGTTCTTGGCGATACTTGCCTTTTTACTATAATTCTTAATCTCTGTTCTGGCATCTACACAAGTTTTTTTTAAGTAGGTTATTCAATGTTTCTTTCTCTACTTTTTGGTTTAAATATATTATATCAGCCTCAAATTCTCTAATTCCTCTTTCCTCATTATGTTTTCTAGAAATTTAAACTATCTCTTGCTGATTTTAAGTAAAAGTGACTTTTTTGTATCCATTTTTATTCAACTTTACTTGTTACTTAAATGTTCCCTCCATAGTATTCTCATCATACTTCGGTTGTTCCGTTCTTCTATTCACTCAAGTCTCCTCTTCGTCTGTGAAAAAGTTGCCAAGCGCTTACTGGAATTTAGGAGTATTGATATTTTAGAGCAGTTAACTAATCGTTTCTTTGTTTTCAACGTAACTTTTCCGTTTCTTAATATGCAGCTTAGATTTTTCAGCCATTTTTCGCTTTTCCATTTATTCATTTCTTCACGTTTCTACATTTGTATATTTTGACGTTTCCTTTTCGAAGCTCGAAACTTGACACTTCTGACTGTCAACCACATATTCTGTATTCTTTCCTCTGATAGTTTCTCCTTTATTATTTCTGTTTAGAATCTTTAGAACTTTTCTAGAAATTCCAGCAGTTCAATCTGGATTTGGCTTATTATGTTCACTTCAAAATAATAAACTTGTAAAAGGTATGGACCTCTTTCGCCTTACGCTCATTTTTATCGCAATATATTTTGAGAAAATGGTAGATTTACTGTGAGACAAGAGATCATTGATCAAACAATGATTAGATAAGCAAAAGATATGCAAGATGGCTAACATTTTTTAAACTTCGAATAGATTCAGACATCAGTATTCAACCATAATCCTGAATTATTGTGAGACAAGCCGGAATGATAGGGGAATTATAGAAAAGGAAATGGGTGCAAAGCCAATCTTGCAAGCAGTATAATTCATCCAGTTTTTTAAAAAAATATCATTGTTGCTTAAATACTGCTGGCAGCTATCTTAAACAGTACGTGCATATAAACATGTTTTCTGCATGCGTAATCTAGGATTACTGCCTATACATTTAACCATTTGACCCCTGCGTTTCTGAGCACTTTCAACCCTTCTGCCTGAGCTTCTGAGTCAAAATTAGAAAATAATTACTATTTAATGTTTCACAGGAGATATCAAAATAGTTACAAGTGTTTATCCACCATTCAACCGGTAGCTGGGCATTAAGAATTTTTACCACTGTTCAACCAGTGGCTTGGAATTACGTTATTTTCCTCTGCCACCGGTAAAGCGGGGTTTAGGGCTCAAAGGGTTACATCAGAAGCACGGACACTGTTTTCAGAATGAATAAAAGCACCAACTGTACATAAAGGAAGTATAATACATCATATTAACGACTTCGTACACTCTAATTTTTTTTATGGAAACAGATAATATATTCACTTACTGCCGTCAAATAATGCTTTCCGTTACCTTAACAAAGGAATATCTGAAAAGTAAGAAAGAGATCAGGTTGTGTTTAGGTATATAAATTGATACTGTGTTTTGTATTACAGGGTAGCTGTTTGGATTTATTTGGGCTCCAACATTGATCAGGAATTTATAATAATTTCTGAGTTTAGTTTAACATTAGCATCCTTCATCCTTTCTATTTCAGTGTTTAATATACATTAGCCTGTGGCCGAATGGTCAGAATGTTATCGTAGCGTTGTTTATGCCGTTGGCTTCTCGATCATATCTTCCTAGGAAATCGATTCCGCGAGCGGAACGTTTGTGGCTGGATTCCTGTAAACTATACGACAGGTTGAACATAATCGACGATGGTTCAGCTAACAAGAAGTCGCAAGTGATCGTGACCGTTGTTATTCAACTGCTCAAAACGACAGAAACTGTAATTAAACCCTCCTCAGGATAGCTGCAGTACCAGGTTCTTGAAGAAAGAACTCGAAACGTATCAAACTCTTGTTATATATATATATATATATATATATATATATATATATATATATATATATATATATATATATATATATATATCGGTTTTAGCTCCCCACCCGATCTCTCTCTCCCCACCACTTATTCTTTTCTTTTCTTTTCCTCTACCTCTCTCATCTTCTGATCTTTAAGATTATATCGTCTATTGTGTGTGTATATCACCACAAAATGTATCCTTTCCGGTTACATCTTTAACGCATTCGACATCCGAGAACATTCATATTTCTCTCACTTAAACCGTCTTTGACTCCCCTCTTTCATACTTCTCTCTGTTAAATATCAATCCCCCCTTCATCTTTAGACTTTCCTGTTCTTCTCCTGTTCTTCACTCGTCTGTTACCCCTCTCTATAGCTTTCATTTACTCTTACATTCGTCCCACACTCTCATACATACACTCCCACTAAATTTTTTTTTTATTCCAGGAGTTGCTTTTTCTGTTTTCTTTTTGAATTTGTAGGTCTGATGAATTGAATCGTATTTACGATTCCAAGAGAATAATTTATGACCATGGAATATTAGTGTTTTAGCCTTTTTATTATATCCTTACTCGGTCCTGGACATTGACGTCTACCTGGATTCTATCCTCTTGGAATTATTTTTTATACAAATATATATGTATGTGTATGTATGTATGTATATATATTTATATATTTTAGGTAAATGATTGCATATGTATGTGTATATTTACCACTAATATTATCAATATCTATCTATCATATATATATATATATATATATATATATATATATATATATATATTATTTGCTACTTACTGTATTGAGCACATTATTTTGTTATTTGCTTACTCGTATCGGTTTTTTTTTTTTGGACTTTGGATTTGCGTGCTAGACAATTATTTTCGGACAACGTACATATTCTTGGTTCTTTCTTTTTTATACCTTTTCCCCCTTTGGTATTGGTTTGATTATTTGCAAATATATATATATATATATGTGTGTGTGTGTGTGTGTGTGTGTGTGTGTGTGTGTGTCACTTTATGCTTGCCAATACAGTAATGAAAATATCCGAAAATCTATTATTAATAACTGTAGAAAATAATTACAAATACTAAAAGAAATATCCATATTAAGCCAACAATTAAAATTGGTATCATTTTATGAAATTTAGGAACACACATACCATGTCGATTCTAGAAACTTAAAAAAAAACAAAGCATGTTGACACGAGAAGATACTATAAAAGAATATCATAAGAAAAGACGAGATATTTAAAAAAAATACAAAGTGTCATAGCAACAAAATTTGCATTACATACATATAGTCACAACATTTTTAGCCAATAAATTTTGATAATGGTTTATGAAAGCTAAAAGTTTTCAGAGGTCGAAAATATTATGCTCAAATTAGAAAATCGTCTGAAATATTGAAAAAGCCAAACAAACAAAAACAATGTTTAATTAATAAGTTTAATTTGTATTTAACAGATATTTGTATAAATGAAAAACTGCTGCCCAATTACACCTAAAACTCTCACACACACACACATAAATTAACATAAAGAAGAAGTAGGCAACAGGTTAAAATCAGTAGCAGAAGATTTATACGCGTCAAAGGAATTATATATTATCATAGGAATTTCAAAGGAAAGCAGCTGACTTCTATTCGTTAACCAAGAGATACAAAGGACGAGATAAAATTCACTAATTGACTGTCCTCATTACTCTTTGAACGTAAGTATATGTATCATTTCTCTTATCAGACTGCGTTCTTACTTCCGCACACATCTATACTTACAGACATTTAAGTGATGTAAGACTAATTTGAAACTGTGAACACTAAAATACCATTTCATTAGACTGTTTTCCTTTATTTTGTAATTAGCTATTTGTCTATTATGTTATTTGATTATTGATAGATATATTTTCGACATTGTTATTTAATACATATACAATATCATTTTTCTGTTCATTTTTGGTATCGCTGGGAATTAAAAACTTTATTCCGAGTTCGACTAACAGACAGCAGATAGACAGAATATTTGTTTTTAAAATAAATATTAAGCTACGGCCATCTGCAAACACGACAGACTGATTAACAAATCCTGTGAGCTAATGACGTTTCTGGCGTCTAAAATGAAGTGCGTATGGCGTCTTACAATTTAATATATTTTATGCTATCAATTAGATTTGTATTCTGTGGTTCTCTTGAATAATATTGTTAATTAAATTCGTTGCTTAGGAGTTTTTGTTGTAGTTAATTATATTACATCTTGGACTAGGAATTCACTCGACGCGTTTCTTTGATTACTTGATTTTTTTTTTTTTATATTAGGCAGATGGCAATATATTGCTATAATCTATAAAACAAACAACTCCTTTATGTGCCGTAACACATGTTCTCTCAACATGTTCTGCCATCAATTTACACAGGTGCGTTAGGTATGTGACTCAATGATTCCCTCTCTCTCTCTTGTCTTCAATATTGATGTCCTTGAGTAGAACATTAAGATTATGTATCATGGATGATGAAACTCTAAGTCCACACAAGTAGAGCCGACACTTATAAACTTGTCCCCGTAGTTTACGCCTTTCATTTATGGAAAATACTTATTCACTTCAAATATCAGGGGCGGTTTTTAACATTTGGAAACAGTACCAAGGGCGTACATCCCTGCACATTCCGTAAAGATCAGTGGCAACTGACAGCCAGAAATTCTCAAGAAAGAATGATTACATTAATAGAAACACAATAAAAAAGACTCTTAGAAGCATAATGGCAATATTACGGTAATATCAGAAGATATACAAGTTGCGATGGTTAAATTATCGACACTTTATATTTTTTTAATTTCGCGCATGCGTATTGTCAGTTTTCGTTTTGTCGTAAGTATATTACGGTATAGTAAGTTCAGTTGTGCACCATCTGCAAGAAAAAGAGCACCAAGATGCAATTTACTCCGCCAGAAATTTGGAAACGACATGATATACTGCTTGGCACTTGCGCCAAGCACTATATCATCTTTAAAAAAATTTCTAAAAAATAAAATTAAAAAGTTTTCTGGCTATCAATAACCAAAAAAGAGTTGATAAAACCATGCAAAACGAATCAATTCATCCAAGTTAATATTTATTTGGAGGGACGTTAAAAAGCAACCGTGAATCCTTAAAAAATGGATAAATTTTTACCATTGCAAAATAAATTAATTCAATATAGACATGGATTAACAATGAAATACTATGATTACTGCTACTATTACTACTACTAATAATACTACTACTAATGCTACTACAAATACTAATGCGACTACTATTACAACTACTACTAATAATAATGAAAATCATATATATATATATATATATATATATAATTCTAAACAAAACAATAGGGATCAAAATGAAATTAATAAGATCAATTCATTGTTGGTTGATAAATATATTTTTCAGATGTTTAAATAAAAATAAAAGTCTATATATGTTGTGAATATATATATATATATATATATGTATGTATGCATGTATGTATGTATGTATGTATGTATGTATGTATGTAAAGCGAGAGGGGATTTACATATATAGAGAGAGGGAAGAGAGAGGAAGATTATATAAACAGTAAAGATAGAAGAGCCAGTGGATGTTCCAGCTGTGTCCTTAGGCGTAATTTTGTTCGAAAGTGGGTAGACGATCGAAGACAGTTCTTCGAACTTTTCTGTGAACAAATGGAATCTTATTTGAGGCGGGTGCATCTACAGAGTCCTTCGCTGCCAACTTCATATATATATATATATATATATATATATATATATATATATATATATATATTTTTCAAGAGTCTGGATGTCTAGCACCTTTCTACACTAAAATTGAAGGATTTGATTGCTTCCTTATATTTCCACTTTGACATTTGCTATTCTTCCCTACGTCAAAAGGATTTAAATATTCTATTTTCGAATTTGCAAAGCTGGAGGCGCAGCCGTTGTTTCTTGTGTGTGTAGCCCAGAAATGTTATCAGACAATCGGGTTATTTGGTACAAAAGTAACTGTAACATTTTCTTTTGATAGATTATTTCTTTGTATCTTATGATCAGCAATTAAACGCCTTCTTCACAGAGCTTTGCTGCAAATTGGAATTCTTTGAGTCGATATCTGCGTTATTAATTTGAACAGCAATCAAACGAAAACAGATTTGCCGAGACAAATAAAATAAGTAAGTCTTCAAGATATTCTGGCATTGTATTAATTAAGAGATCGAAATTACAGGATAATTGATAATCGTCTTTTCTCTGCTTACAGTGTGAATTGCTATGAAACGATTTCAAGGACAAACATTGTAAAAAAATCATATCAAAACAGCGGATATTAGAAAAGAAGTAACTTTGGTCGGCATTGATTCAGGGATATATATATATATATATATATATATATATATATATATATATATATATTATATATAATTGGATAATTCCTAAAACGTGACACAGGAAATGGTGCGTTCTGATGAAATACATGAAGTTTATTTGAATGTCACAGGTTCAATGCGGAAAGAGATGAACTCGAAGTCTATGATATTGGACATGAGAGGAGAAACGCATGCCCTTTTAGACCATATTCCGACATAGTAAAATTAAACGACACCCGAATATAGCCGAAGTTATGAACTAAATAAAAGAAAAATGAAAATCGTAAAAGACGTGTTACGTTCAGTTATTAAAATAAAAAATGTTATTAAAAACAACAAATAATAATTAAAAAATTGTGATTAAAAGAAATGATATTTTTCAGCGTATTGATATTATGAAACCAATTAATAACAGATAAAAATAACTTATTAGAACTGAACACATTTTACATGAAAATGAGTACACAATCACTTATATTTGCAGACCAAATCAAGTTTATTAGAAAATGCGTATTGCTATATTTTCTTACATAATATTAACTACATAAGACTTTCTATGATATAAGCTGGAAGATACCAGGAAGACCATTTTAAATAAAAAGAGACGCATACTAAAAATAGACAACAATGAATTGCTTAAATTAAAATTTTAATGTTCGCGTACGGCTAAGTCAGTCTGGTCTTGCTTTGCTAAAGTGATTTCTCAGAAGAAGAAAAAGCAATATACAAGAAATATGGTGTATGCAAAAATTATATACATGTATTTTCGGAGTTCAATGGCTATCCAAATCTAAAACTGAACCGGCAGATGACCATAGTGACTGCTAGCTGGTCCGACAATAGTACCATCCATTACAGCTTTCTGGAATCTAACCAGACCATCACTTGCCCGAGTATACTTCCAGTTAAGCAAAATGCTGTCGGCACTGGTTAAATGGAATATCCAATTTTGCTTCATGAAATTATTTGTATATATGGTGCCAGAATGATACTGCATAGGTTCGCAGACTTCAGATACAAGAATTTGCCACATAAACTTGACCTTTCGCACAATGAGTACCACTTTTTAACCATTTAAAAAAATTTTAAACTAATAGACATACCGATTTAAAGAAACTACAGAAACAGGATTTAAAGATTTATTAACTTTCCAAAACTTTAGAATCTTATCTTAAAATCATAAATAACATTGTAACTCGATGCCACAATTTTTTCCGGATATAGTGTTTAAATACATTAGTACGGAAATAAAAGGTCATTCTAAAATCAGACATTATTTTCTGAACAACGTATATAAGAGAGTGCGTAAAAAGTTCATAGGCTGACAATGAAGGAGTGATGCTTGAGCTGTGAAATCTTGCATGGATTGGTTTTCACACTTCTTAATAATAACTGCATGGTTTCTTTCCATGTATGTAGACATCTGACCGT
Organism: Acanthosepion pharaonis; assembly: GCA_903632075.3. NCBI lineage: Eukaryota > Metazoa > Mollusca > Cephalopoda > Sepiida > Sepiidae > Acanthosepion > Acanthosepion pharaonis. Next base: position 3,573,011 of record CAHIKZ030004979.1, on the reverse strand, counting down.
TCATCCTATAAAAATCATCAACAGCAGATATGACATTATCATCACTGCAATAAACAGTCAAGTGTTTTCTCCTGTTCATAAAGAGCTAATAGTCAAATCAGGGAATATATATATATATATATATATATATATATATATATATATATATATATATATATATATAGATAGTAATTATTAGGAGGATTTGATAATTATATTTAATTAATTCATCGAGTCTGATAGAAACCTCAACAGAATACAGAAAGCACTGGACGGCCGTTCGCAGTACGCATCTATTACCGAGAATTGAAACCCTGACAGTTAGGTTGTTAAGCAAACATCATACCAACGAAGAGATTGCAAATCAGACTATAATGGATGCGCACTGCTGATGAGTCCCAAATATAGGACGAAACGGCCGTCCAGTGCTTTCTGCATTCTGTTGAGGTTTCTATTAGACTCGATGAATTAATTAAATATAATTATCAAATCCTCCTAATAATTACTATTTGTGTATATCATCGCTTGAACCGGCTTCTAATGCTCTAGAGTGAGCGGCTTGGTGAGAGTAGTCGTGGCTCCAGGGGGCACAGTCCTATGGTTACAGAGAACTCAGTAGAGTTCCCCCACGGAATGTGTGAGCGAGCGGCGCTATGTTGAGTCTGATTTGCAACATCTTCGTCACCGAGGCCCATTCGAACAGTTGGTATGATGCTTGCTTGATAACCTAACTGTCAGGTTTTCAATTCTCGGTAGTGGATGCGCACTGCTGATGAGTCCCAAATATAGGACGTCCTGTGCTTTCTGCATTCTGTTGAGGTTTCTATCAGACTCGATGAATAAATTATATATATATATATATATATATATATATTTCTGTAATGTTTTGTTCTTCTACCCGTTCCCTTTATATATCTTGTAAGTCATTAAATTTACAAGCAGTTTTTTCTTTCCAAAAATTTCACTTGTCTCTTTTCTTCTAGATCTTATTCTCTTAAGAATAAACTCATTTTTCTTGTATTCTGTCCACGTCTTTTCACCAAAACTAAGTATAAAGTAAGAAAATTTTCTTGCATTCACTACCACGATTGGAATTTTCATATCTATTCATTCTTTGTCTAATATTTGGAAGGCATCATCGTCTGTTAAAACCAGAGGATATCTATATTTATATATGTCAACATTTATTTCTTAGTTTCTATCAAATATTATAATGTATTATTTTTCAATATTTTCTGAAGGACCTCTTTTGTAATTCGATTCGCTGTATTACATTTCCCGTTTATGGGAGCTAAACTGTTAAAATTAATGTTTGCCGATAGGAAATCCTTGTAAGTTTTCTAGTTCTCCTCATAGGATAATCTCACTGCGTTCGTTATTATGATACGAGAAAAAGAGAGAGAGAGAGGAAGAGATAATGATTAATGCCACTCTTTGAAAGGATCAACACTCAGCGAATATTTCCGTAGACATCTGAGAAACACTTGGATGTTGACAATACGTTATATATATATATATGAATATGAATTGCGCTCTACACAATTTTCTAATGGCGGAAGCGACAAGTACGTGTTTGGAGATTGCCGAAACAAGAATGATTGTCGAATAGCCTGCAGTTGATTGTCAAATATGGCGGACGTTCTGTTATGATATGGGGAGTAATTTGAAGCACTTATCTTTCAAGATTTCTTGAGTGTAGTAATAATATCAATTCAAAAAACACTCATCAATACAACAGGAGAAATATCTTCCAGTCATTGACAAATATTTGGACACAGTAGCATTCATTCCTAGCGGATGAAAATTGAATTTAGACTAGAAAGTCCTGAAAATGTCCTACATTAACTTACTTGTAAAAGTCAGTCTTCTGCTAAGAATTCTACCTATGCCTGAACTATTTAAATTAATGGAGTGTAAACAAAACTACGAAAACCATTCCAGGTAGTTAGAAATTCTAATTCTGCCTGCTAATTAAACATTTCAGTTCTTTTAGTTTGATATCTCAAAGAGTCAGCTAAATAACTGATAAAATCTTTGTCAAGGTATTACAGAAGTTATTTAAGGAAAGTGAGAAGAAAGGGCTGATCACCAATTGAAAGAAGACATAATGTATGCTTCTCAGCAATAGTCGAAGCCCAAGATGTGAATTTCAAATTCTAGCAAGTACGAAAATCTCAACATATAGGAAATGTTTAAAAGATTGCGGAAAATGCAACACAAAAATCCGGAGACGCATAGGAATACGGAAAGATGTCTTTCAAAAGCTAAGCAAATATTAAGGAACAGGAATATATTGTTGTAAACAAAGAAAGTCTTACTACCCTGTTTTGTAATAGAGGTCATCCTGTATTTCAGTTAATGTTGGACAATCTTTTTTTACAGACGAAGAGACTTCAAGCAACGGAAATATGTATCTACAGAAGGATATTGAGAATAAAATGGACTGAACATATGAGCGAAGTAGAAGTTTTAGGGAAAAATCGCATAAACTTCCATTCAGAATGAGACAGTTGGAAATTATTAGACACATAATAAAGAAATAATGTTTGAAGTATCTGACAACCACAGGACGTCGAAGGTTAGAGAGACGGGAAAAAGCAGTAAATGACTTGCCTAAAGTGCTAGTTTAAATGTTTGACAGAACAGGAATTAGGAGATACATAAAAAAGACATAGGTTATTAAGGGCCACAAAGAACAGAAATTTGGGGACAGCCATGAATGTGCATGTCCTGAAAAGACATGGTCCATAGAAGGAGAAGGAGGAGATGTAAAATTTAAAGTTTGAATTGTATATTTTTAAATCACCCTCCACCATTTTTCGTAATTCCTTTGAATCAGCGTGAGAATAAATTCTTATTTTTATATAAAATGTTGGGTGGAAAGACGTCCGAACTATATATATCATCTAGTTTATCTAGAGTTAGAAAAATTCTACTGTTCTATCTCTAGATATGGGAGAAGTGATAGTCTATAATTACACGCACCTTGTTTTTTTTTTTCATTTTGGATTCCGAGCCCTACATAATTTATTTGAATATGTATTGCGTTTCTGCAGGATTTCTGTTTTAATTATGGCTATTTAATTATGAAATAGTGTACAATTGTATATTCAGTTTCAAATTTTCAAAAAAAGCCGAAATTGAGAATGTATGCTGATATTGAATCTGTAAATGTCTATGAAGATAGTATGGTGTCCCAAGGTACAAGCGTTCTGGTTCTATAAAATGTGTGCGACGGATAAATTATTTCTGTTTGGATGAGGAAAGTAAATCAGGCCATGATAATTAACATAATAACAGCCTCTACCGAAGTCCCGTTCATTAGACTTTGCGTTAGATCCAATTGTATATTTTCGCTTATGACATGTGCTTGAATATTTGTTATTTACAAAGTGTCGAAAACAAGCAAATAATAGTCGAAATCAAGCTGTTTTCACCCGAAATCTAGTGTTTTCAGCTTGTTTACATAGCTACAATAAGTAAGAATTTGTGTTTGCAAAATCAAGAAAACAAGCATAATATGATTGAAATCAAGCTGTTCCTTGCTTGAAAATTAGTTTCTGCTGACACAAGTTCTAGTAACTGAAATTAGTGTTTGGAAAGCCATGAAAACAAACATCCTGTGTGGCGAGGATAAAACGGGTGGCTGTAATTTTGTAAAAAAAAGTTTTAATAATTCTTTAATAATTTCCTGAAATAAAATCCTTGTCTCAGAATAGCCTCAGTCCAAATTAAAATGTGCTAGTTTTTTGTTTTTTTATTTATTATTATTATTTAATAAACGCCGTGTTTGGAATAAAGATGTCTGATGGATTTTTCTCCAAAACATAATCTTCCCAACATATCGTTGTATCAAAGCCCCCTTCCAACACTTTTAAAGCTAATGTCTAATATCATTGAATCTCTCTGTATGTTTCGAAAGATATAATATGTACATTTCAATGACGTGAGCACAGTTTGACATTTGTAAATAAAAGCACAATATATATTTGAACAGGAGTAGAGGTGAATCCCTTGATTCCTGTTCATTACTGGGTTTCCGCTCCCTTCTGAAGTATTTTTCTTCATTCCCTACCATTTCCAACTTGCGTCTTAGGGGCATTATCATCTTGATTTGTGTGAATAAAAACAACAATAAAATGAACAGTGCCTCCTACTAAACTGATAAAAAGAAATCAATATTTTTTTTCGTTTCTGACAATAATCAAAGCTTATCGAAAATCTAATGTACAGAATGTGATTGAAAAGTAACTCCCTATTTTATGTATGAGTGACCAATCAAGTGTCCTGACTTAACACCCTTTAACTCTTTTCTTTGGGTTTGTTTAAAGGAGCAAGTCTACTAGATCAAATCAAGACTTTGGAAGAACTTGAAGGGCGACTATAAGAAGTTTTGTCTTTCATACCACAAGAGTTCATGGTGACATCCGTTGACGTAATTCCTGCGCGGTTCAAAAGATGGTAGCAAAATATGGTACATATATCGAATCTTAAATAAAAACATGCTAAACAATTTCCTCTTATATCCATTTCATAAATAACTTATAAGTATTTTTAAATGGGGAGTTACATTTCAATCCCCTTGTTTATTATTTGACAAAAATGTATGAAAATCTAATGTATATTAATTGACAAAAATGTAGGAATGTATGAAAATCTAATGTATATTAATTGACAAAAATGTAGGAATGTATGAAAATCTAATGAACATTAATTTACAAAAATAGTACCTTCACAAATTTCCTTTCATTTTTATGAGTGAACCAATCAATTAAAATAATAGTAAATAATCAGTTTTACAAAGTAGCGTTAGAGAAAAAAAGTAATTCATGGTTTGTAGCGAACAGTACCATCTCATCTTTGCGATTCATTATGCTTTGAATGAGTCAGTCGTTGTATCTATGTATTAACCATAATTATTCCGTTTACTGAAACTCATGACTAGTTCTTTCCAGTCAAGTTAGTTTGCCGTCATTTGTTTATAGACGAGAAAAGAAGACAAAACTGAAAATCCCGTTTTCCGAGATTCTTTACTCACAAGGCAGCTGCTTCTTGCACTGACAGGTTCTGAAATTACATATTAGCGCCACTTGTAGAAGCTGATAATAAGGAAATATGGGACACACCCATAATACAAAATTGTACAAGTCCATAACATGTACTTTAATCAGATTCTATTTTTCTAGGAATGCAGATAAAGTCTTCTTCCTCTTGCAAAGTGATCCCACCCTATAATTATTGATTATCCATACAAAGTGGGGTGAAGTATGAATTCTTGTTAAATTAGAAGTGTAAAGAATCAGTCCATTGCTGTAAAAATGTGGAAATTTTCATGGTTATTTAACATCGTGTTTTTATAATGCATCTTGATTTGTTTTCTGTAAAAACTTTCATCCACAAAACCAGATGGAGTTGTAATTAATTGGACCATGTATGCAGGAATTAATACACAAACTTAAACGTAATAGTTTTGGGCTGTGGTGCATCCTCAATGAATTCAAATAACTTAAATATATTTCGCATAAATCAATC
>CAHIKZ030004979.1:3552500-3562500 GCA_903632075.3 Acanthosepion pharaonis | reverse complement strand
TTGGTGTAGAAGAGGCGGCTATATTTAACAGTTACAACAGTGAAAGGGTGAGAGCGGGATGCTTGAACTCTTGAAGTCTGGGAACCATCGAAAGCAGCTCCTCGGAGCAATTACCATGAAAGTATTTATAAAAGAGACAGAGAGAGGTGACGGCACGTCTGTGAGAAAGCGACATTCATTGGAAGATATGTCACTATTACAGTAGGACACATGTTGGGAAATGGAATGAACATTATCCTGAACTTGTTATAGAATGCCATGGTGTCATTATTTTTCATGTTCTTACTATTCAGTAAAGACAAAGTGACTGATGACTAAAATATATATTCTCATACATATGAAAGTTGTATCTTTCTTGTAATCGGCACCATCACGCAATTTAAGGATGGAGTAATCTTCATTACACAATGCTACAAATAACCATATTGAATTATCCAATGTGTTTCATATTGATCAGACTAGATATGGTGTTGTCCGGTCAAAAGCCAACAAAAGAATTAGCTGGGCTCAAGTTGGAATAAAAGCTGCAGAAGACAGCTCCATTCGAAGAAAATCCCAAGTCCTAAAGTGCAGTAAATCGACTAATTCAGACTGTATTATTCGCAATACCTATGCCAATTTCGAAAACATCTATGCCGAACCAAAAAACAAAATAAAGATGACAGCATTCGCACTGGAATTGCAATTCACATCTATGCATGACTGGTCAACGACAAACTTTGGGAAAAGAACTTGACTTTGTCAAACCCTATCGCGGTATTTGTAAGCGGTGGATGGAAGAAATGAATATATTCTCATAGATTTTACATTTAAATGATATCAGCCAGCCAATTTCAGTAAGTAAACGTGGGAAGAACGTCTACACAAACATCATTGAATTAATCCTCAGAAAAGCTAACATACTGATTGACTATTCTCGGTTCGGTTCGAAATTAAAAAAAAAAATACCTGACGAAGTGTGAAGCGTACAGCAGCCGAAACGTTGTGAATATGACTATAAAAATGGGGACAACAGTTCTAACATTTTAAATGGTGTAAATATATATATATATTTTAATAATATGACAGATGTGAAAATAAGAAAATTGAAAGGGAAATAATGGTAGGTCTTAAAACTCCTAGTGTACCGATGGTAAGTGGAGCATTTGGTATGATAAAAAAGGTACATAGAAGAACATTAATAAAATCCCTGATAAACCCCTGTTTATAACAGAATTTTCAAAGATTATTCTCTGTGGAACCACTCATCTAATCAGAAGAGAATTATTGATGTAAAACAAAATGAATATTGTATATGTTAAATTTCACTTCCTATTGGAATTCCTGTAAAGGAAGTCATATATTTGTTATCATCTCTTGGAATAGTTCTTGGGCAATGGACCTGTAAGAGGCTGTACTAAAAAGAAAACGATTTCTTAAGAATGTCTTATAAATAGTTACCAGGTAATCGTATTATTTTGTTCTCTGTACATTTTTGACCGGAACGAAGGACCGAAATATTAGAGCTTTAATAACATTATTATTTTTGTAACCTTGAAAGGCTTACTGAATGAGGAATAAGCAATATTTATGTTGGAAATGAAATGGTAATCTCTATAACATCAACAAAATACAATACTCACCAGCGGCGTGATGTAGGTAAACCACTGCTAATGGTAGACTATTGGATAGCATGTTACTCCCACTTATAATAGTGTCCAAAGTATTTATGAGGATTGAGACATATCCATTAGTTTTCATAGGTACGGTATATGACAATTATAATCGGTTATTTTTCATTTGTTTTGCTTGCTGTATTGAGTCATTTAAGGATCTCTCGTATTTATAACGTCCTTGTGCAGTTACCGCACAATGAGTGCCTTATAAATCGTTATCTCAATATTAGGTGGTCATATATTAATTTTGGCCAATTACTAGCTGCATAAAATTATCTGTTTCAACATTTATTTTGTTGTCACTGCTGAAGTTTTCAAATTTGAAGATTTTCAATTTCTGTTTGCTCTTTTCAATTTATTTTATCTTTTCACCATCTAAAATTAATTACAATATTCATATTTATTTTTGATGTCGTTACACAACATTTCAGCCGTTATGCCCACTTCCGTTCTTCTCTTTTATATCGATATGGGTAAACTATAGAGAATTTTGAACGGAACCGTTTATTATTCTACGAGTGTAGTCTGTTCTCGTTCCACTGTTCATGCCTAGGGATATCTTCTAGTTCTTATTTTATTCAGTACTGTTCAGTTATTGCTCGCCCGTTTCGACTCAGTGCAAGTACACACTACACGACCCAGGGATTGAATTAATAATGATTATCTTAACGAATGTACAAATTTTGATTTTTCCTATGTGTAGAATAATTGGTATTCTTTGCACTTTTCCATAATTGGATCGTATTTTATATATATATATATTTTTTTTACCAAAGTCGAGAATATAAACTAAAACGCAATGGGCCGCTGAGAGTGACAGAAACAAAGCGTTATTGAGAAGAAAGTCAGAACAGGATTCGAAAAGACAGTTGATGATAATTGACGTTGCATTTAAATCTTTGAAGACGTTGTTGATAGGGAAGGAAGGAATTTGAAAAAAAACAACAACTTAGCGCTTTCCAATATTTTGTGTGCATTTCGAGTGAAAAAAATGACAACATAAAATATAGATTAGTGCAACTCAAAATTCAAAATATGCTTATATTATGACAAATTTAAAGTGCAATAAAAATCATTTTGAGATAGAATAGGTGCTCTAGTGGTAGTTTCGCCTAGTTTCACAAGGTGATAGATAAAACGAAAAAACAAAGCACAAACTTTAACCTAAAAACTCGAATCATATTCTTAAGTATCCTCCTTTATCATGTGGATGTCATACATGGCGCCAGGCTCGTTCAAAATATCTAAACTATCAGCTCTTTACAGGTCTGTAGGCCTTCGCGAGGGCAACCTTTCTTCGTAATATTGATCCTCAGTCAGTTATGCACCATGCGTGATACACGCTTTAGCGATTATGTATCTTCGATACGTGACTGACGAGACAGATTTTTCCCCGTATCTATGTTGCCATTTCTTTCTGCGATAGACCAGTTGCTCGCTATTTACCCATAGCTGGGGGGAGAAGAAGAGGATCCATACCTTTCTCAAATGTATTAGCACGTAAGTGAATATAAAGGACTCGACTGGACTTTGAACTCGGCTCTCCGATTCCTCAATCCGAGCTGCTCTGCATTACTCCAACGTGCTTCCTACATTGGTCCTACAAAAAAAACAATATTAAATAACAGAAACCATTTCACATGAGGACATTGAACAGGAGCAACAAGCAAACGAATATGTAACTCGAAGACAAAATAATTACATCATGAAGCTAACATTTTGTACTACATCAAACGAAAGGTTAGGAAAGAATTCTCCACTTAGCGGACTTTAGAAACCTATTTTACTGAAGAAATGTTTTAATAAAAGAATTTTCCTATGTGAAGCCACAGTAGCATTGACTTTTCGATCAATGAATGCTGAATATTTCCTTATAAAGTAACGGCTCATATGACCATCACAATTATCATTGATGTAATGTCTAGCAAGCTGACTAGATCAATTACAACTGAGCAGCGAGTTTGATCCCAACCGGTTGGTCAACATTTTCGGCCTTGTGCCACATCTAAGCTACGCTTAGAAAACCACCATTACAATTAGCATTTCCAGGTCAGATTTCCTAGTGTATCGCCTCTGGACTAAGGCTGTTCAATCCAAACTTCCCAGTCTTGATAGAGCTCACATACGTTGACATTGTCTTGAGCTTATGACATATTTTCAACTCTACAGACTCTTTCCTACAGAGGCAACTTAACAAGTCTAACGCTATTCTATTGATATTTTCAAGACAACTTTTTAGATGAATTTCATTCTTTATTTCCACCAATTCAGATTTTGTCAAAAGGTGTTCTATTCAAATTTAAGGAACTCAGACAGTTCTTTCTCGCGAACTAGTTTTTATGAAATAAACCAACGCAGTGATACATTCCGGAACACTGCAAACTTATCCCCTTCAAATTTAGATTAAAGCGCTTTCTATAATCCGTTCCTTTAGTTACCTACTCGTACGATCATATCTCTATCTATAAAAGACAGGATGTGTGTGTGTGTGTGTGTAACGAATGCACGGCCGCAATTTTCGACAGATTTGCACCAAAATTTACATGCACATGCTCCAAGTTAGCGGGAAGGCCAAGACCGACTTTGCATTTCCCAACTCCCATCGATAGTGGAAATAATCGATTTTTTCATGCTTCTACGGCAGTTTTTATGTAGTCTGCGGCCATTTTCTACTGACCAGAGTGAGAGCCTATAGCCGGCTGCCACGAATAGGCAGGAAGATTCTGTTGGCCAGCGTTTGAGCCAACAGCTGACTGACACGAATGCTAACTAGCATGCTAGCATGCAAAAGAATTGATAGCTGCATTTGTCACAAGTGGGAAAAATTTAAATCTTCATGAGACTTTACTCCAATTGGCTCATTCGCTTGCTTAAACTCGCTTGCTTAAACGTTGATTCTGAATCCACAGAACTGGGTTGGGTGTGAAAAAGTATTTGTTGTTAACATTCTTTTTTCATTCGGTTTTTCCAGTTACGAGTTCTTTTTTAAAGCTGATCGTTTTGTGTTCATTTTGTTTAGTTCTTTTTTCGTAACAGATTTAATGTTTAGTATAGAGCTTAGAAAACATTCGCAGTGTGAGATAAGCAAGAAGTAAGGCATGTAGCAACATCAGCACGGCAAAGGGCACTCCTTTAAAGGCAAGGAAGGGCAAAAATATTTTAAATCAAGTGATAGCGATTGCTGTATGAGTCGTACGATTTTTGAATCAAGCACGGGCAACGCCGGGCCATGCTGCTGGTAACATTCTAACAGATAGTAATAAAAAAAGAAAATTTATGTCTATAGTAAGCGTCGCATTGACACTCGGAAACCGTTCATACAACTAAAATTAAATGACTTGGAAATTTGAGCATTATGACTGGGAGTTTCTAGCATGAAAGCTTACTATTATTTATATTTCTTATATTCGGACTATTGTCGTTCTGGGTAAGACGATAAACTACATCCGAAAGCAAGGCCTTTTATCCGGGGGTTTTGAGGAGCGTGGAACCACCCCTTAATTACTGGTATTACCAGGCCTACCTTGACCCGGGGTGGAAGCATCTGTTAGGGTCCCAGCTATGGGCAAATAGTTGACACCTAAATTGGGGTTAAAACACTATAAAAGTGTGAAAATAGCCAGTAATACGTTTTTGTAAAAAAAAATATTACTAGTAATGAATTTTTAAAGAAAACAATTATTATCAGCAATACATTTTTGAAAATAAAAATCTTGCCGGTTTTAAATAATCCATTATATGCAGTTAAACAAACCAAACAAAACAGACCATTGTTCTCATCATTGTTGTTGTTATCACACAATTTCGACCGTTTTGCTCTCCGGCCTTCACAACGACCGAAACGTTGTGAGAACAACAACAGATATTATCACAATTATAAATATCACAATATAAATAGTGTAAATAATGATATACACTCTTCAATTTAAGGCTTTTCAAAGATATTTTTAAAGAATTGCTTATAACACTGTAACCAGCAACAAGAATCATGTAAATCATATAAAAATGAAAATAATATGTGTTTTTGACAAATAGATGAAAGGAAAATTTTTAAAATACTAAAAATCAGAGGGCAAAAAAATCTAAACGAAAAATAAATCCAGAGAGAATATTCTGTTTGATGGTTGAGTCTCTAGTTGATTTCCCATTGGCATGTGTGATTGGTGTTCAAACAAAACGAAAGAAAAAAAAAACGGTGAAAATATAATACTGAAATTTCAGATTCGTAGGACTTAGTTGAATATTGTTCTTATTACAAGTGCATTTCTTTTGCTTCTAGCCGCAATGAACTGAGCCTATTATTGTTATTGAAACTTCATGACGAGTGAGTGAACAGTTACAAAAGTTGTTGAATAGAACAACAATCAGCTGACAAAGGTTATACAGAGAAACCTCGGTTGTTGAACGTTTCACATGTCGAACAAATCGGTTTTCGAACAGAAAATTTGAGATGAAAATGCCTCGGTTATCGAACAAAATTTCGGCTCTCGAACAACATAGACGAACCGAGTGAACCCGAACGGAATAATTTCGGAGTTGACCGCCATGTTGTATACATTTGTGTGTTGTGCCGTGCTTTTCTTTTCCAATTTTATTGTACTGTGACTTTTTTTCTCTGCGTTAATTGGAAAAATAGTTTAGGTTTACGTACATTTCGGGTTACGAACGGCCTTCAGCAACGAATTAAATTCGGGAACCGAGGTTCCACTGTATTTGTGTTAATTATATATGACAAAGAGACAGAAATAGAATGAAGAGAGTAAGAAAAACTCAGACGGAAACTATGAAAGTAAAGAAGTGTACATTTTTAAAGGCCCAAGAGCCACTCGAGGTAGAGGGTTTTAAAGTAAGAGGCACATTTTACTGGTGTATGTGGGAAAGATAACGTTGCTCCTAGATGTGAACAGGTTAAGATTGTAGTGATCGGGGAAACATTCACTTGCGATTCGACACAATTAGCAGCGGTTCGTGGGAAGAAACTGTTCAAGTGGAACTAACATCTCACCAATGGAATATGAAGGGAAAGTGTATGGTTCACTACATTGTGCGTCGCATGGCGGGTTTTAGTCGTGAATGTTAGAACTGGTGAAACTAAGGGATATAGTTTGTCTGAACATTTTCCATGGAAATAGTGATAGATCAATGAGAGAAATACGCCGTTTCTTCGTTGAAAAAAGATTGTAGGAATCGTAATGAAATTAAAAAGCGGAGAAGTTCAAAAAGAAATATAGATGATGATGATGATGATGATGATGCTTAAACAGCCAGTGTATACATATAACCTAAGTACTTTGTGTAGCTTTGTTGATTGAGGCTAGAACGACAATTATTGTTTGCGATAGTTCAAGTGTTTTTCAGTGCAATGGGTTCGTGAGAATTAATTGATAATTATTTGTTGGGAGGGTCAATAAGTGGAAAGTAATATAGTGTTCAGTTGACGTAATATCGTAGACAAGAATTATAAAGGGGGAACCCAAAAGTAACCGGAATCGTTTTCTCTGTGACAAGCCCGTAGTAGTTCAGGCTTCCACCGCTAGATGCCACTTGAGGGAACCCTCGGGTATCAGTATGCTAACTGGTGTCATCGGGGGGCGGGGAAGGCGTACAGCTCCGTTGTTCCCATTTGTTTTGAAGTGTTTCCCGCCTTTTCGTCTATGTTTACCATGGCTAAAAGGATGCCTGTCGTAAACTGAAATAACAGCTGGGAGTTGATCCAGACCTTTTTTCAAAGATCATCCCTGGTGATGAAAGCTGGTGCTATGGCTATGACTCGGAAAGGAAGCAGCAATCAAGTCAGTGCAAGCATCCATATTCACCATGGCTCCAAAAAGCGAGTTAAGTGAAGTCCAATGTCAAGACGATGCTGATTTGTTTCTTTGGTGTGAAAGGAATTCTTCACAAAGACTTTGTTCCTCCTGGTCAAACTGTTAGCCAGGCTTTTTTTACATGGAAGTCCTGAAGTGTTTGCGAGAGAAGATCAGACGAAAATGCCCTGAACTGTAGCAAAGTGGAAGGTGGTGGTTGCACCACGACAATGCGCCAGCGCACACCACCTTGAATGAGAAACATTTTCTGACCAAGAATAGCATGACCCCACTTCTCCACCCTCTCTATTCACCGGATCTCGCCCCTTGCGACGTTTTTTTTTTTGTTCCTCCGAATGAAGAAAGTCCTCAAAGGAAAACGTTTTGCAGATACGGAAGAGATTAAGAAGAAATCGACGGAGTCATCAAAAAATATAACTTCACAAGAGTTGCAAGACCAGTTTTGAACAGTGGATAAACACGTCTGGAACGGTGCATTGATTCAAATGGAGAATACTTTGATGTTGATTAGAAAATAATCATGCAACAATAAATGAATAAATAATATGACACAATTCCGGTGACTTTTGGTCCCCCGACCTCGTACGACTGGAGTCTGAATACAAAATCCTCAATGACAGCGCCAGTGTACAGTGCGCCGAGAAGTTCATTTGAAAACCAACCCAAACATAGGCGTTGTGCTGAACCCCGAGGACCTGCTGTTTAAAAAGTAACCCATATACACAACTATATATATATATATATATATATATATATATATATATATATATATATATATATATATATATATATATAGTTAGTTTAGGAAAAACTACATAATCCTATTGTTAAACCTAAGGAGGATAAAATCCAGAGAGCTCAATGTAGATCCAGAGCAAATAATTTAAATAAAACAGACCACTTTAAGGTTCCATGTAATAATTTATTTCACCACAGCCCTTTAGATCGGAGGTCCTTTAAAAGGGCTGTGGTGAAATAATCTATTACATGGAACCTTAAAGTGGTCTGTTTTATATTATAAATATATATATATATATATATATATATATATATACATAAAAGGGCTGTGGTGAAATAATCTATTACATGGAAGCTTAAAGTGGTCTGTTTTTATTTAAAATATATATATATATATATATATATATATATAAAAAGGGCTGTGGTGAAATAATCTATTACATGGAAGCTTAAAAGTGGTCTGTTTTTTTTATTTAATATATATATATATATATATATATATATATATATATATATATATATATATATATATATATATAGTAATAAGCATATAATATTCCTGTATGTTAATATGAAGCAAAAAAAAAAAATCTGTAAGACTGAATTGATACATGTACTTCGTAACGACAATATTCACGGACCTCCCCAAATGAAAGTACTCTGCCAGCGACGTTATAGCTCAAGTTTGTCCAACATTTTTTTCTAATGGACCAAATTATAAATTTAGATATATTCTCCGGGCCACAAATCTACTTTATTTATAAAGTTCAAAACATTGTGAATATCAAATTTTAATAAAAAATACATATAATAAAAATAAAAAAATACTATACTACTGACAATAAAACAAATAAATTATATATACACAAAATAACATAAATTCAATGTGATTTTGACATTGCTTTCGTTTTATAGTATTATATATATCTACTTTTATGGTACTACTTTTATTCTAAGATTGTTAGTTAAATAGTAATCACTCAACATATTTCTTTCAGCGGTGTTTATGTTTTTCATGCACCAAAAGAATTGTTTACAGAAGTATGTACTACACTAGCTTTCTAGATAAGCTAAATAATTTTTATTTAACTTTGGCTTTTGCCCCGCACACTAGTCGGTGGGCATCGCCAAAGATATTTAACCACTTCCATTTTAAGTGCAATGGGTAACTGAACCTACTACCACACTCTGAGAATAATTTTCTCGATATACGTTACCAAAGGAAATGAAAATATATCTAAAAATTTTAGAGTGCAGTGGGCAGCATGAGAATATTAAGTTGGCCGCATTGCGACCCGCATGCCGGTTGGTTGAAAGACCCTGCTATAGCTGGAGAGTTAGTGTAGCAACCAACAATGATAAACCTTGTCAAAAGTCTTTGAAATATCTAAAGCCGACTCTTTTTTTTTTTTTTTTTAGATTCTGTCGGTGATTGTGTGTGTGTGTAATGACGACAGTTACGACATCAGCAGATATATGTCGCCCTACTAAAGGTGTCAACAGTTTTCAATATCTTTAATTTTTTTGAATCATTTCACACCAAGCATGGTAATAAAACCGTTAAGAAGCAAAAGTTTACTGAGTGTTAGAGAATATGGTAGTTCCATAGTAACTAATTTTGCGAATGAACATGTTTATAAAGATGCGTAAATTTCAAGATTGCTTATTCTTAAATTTTCGCTTGAGGATGAAATAGGGCATGATACTTTAATTCAATTTAATTTTAATAATTATATTGAAGTGTTCGGCTCTTGTTTTTGAAACAAGTGAACTCTTATGTAG
>CAHIKZ030004979.1:3500000-3547500 GCA_903632075.3 Acanthosepion pharaonis | reverse complement strand
TTGTTAAATAAATCAATTAATAAAACCCAACACTTGGTTTGAGATCTTTTCTAATTATAGAATATGACAGAATACTTACAAAAAGGCCGTCGAAAGTACTGGAGTCATTCAAAATCCTACAGAGAATTAAAACGATTCGCCTGAAAACAACACAGACATTTACAAGAATACAGATAAAACGGTATTTGTATATATTTCACAAAATTAAGCCGATCAAGTATACAGAAGATCTACTCTTTGGTTTCTTGAATGAATTCTTGGATGTGCAATTCTTTCCAATAGAGATTTTAAAACTAACAATCAATATTCAGCTGAAAGCAAAACTACTGTTTTGAAACTAATTTCATTTCGTCTTTCCTGAATTTCAATAAATGCGGTTCACACAGCATTCTCGAAGCAGCCTAATTTTCAATAGCGATTAATTAAAATTGTTTTTCGCATTTTCTGTTGTTCCATCACCATTTTCTGATTGTTGATTTTAACACAGAAACGATTAATTCGAAAGGAACATACACTGCTAAAAACGGAGCATGTAAAAACTAATTGTTTCTGCACCTAGAGTGACTAGACTTTGGCCTTGTAGAACATAGGAATACAATTCAAGAGGAAGAGGGACATCTTATCTTAATGGTAAATGTAATATTAACAGTTTCCTTATAAGGAAACTTTTAGCATTCATTTGCTGGACAGCGAGTCCTACTGTCACCCAGTCGTTGGTATGATGATAAACAACATTAAAGCGCAAGACCACTTATAGGGTGGTTTTGAGGAGCGTGGAACAACCACTTAAATGCTGTTGTTCCTAGATCAGACCTGACCCAGGTCCCAGGTATGCGCAAATAGTGAACCCCCAAACTCGTGTAAAAATACTGATAGTATAGATTAAAAAAATGATAAAGAATAATTATGTATTTGTACATTTGTACAAAATGTGGCACAAGGCCTAAAAGGGGGTTGGGGAAGGACGGTCTTCTTCTGTCTTAATTCTAAACTTAGCTAGTCACAGACACGAACCCAAACATACCAACAATAGTCCAATCACCAAAACAACACATTCACTACTATCTTTCTTATTGCGTCCACCATAATACCTCAAACTCTCTATGAAATCCTAACTAGTCCTCATATGTTCAAAGTCTGTGGGGGGGAGGGGATAAAACAACAATTTAAAAACCCCAATGATTATTTACAATATGGTTTAATACCATTTACATAAAACAAAACAAAATAGGGTTAGTACTAAAAAAACCCACAATCCCTAAATGTGGCAGTAACATCAGTTAACTGGACGAAATAATTGCGGGATTATAATATTATAAAAAACAAACACGCCCACAAACGCGCCCACAAACACGCACTCATTTAGACACAATAACAAATACGAAAACACACAAGAAACGAAAGTCATCCCGCAACAACCAGAGAACTGACATCACTGACCACCTAAAGAGGGAGGGGATGGGAAATTAAACAAAAGAAAGATAGGGGCAGAAATAAACGGGGCCAATGAGCATGCATACCCTAGCTAAGTTAACCAGAAACAAAATGATAAGAAATAAATTACTAGCAATAGATTTTTGGTAAAAGAAAAAAAATTCAACCTCCGAAGAAAATTAAATTTAGGCATTAAAAGATCCATAATGTTTAATATGCCGTTACACAAGCAAACTGTCATATAGGACTTAAATGAATGGAATTGTCCGTTTATGTAAATAAGCGATGTTAAGCTGAGTTTAGGTGAGGTAGAATTAGGTCTTGGTGCTTGTCCATCTTTCTGCCTTCGGGCAGAGAGAACCCTAGACGAGGCTATGCCGAAGGGGTAGTCTCGTCTGGGGGTGGTAGAGAAACATTATTACTGGGAATTTTTGCCCGGATCTAAGGGCTCGAAAATACCTACGTTAAATCGGCCTTGTGCCACATCGCTTTCTGTGGGGAGCTCGGATAAATACCGAGTTAGCATTAGGTCAATTGCTAATTGTACCTCTCTGAGTAAACCTTCTATTTCATTATTTACCTACGAGTTGGTCTTCCTTATTTTTCCTCTGTTATCTCGAAAACACGAGATACCACACAAACAAACAAGGTACGGTAGGTTGAAATTTATAAAATCTTTTTTATTAAAGGAATATTGCAAGAAAATAGGCTTTTCATGTTCAGTAATTGGAACTAAAGTAATATTGCTCCTGTTGGAAATTCTCAGGTGATGTGGCTTTTATTATTTGATACAATTCTTTGGTTATGATTCTGTCTCACCACTTTTAAGCATTGATCGAAGAAAGTGATTGTATAGTGCTGAGAGTTTAGATATTTCTATAAGAGTTTAGTGCCATGCATGTCACCGATTAAAATTCAAGAAGAAGAGAAACCTTAAATATTATCTAAGAAAAACACGCAAAGTGAAAAATTCATGAACTCGAAAGAAAAATGTAACAATCTTATTTAAATGGCTGACATAAAATCATTTCCGAACAATATGAAATCAAAATACTGATACAAAAATATAGATAAATTATTTTTTATTAAAATTCATTCAGTATAAGACTCAAGAGCCACTCTATGAAGAGAGTCACTGAACTGGAGGTGTGATAGGAACGTTAAAAGGGCAAGCAGAAAGTAATGGTTATGAGGATAAGGTAGATAGATAAAGATTGACTTTGATTTGAATAGTTTTACGTTATAATTGTTGACGTGAGAAGGTTTACTGTTTAGAGTATCTTCTAAGTCTTTTGGAACAATAGGAACGTCCTAATTACAGTTGGAATACGGAGGGAATGAGGGAAATTCGACTCCTTGGACGTAACATAGTAAGTTTTATTTGACTGACACAATTATTTACCTCGAAACCAAAGAAGAGAAATGAATAATAAATACTCTAAATGTATTTCTACGCTATGTTGATCAATATCACATTGAGTTCCCGCAAAATTTGCAGACATATAAATAGCAGACAATATGTGTTTACTGATTGATAGAATCAATATTACTGTGTCATTATGTATAAACAGTATTATCCTTGTTTGCGTCTTTGGCGAAAGTTTCTCTCTCTATATATTTTTTTTATTTTTATCTAATTAATATCATAAATGAAGGACATATATGAGATGAAGAATAAGTCGTTTAAAGTGTCATTATTGTTACATTCAATGATAAGAAAATGAATAAAAGCATTATGAATTTTGAAAATGGCAATACAAATGTGTTATTCTCATAACGTTTGATACAGCGGAGATTATAAAAACAGAATTATTTAAAATCTGAGAAAGATATATATATATATATATATATATATATATATATATATATATATATATATATATATATATATTTTTTTTTTTTTTTTTTTTTTAAGTTGGTTCCTGTGCCGCAACAGAAAATTTGTCTCGCCGGAGTCGATCCTTCAAATCTACAAATCAACAATTCGCCCTTGCATGGAGTATTGCTACCATATATTGGTCTGGCCCCCCCTTATGTTTGTCTCAAGGTTCTTGATGAGATCCAAAGGTGAATATGCAACGTAATAGGCCCTGATCTGGCATCTCGTCTGCAGTCGCCCTCTCACGGACGTGCCGTCGCCTCCCTGTAACTTTTTACAAATAATTTCATGGTAACTGCTCCGAGGAGCTGCATTCGCTGGTTCCCAAACTTCATGAATTTCAGCGTTTTACTAGGCTGGCATCTCGCTCACACCATTTCACTGTTGAAACTGTTAAATGTACCCGTCTCTTGTACTCCAATAGCTTCATGTCTCGCAACTCTCGCCTGTGGAACCTGATAGCTCTAATCTTCAACTATTCAAATGTAATGTCAATCGACGTCCCCAGATGCCTTGATCTATCCCCTATGCTTTTCTTCATCCTTTCCTCTATCACTCCTATTTGCTCTCGCTCCAACTCTCTGTAACCTAGACGTCCGAATTGGCGTCAGTCGGAGATTCTAGTAATAAGCCGTCGGCGCACGGCAGAGAATATATATATATATATATATATATATATATATATATATATATATATATATATATATATATATATATATATATATATATCAGTAAACACATATTGTCTGCTATATATATTGTTGCAATCTTAGTTCATATTCAGTACCTGACGAGGGCATCGTGCCTGAAACTCGAGTCGTGCTAGCGACCTGGGATATTATGTATATTTATTAATATACACTTAATAGCACTGTTATATTACATTGATTATTGTTGTATTAACAACACCACTATATATATATATATATATATATATATATATATATATATATATATATATATATATATATATATATATATATATATATATATATATATATATATATATATATATATATAAAGTGTTGTGACCGTAAGCCTATTAACATCAGACATGTTTGTTAGTTGTTTGTAAGTATCATTGAGTGATATGTACTGCTGGATTTTGTTTATAACTGGTTTTTCATCCTGCTTATTATTACGGTGAATTTAGTAATGGTGTACTTATTTTTGTTTGCGAAAGGGAAGGTTCTGTCGTAATGTTATCTAAGTTTCGTTAAGGCTAAATTTATTTGTTCGTCGACGACGTGTTTAGGGGAATTATTTTTGATAAGTGTTTGTTTATTGTTGCTAAGTTCCTTATTGAATAAAATGTCCAAAGAATACATTACTTAGGCTCGGTAAAGCATGTTTTCATAATAGCTATTTTGTATCTTTTGCAGTTGAATAACGCGAGATTTTTTATTAGTGCTGGAGAAAAATTATGACTATTGCCATCGACTAAAGGTCAAGGAAAGTTATTTTATTGTTAATGCTGAGCTCGTAAGTAAATTGCAGGGCCGATTTATACTCAAAGTTTTCTTTCAGTTTTTTTTTTAATTTCTTCTACGCTGTTTTCTAATATGAATATGCATATATGGGAGGAGGCTTGGTGGAATTATCGAAGATTTTGTTTTCCTCATGGCATATCTCGAAACTAGATAGAGTCGGTCTACGGTGCGAAACCTTCGCCATGCCGTCAGTTTGCGTAATATGTGCTGCCATGGTAGACGTAAATTGATACCTGTATCGTGCAGGATAGTTTTCGTAAAATAGTTGATCTAATTTTAAAATCGTGGTGGGAATGAAAGGTGATTGTATATATTCTGTAGGACAATGTCTATACTTTCTTTTACTAAGGCATTAGTAAATAAGTTTTCTACATCTAGGAAGGTTAATTTATAGACTGTACTATGTCGAGTTATTCGCTAGTGGACACACTGCTATATTTACTATATTTATATCAAAGTGCGTAATAGGGCCAAGAGTGTAAAACGCCTAATAGAAGTAACAGAAAATAGTTCTATGTGGATATGGAAAAAACGAAATACTCCGTGGAGTGTTTCAGCGAACATGACGGCATGACATGACTGATCGTGAATGCGTAATGAGGTTCACGTTGCATTCACAGAACGCGAGGTTTGCCGTTTTTCGGAATTTTCGTAAATTTAATTTCGCCGTTACACATTTGAACTAGTTTATCTACAACACTTATATATCGTCATAATGGGGCCTCACATCAGTGAGGGCGGCTGGTGTGCAACTGAAACCGTTGAGAGGAAGGCCTCGAAACGGTGCACATTCTCTCCTGATGACCCCAGTTTAAAATTCAAGAGGAACACATCAAAATTCAGTGAAGTCATATGCCGTAGTGAAGCTCGGTGGAAGTGTCATTGGCATGAGGAGCATTATACATTCAGCTCGCTTCAGGTGAGTTTCAATTCCTTTCCAGTAATTTCCTTCTTTACTGGAAGCATCAGTTGGATTAGGGGTTTTGCTAGTTGACGTACAGCCTACTCAAGATATAGGCCAACAATGTAATCACGGCTAACAACGTCGAAATCAAATCCCTGAAACTCCACAAAATTGTCGGGGAGTATCATTCTGGTTACTTATATGGGGGCGTAAAATACACACAAACCTGACGCTTCGCAATCTCCCTTAGTCTCACAAATCCCAATTCCTATGGGTTAATATGTTTGATTTGTATCACTAAATCATTATTATCTCAAAATAATCTTACACTATAAAAATATCTTCCGGTTTTAAGTAACCAACAAAAGTTTGATATGGCTTAGAAAACGAATCAATCTAAAAATATTATGCAATTCACATAAATCTTAACACGAATATGATTTTAAATCTTGTAAAATTTAAACGATATCTTTAGACGTCAAAACAAAGCTTGAGTTTATTTTTCAGGTAGTTCCAACTTGTCTTATTAAAGTTATTGGATTTATTATAGGAACTGCAGTCTAAAATTATTATGCAAATTCAGAAAACATTTTTTACTTCAATAAATATGTAATAAAGTCGTCAATAATTGATCAACTCCTATAAGAGAACGATAAATCTTTGAACCATTTACATCTTAATATAGTTCCCCTTATTCTCATAAAGCTATTATTCCAGAAGAAAGAAACGATAACAATTCATATTGTCTATTCAGTGAATTGAAGGATAAAACTGACAAGTCATTTACTTAGCATCGATTAGTTTAGCGCAAGTTCACAGTATGCACAGAGAGCTCTGTGAAACGTCTTGGTGTCTATCATTTCCATTTTCCAAAATTGAAAGAAATAATTATAAATTAACTAGAAAAAAAACAGCATTGTTCAAGAAACATATCTGCATTGCATAAGTTTCTTTATACGATACGTCATTTACGAAACATATACGCATACATCGAAGCTATCGCCTTAAGTTTCTCTATCGCACGAACACTATCAGTACTCCACATTTTAACTTTGGAAAATTACATTTATAAAGAGAGAGAGAGAGAGAGAGAGAGAGAGAGAGAGAGAGAGAGAGAGAGTCTGTGTGTGTGTGCGAAAAAAAGAGAGAAGGGCTATAAAGCAATTTTTTACATCCGTTAAGTTGATTGAAACTAACCCGAAAACAACCTTCGGAAATAATTCATTTCTTATCTTCACGTGTAAATACGGCATTAATAAGAGAATACTGTTTTTAGACATACAAATTGATTAAATAAGGATAACTCTCAAATTCTCGTTTATAAAAATCAAGCAACTCAATCATGGCTACTCAACTAGAACAAGCAATGTTCACACAGATACAGCCTAACCGAAATAAATAATAAATACCAATTAATATCCTCTACACGCAAAATAAAATAAAAAAAAAAACAATCATCAATATTAATTTCCCTAACCACATAATTGATGAACTAATTAAGCTAAACTTGGAAAACATAAAAAATAATGTTAACAAAATAATACCATACAACAGCATGAAACTAATGTACAAAGACCAATTACAAAAGAAATATAATATTTATCGTCGTCGGCTTTATCTCGTATCCAAGAATTTAATTTCTCCTTTTCTGATTACTTCCTTTATGATGATGGCGTCGATGACTAAGTAAACTAATTCTTGCAAGGAAGAACCGATATCATTCACTGTGTTTTAAAGTTGGTGGAGGATAAGGTGGATTTTGCCAGAATTTTGTCGTTTGACTTTTTTTTCTCTTCTGGTAGCTTCGATGTTTTTGATTCCGACAGTGATGAAAAATCGCCAGTTCGTCCGGTAATGTGCTTGTGTTTAAAAAGATTTAGGCTCAAGTTCAGTGACTTTCAGTGTTGGTTTGATTTGGTCCTCATATCTTCGAAGAGCACGACCCCGTGGCCTTTTGCGTGAAGTGAGCTCACTGAATAAGACTTAACGTGGAAAACTTGACTCTTCCATTCTTGCTACATATTTAAACATATCACTTATCAATAAATTCTTTTTATTCTATGTGCCGTGTCCCTTCAGAACGTTGGCGATTATGGCTCTCCACCTTTTCTTTTACTTTGTAGCTCTTGATAATATTGTCGTTTTGTTTTCTCTCTTCAAACTTGTTCCATCATTCACTTAAGCTCGTTAGGGAGGCCATGCGTTGTTTTTAACTGTGTCTCTTGAGTTCAATTTGTCCTCAGATTATCAGATTTTCCAAGTCCTCTTTCCTCATTATGTGCTCAAGAAATTTCAAATGTATTTTCCTGGTGTTAAGTATAAGTGTCCATTTTGTACCTATTTTCTCTAAAAAGTCGAAATTACTCACATGTTCGGTCCATGTTCTTCTAAGCAGCCTTCCATAGAAACACATCTCTGTTGATTCAGATCTCATCTTTGTTTCTGAGTAAATGATCCAGCATTCACATGTATCTAAGAGAATTGATATTACTAAACGGTTTAGTACATTTTTCTTTGTTTTTAACGAACTATTCCAGTTTCTTTATATGTTGCTTAAGTTTTGGAAGGCAACTTTCGCTATCTCAGTGAGTCTTTGGATATGAGTTTCACACTTTCCGTCGTCTGTTACAACCATTCGCAGATATTTGAATTGTTTACTCTTTAGATTTTCGTATCTTCAGTTTGTAATTTGCATGTTGGGCTGTTCCTTTTGCTGACACCCATACAATATGTCTTCTTGCATTTCTTCACCTCTTGCTTTCCGTCACTACCTTCTGTAAATTCTTTGTTGACAATAAAAAACACCCCCCACCAAAAAAAAATAAAATCTTAACAGCTACATAAAAAATATAAAAATTTCATCGAACCAATATTACGAATTTACTTTCTCACTAGGATAATATTTCTCTAATGACAGCAATTCAAATAACATATACATGGATTACACAGTCACCATATTATCACTTTGATGACCATACTATTTAGTCGATAAAAACTCCTGAATTATCAAGGGAGATAATTACAATACATAAAGTATCTTTATCAATAAGAGAAAATGACTACACCAAGTAAGTAGAACAAAGCGATACAAATACCAGAATCATTAAATATGACAAATAAACAAACAGTAAAACGGAAATACAATTTTAATCATTTTAGCAACAATTTTGCTAAGAATAATTCATTTCTTTCATAACTACTAATATAAAGAAATCAAAATCAAAGAAAAACAACAAAGAAAAAAGAAACGATAGGATATCCACCAACATTCAAATCACAGGCATACATCCTATGCGATTACGTATTTTATTACATGCTTAATCTTAATTGTGTTTCTATGTTTAATCTGTGTGTTTGTAAAATGAAGACCTCAAGGATAAATATAAAATAATAATAATAGTAGTAGTAGTAGTAGTAGTAGTAATAATAATAATAATGATAATAATAATTATTATAATTATTATTATTATTATGTCTCTAGAGGCTTGTTAACAATGACATCAACTCTGGATGTCATTGTTACCATGTCAATGCCATGCAAAATAAAACATTTAGTATTAATAGCGAGGTAAAAAATCCGGTTTATCGGAAATTATGAATTTTACGCATTAAGTAAAAATAGACGCAGAAATAGATAACATTCCAATTACTGGGTAAGGCATCTTTGCTGATGGAATATATATTTTCATGAAAATATATGTCATTTATTGCAAATAATAACAAAGTAACGGAGAAAGAGGAACTATATAATAAAATAATATTTCTTCACTTTGAGATGATTATATGGGTGATCATGTGTTGAAATTAGACAGATTCAGGACTGAAAGAAAGCAAGCTTTCATAATAGCAATAAATAACCAGCTGCGAATGATTGTGTTCTGGAAGGGCAATCCAAAACAAATTCCTGGTTCCTGCTGCTGATTTTAGTCAAGCTGTTTGTGCAAGTATTGATAGGATTCATTCTCTGATTGTGTTGCATTGCAATGTTTGTACCTCACTTTTCCAACAATTTTATTTTCGAAGAAAAACGACCTTAATTGAAGAAAGAAAAATGTTGTTTACTTACCCTTTTCGACGGTAGGCGGCGCTTTCGTATTATAAATGTCAACTGATATTGAAAAATAATCTTAGAAAAAATAATAGTGTTTTTGGCCCTCTGTTATTGGTACTGGATGAACCCCCACTCCCAGGAGGTGATTTTTTGTAACTTTCATTTACAGGAAATAAAACAGAATTGTAAGATTTTCTTAAAAAAAAAAAAACGTAGGGAGGCGTATTTTACAAAGATATTTCTTAATAAAATTCCTTCTAAAATTTCAAAGTATTCGATAAAGTTAATCTTAGATAGATCTTAATATTTATTAATTAAAATGATCTATCACTTGCATTATCATAAAAACATGATGAAGAATGATCATTATTATCACTGGTAAAATTCATGGAAAACGTCCCTCTAAGACCTTCTTCCTTACACACACATAGACATACACGCGTGTGCACACACACACACACACACACACATATATATATATATATATATATATATATATATATATATATATATTTAATTCATTGAGTCTTACAGAAACCTGAACAGAATGCAGAAAGCACTGGACAGCCGTTTCGTTCTATATTTGGGACTCCTAAGAAGTGCGCATCCACTACCGAGAATTGAAACCCTGACAGTTAGGTTGTCAAGCAAACATCATACCAACTGTTCAAATGGTGACGAAGAGATTGCAAATCAGACTCAATATAGTGCCGCTCGCTCACATATTCCGTGGTGGAACGTTATAGTCGAGATGAGCCCATAGTAGGTATGGGGTAATGATATTGTTATGTCGTACGTATGGACTATAATGGTTATGTCCCAATCCTTAATAATACAGTAAAATATACTGTATGTTGATTCACTGTGGTCTTCCACTGCGTGCTTGTCAAACTATCTGGCTCCGGGCAGAAAGAAAGCCAGGCGAGGCTCTGTCGAAACACAGTGTCTCGTCTGGGGATTGTATAAGGTTCTACGGGGAATTTTATGCCCGGACCTTTCGCGCATGTGGAAGGGAAGAGTTTCGTCTGGGGGAGGTAGACATCTGCCCGACCCCGTGTATACGGAGTCTACGGGGAATTTTTGCCCGGACCTTTGGGCTCGGTTTACCCCACATTAAATTCGGCCTTGAGCCACATCTGACCTCGTGGGGAGGTTAGTGAATATCTTTACTGTGGTATTTCACTTTGATTCATTTCTAGCAGTTGATTACTTCACGCCGCTGGCGAATCTTTTATGTTGTTTCTGTTATAAATATTATCATTCCATTTCCAGCCTTCGTTTTAGTTATTCTTGTTCAGTAACCTTTTCCTAGGTCACATCACATAAAATTAAGAAATTTGATAGCTCGTAAATAGGGGTTTGAATCTGGGAAATGAGTAGTTTTAAAAATATAAATAAAAAAATTAATCGCAGTACCTTGTCTGTCATCTTTTTGGAAACATGTATAAAAGACGGATTTCTGCCTAAGTACACACATACACACTCTCTCTCTCTCTCTCTCTCTCTCTATATATATATATATATATATATATATATATATATATATATTACGACGAATAATAAAACGCATATCCATTAAACATCAGCCGCCATAATTGCTATCTTCTTTTAAATGCTGTGTTCATTCAGAGCCTGGGCGAATAAAGGTATCCCTATCACCCGAAACTGTAACTGAAACCAAATGTTTCTAGATACTACCTTCTTGAATCGTAGGGCCAGGGATCCCCTCTCCTATATCCCTTATGAACACACGTGTTTCTCGGTATTAGATCCTACAAATTAAAAACAACAATCTAAAAAACTGTAAACGTATATATGCATTTCGCCTTTTCTTTGATGCGATCAGTTATGTTGTCTCCAGACGGCCATCTGTGGCTATATATCCCTACTCCTAAAAATCTAGAGCAATGGTCCATGAAGACATAAGTTTTTTGACTGGTCTGGCGTGTGACGAATACTTTCTAGATAATTGTTTTGGGTGTGTCTTTGTGTTGTGTTTTTGTGTCTGTGCGATTTGTGTTGTACTTTCAAACAAATAATCCTACCGCCCTGATACTGACAGCAATATAATCGATGAATATTATTATATTTTTGTTTAATTTTTATACTACATATATTAGATGGCTTCGTAATATATATCGTATATTTTAGAGACGCGTAACTTTACCTTTGTTCTTCATCCGTTTTTATATTATAGTTTCTGCTCATTATTCGATTAATGAGTCTTTCTCGTCAGCATCATTTTCATGGACAGTTTGTTTGCGGTAATAATCTCACTGCACTGTTAAGTGGATGACCATCTCCCCATCATATACCTCTGTTGCGAGAGATCTTTCAACCGTCTGATGGCGTTTTGTACAGCATCAATTTCGTAAATGATGCCAACGAAGAATTCGGTAGAATCTAATTTCTAATGCTTGGACTTTTGGTATTAATTCTGCTTTTAATATTCAAGATTATCAGGCGGACAGAATAATTAAGAAGGCCAATGCATGTTGCTGTCTCATGTTTGATTTCAGAAAAAATATTCTTGACTTTCAGGTTTGCGTTTAGATTCGCGATAGCCGCCATCTTTTGTGCAGCTCTTGAAATTATTGTGGAGGCCTCTTCCTTAATAAGTAAGCCAATATTAACTGGATCAATACTGACCACCGATTTTTATCTTGTTTTTTTTTTTCTATTCAAACCAGGCAATGTGATAATGTCACTAAGACACAAAGCGGAACTGGGAGTGAGAGATAATGGCAAAAACATTATAAGGAACTATGAACCCAATGCTAAACAAGAAACATGGAGTAGACTTCTAATCCTGATCGAAAAACCAGAGAAGAATGTGAACATGATTTTAGGTAAACATATCTATTTCTATTGAGAAAGAAAAAATTAGTAAATACTATATCATGTTTAGGTGGAAATGTTAGAGGTATACATTGGAAGTAGACTTTAAAAAAGAATCGGAAACCCAATCCTAATAATAAAAAAAAAAACAAACAGTAGATAAACGTCTACTTCTATTCAAGAAACCGGGGAGTAGTATGAACCGGACATAAGTGATTTTATTATATCGCTGATTATTTATACAGTGTTTTACTCTCAACAAGAACATGTAAGAAATATAAAATGCTAAACTATTTCTGACTCATTTGGAAGTCGAGAAAGACCTCAGCGTAAAACTTCAGTAAACTATTACTTCTTTTGCGCTGCCTTCGACCACTTACGACTAAGTGAATACAGATATATTCACGCAAAAATTCTTAGGAGATATCAATCTAAAATGGCAGCAAATATTTACATGAATGATCGTGAGCAAACCTTCTTGTATCCGACAATCGTTTGAAAGGCACTAATGCAAGTTTAACACTTACGATACTTAATGTTTAACGTATTTATGAGGATAAATAGGAGGCAATACTCGCTTATGGTGTCCAACCGAAGAAGCGTTCAATAAAATATCTTTGATCGATACTGCTTCTCGATTCAATCATAAAAGTTTCATTGATTAGCGCTACGAATTTGGCTTCCTTCCAATACATATACATTGCCAAGCTTGTGATTCTATATAAAATGGAAAGATTTATTCAAGTCTATCGTTGGTGCAAGCTAGGGTCGGAAGAAGAAAATCTCAGCAGCGATATTAATCCCTGGAAATTTGGTTTAATAGAATTTCCATCGGTTAGACATACTAATAAAGAACTTAAGAAGCCAATATTTCCGATAAGTTTCAAATGAATTCGACCAAGTTTTAAAGAAAAATGGCACAAAAGAGCACGGGAGAAATGAATATAAAAATGTGCAGAGTGGAAGCATTAGGTAATATCTGAGGAAAGAGACAAACTCATAACCAATAAAAGTGGTTCTAGCTCCAAATGTCGGACAGCTTAAAATTTGCAATGACTGGCTAGATGTACGGTAAAGTTTCGTTTGTCGTACAACTCAATTATAGAAATCCCTTCCGACTCCATGATTTCTAGCCAACTGTAATCTTCAAAAATTTAAAACCCAATGTCAATCGCTATCTACTGTCCTCTTGATTACTCTATTTTTGTCGCTCATTAGCAATATTACTGTTTCTAAATATTCCACAGTGGTTTTACTGCCTTGCATCTGGTGAACTCGATTATATATATATATATATATATATATATGTGTGTGTGTGTGTGTGTGTGTGTGTGTGTGCGTGCGTGCGTGAGTGCAGGTATGTAGATTTCCTAAATTTAAGCTTGAGGATGAAACAGTGCTTCTTACTTTTTTTTTTAATAATAATATTGATGGTTTCGGCTCTCGTTTTTGAAGCATGAGAACTCTTATGTAGCAGAAGGAATCATATTTTAAAAAAATAATTATATATATATATATATATATGTATGTATATATATATATATATATATATATATATATATATATATATGTGTGTGTGTGTGTGTGTGTGTGTGTGTGTGTGTGTGTGTAAAAATATATAGAAAATAGGAAAGATCTCGTTAGGTAAATAATCCAAAGTTCTTTAGTATTTTTGTTATTATTTTTTTTTAAATAATGCTCGATGCAAAAGTAGAGCATAAATATAATTATTTATTTAAAAATATGATTCCATCGCTACATAAGAGTTCTCATGTTTCAAAACAAGAACCGAAAACTTCAATATAATTATTTGAATTAAATTGAACTTCACTATAATTATTTGAATTAAATTGAGTATCTTAACTCAATTTAATTCAAATTATAAGATATATAATCCGTTGTTCTTATTGGTATTTTTTAATTTTTATATAAAACAGTGCTCAATGTAAATTTACAGAGCATAACTATTATAAATTAACTGATTTAATATATGGTTTCTTCGCTACGCACTAATAATCATGTTTCAAAAACCGAAGCTAAAACCTTCAAATTTAATTATATAATTAAATTAAAAGCATTAGTTCTGTTTCATATTCAAGCGAATTTTGGAATAACTTATTTTTAAATTTACTTACTTTTAAACGCAAATAGAATTCATAATTACTTGATTACAAGGATACAGGGAAATCCAATCATTCAGACAGGGGCGGTAGCGTGTTCTTTTTTATTAACTATTTTATCAATTATGAGTTTCGTTCGAAAAAGAGGTTAAAATTAGGGAGAGTAGGGGTGAGTTTTTCAACGAATTTTGGCAACCGTTATTACTGTGAAGCGAAGAAACCATATTTTAAATCAGTTAATTTATTATTATTATTATTATTATTATATATATATATATATATATATATATATATATATATATATATATATATATAAAGGCAAATAGAAAGAGAGAGAGAGTTAGATAAATCAAACGTCCAGACATAAGCAACCATATACCAGCGTTTTGGCGTGCATAGACAAACAAGCAAATAAATAATCATCAAATTTATTAATGTGTTGTAGACATAACAGTGCTGGTTGTGGTTAGACAGAGCAAAAAAATATATTAATAAATGTACATATACCTTCATGTTGGTGTGCGACTTAAGTTTCGATGGTTTCGCAGCACATCAGTCACAAAGTATACCTTATGTTTTTATAAAAACATAAGTAAATCCATATTATAAGTATGTTATATAAAACAAAAGCATAAATATATCCTATAAAACACAGGATATAACAAGATGTAGGTATACATATATATATATATATATATATATATATATATATATATATATATATATATATATAGATAGATAGATAGATAGATAAATATACATATTATCCTCATCGATAGCACGACTCGGAGTTTCATGCACAACGAAGTCTTCAGGTTCTGAGTATAGACTGATCATTCCGTAATTTAAATTTTAATAAAGATATCTTGTTATCGCAATGTTGGCGCAGCTACATATCATAGTGTGGTTAGATTTTTTTCTAATTTAAAAATATATTTCGCCTATAAATTATCAATATATATATATATATATATATATATATATATTATTGGCATTTGAGAAAAAATTTTATGAAGCACAATGATTCGGGAGAACATCCGACTAAATATTTCACCTGTTTGGCTTCATCAGGTCGAAGACAGAATATGAGATTTGTGTGTATCTATTTGTGTGTGATCTTACACAAATCCATACGCGCACACATATATGATCGCACACATATACATACACAGACAACTCATTTTTCGTCTTCGATCTGATGAAGCCAAACAAGTGAAACATGTCAGATGGTTTCGAAGCGTCATACTTCATGAACGTTTTTCCAAATGTCAGTAATATATATATATATATGTGTGTGTGTGTGCGCGCGCGCTTGCGTGCGTGTGTGTGTGTGTGTGTGTAAAACCTATTTTAGAATTGTGAATATTGATATTTTATATTAAGCATAAAGGGAGACTATTTGTTCATAAAACAACATAATTTACCTTAAAATTAATCTGGATCAACATATTTAAGCAGATATTTATTTGCATGCCTACATGTAACCATCAATTCATTTCTATTGCTTAATAAGCTTGGGTCGTCACTGAATTGTCTTAAGATAACTACTTTTTCAACAAGACATACATTACATCTATTGTCTTTTTCATTGTAAGATTTGCTTCTTGCTACAATATCCCACGTTATAATAGATGTATTACCACATATCTTTAATTCCCAAAAATATTTAGACAAAGCAGTGTTGTTATATATATATATATATATATATATATATGTGTGTGTGTGTGTGTGTGTGTGTGTGTGTGTCTGTCTGTCTGTCTGTCTGTCTGTCTGTCTCTGTGTGAAATATTTATTAGCCATTTGAATAATTTCGTGGGATTTCACCCAAGCAAGGCGATAATGCCACTACAACGCAGTGGGTTACAAGGAGTTAAGGAAAATGAGAAAACATCAGTGGGGATAAGAGAGAAAGTAAGGGGAAGAGAGAAAATGGTGATTGATATTGCATTTAAATTTTTGAAGATCCTATGTAGCGGGGAAGCAAGAAACCTGGAGTTTCACTGGCCAGAAGTGCGAGAAATGTAACTATCAGAATAGAACTGGCGGCTGCATCTAGTCATCTCAATAGTAAAACACTGAGACCTAGGTGCAAAACTACTAGCAAATTTAAATTCATGGAGTCGAATCACAGAGGAGAATATTTGCAACGATGCATGGAAATGTTCACAGATGAACATTCTGATTATTCCAATTCCAAGAAAAATTAATTTTTGGTAAAACTATACACACAATCCTCACATAACTTCACCAGGATATAGGACCAAGTATAAAAGCTCCTGTATTAAAAAAACCGAAACATTGGATATATTAAAACCAGTCAGTATAAAAAAATAAAATAGAAACAATTCAAATGCGGAAGATAATCAAATACGATTTGTACAGTGCAATAACATGTGCATTAGGGAGACTTCAGGTGATCTAAAGACCCGCATCCAGGAACACAAAAGAGATTTGCGTTTAGATAAACATTCAAATTCTCTCGTATTACACAGAAACAACGCAGGATAAAACTTTAATTTTTCCAATGCCATCCTTATCAAAAGTGCTGCTTTCAGATATAATTTCTAAACACTTCGTCTTAAATCCCTTTTTTTTTTCAAAGAAATACATTTCTCAAGTTCGGTAGTTTTTATTTCTCTTTCCAATAATGATGGGGACGTCCATAATAACCTTTTGTTTGAAGTGATGTGGAAAATCTAATTTTGATTTTACCATTATTTTCTTTTCGATTTACATGTGATTTCCATTTTATTTGTTGGTCACGAACAGTTACGATAGGTGACAAACGCCATACCAACGGACCTCGGTGACGAAGAGGTAACGAATAGAATATATATATATATATATATATATATATATATATATATATATATATATATATATATATATATATAAACAGAGATTTGTACCGAGGAACTGATATATAGCTTTAAATAAAGTGGACGTCATACCTAAGGCACCTTTCGGCCAACGTGGTTTTCAGTTTTACAGAGCGTTCGATCAATGCACCATCTTCGGGTTTCTGAAGCCGTTTATATTAAGTGTCAGCAACCCAGTCTGTGCAGACAGAAGGAACACTTTTTACGTTCCTTACGTCAGTGGAAGGGTCTGTGAGTTCCCCTTTTTCTATTTTATATACTCTTCTGGAACTATTTATTTACATACCCCCTCGTTCAATTTTAATTTATATAATTAAAATTTGTCTTTTAGTCGAGTTCCACCTTTCCCTCCTAATTCACTTCATTAAGATGTCTTTGTATTCATTTATATCTAATATTGCCAACGAATGTCTTTGAAAAGGCGTTGGCCTAAAGGTGCCTTAGGTATGACGTCAACTTAATTTAAAGCTATATATATATATATATATATATATATATATGCAAAGGTAAATGGTTAAATGGAGAAAAGGAATGCATTCTTACTGAAAAAAATCATTAAGATGAACGAAACAGAGCTCAGAGACATCTAAAATGTGTGTTGTAGTCTGTTCATGGCAAATAATAAAAAAAAATGTTATATTTCTATGTTCATCTAATCTATTTCTTACGAGTGCAGAAGTGCTGAAATGTAAATACCTTTAAAAGAGTTTTTACTGAAATTTTATTTTAATAAGTTTACGATTTTATTCCCCGTTGTCTTAAGGAAACACATTTCCCCTGCTTGTATTTTTTATAATAAAATATTAATATTTATTTTTTTTATTTTTAAGGAAACAGATCCCTGATACTGCACAGTGCATGTACAGTGATACCTCCAAACAGGTGCTTCTTATTACCTCCAGACTTAAATCCCACCAGCACATAAAGAAAATCTAGGTTTTGACCTCATACTTTTAATATCAAGGTGTACGCGTCAAGGTACTACGTTACGCTTCTTCAATTCATTTATCAAATTAAGTAAATGTTTTTAAGCGAAATCTTAATTAAAAACATTGTTATAAGCTGAAATATGTCACTGGCATAAAGAAAGGAATATCCTTTGGGAAATATAACATTTTTATAGATCAATTACAGAATACCACTTCAAGAATTAAATGAACCCCAGTGAAAGATGTATAATCTTAAGGCTACGAATTTTCAAAAAGAACATTTTTATTCCCAATAATTAAGGAAAATCGTTAAAAACGAATAAGAATATAATGACTGATAATGTCGGCATTGTTGAGAAATAACGATGCAGTGTGTCATAAAAACGTCTATTAAAAGGAATAGTACTAAAGGAAATTTATGTAACCCCGAAACAAAATGAAAAATAAAAGAAAACAAAAAACTGTGATCGAAATAAAGCTGATAAAAGAAATAAAGAAAAGTTTGAAGCAAAGAGTGGAGGAAATAATACGAGAAATGAACACTTAAGAAAGAGCGAGAAAGCAAAAACATCCACCATATTTTTTAGCTGCTTTGTTGTAGATACATACTACAAGTAAATGACTCAAAAATAACATCTAAATGTGGATGGTGGTGGTGGTGGTTAAGAAGAAAATGTTGAATCAGGTGTTTCAGTGAAAAGGCAAGTCAGCCAAGTTAACATGGAATTTGAACTGAGTTCAAAATCCAATGTCAGTTTCAAAAATGCAAACATCTAGATGTAAACGTTTTCTGGCTCATAATATTTTGAGTAATTTTTTAAGATCAACTTAGTTAAGCACTCTAGTAAATCCTAGTATATATATATATATATATATATATATATATATATATATATATATATATATATATATATATATATATATATAGTTTATGCAAAACTAGGTAATCCGCATGGGTAGACTCAAGGATGATGATATCCGGAGAGCTCAATGTAAAATTCAGAGCCGATATGTTTGAATAAAAAGCAGACCACTTTAAGGTTCCATGTAATAAGTTATTTCACCGCATCTATATCTAGAGACAATACACGTTAAGTTTAAGCGACGTCTAGCCGACACACAGTGGGGTTAAGAATAAGGAATTGAAATGGTACATCTAACCCACTCATATCTTATCTTCTCTCCCACCTCACTTCCTCACTTCGTTAATTTTACATATGCTTGATGCGGTCCGTCAAAAACGTGTGAATTTCTTTTCATTTTTCATTTCAACATTTCGAAATTAAAGTCTGATGGTCCAGAGCCCTGTTAAAGGGGTTGTGGTGAAATAACTTATTACATGGAACCTTAATGTGGTCTGTTTTTATTCAATATATATATATATATATATATATATATATATATATATATATATATATATATAAAGCAGAGGTATCTGGTGAAGGTTAAGCTATCTCCTGCGGATGACTCTTGATCAGGCCTTCATCATAATATTTATGAAGGACTAGATGCAAAAGGTAACAATGAACTACACAATTTAAAACTCATCGCGGCCTTAAAGAATTACATTATAATTAAACTTACATTTAAAATGTTCAACGGTATTTCTCCTGTCGCTATTTAATTTAAAGACCATTTGATATATGTTCGTCATTACTTTCCTGTACAAATGTTTATTTTCCTTTCAGGGGAGACTTTCGTTAGATTTCACAATTAATTTCGATTATTCCCAAATTTTATTTCCGAGATATAAAAATTGTTATCGTACAAAAAAAAAAAAAAAAATTCGTCGAAAAAAATCACGTAAAAATCGCCGAAAACAATCGCAGTAATGAAAACTTGGGAATCCAAAATTTCAAGATTGTTTGGTTGGAATGTTTTTAATTTGTTATGGTATGATATGCTGGAGTAAAGTAAAGATGGAAAAAGTGTGACACGGTGACACACTGACATTCGCATTTATTACACAAACACACACACACACACACACACACACGTGTGTGTGTGTGCGCGCGCATGCATGAATGGTCGAGTTATAGATGGCGGTTCAGAGTGTGGAATCGGAGAGCTGAGTTTGAATTCCAGTCGAGTTCGTTATATTCGCTGACGAACAAATACCTTTGGCAAAGGTATCAATTCATAATTTCCATCATCAGCTCTGGGTAAATAGCCTTGGCTTCCAACTGGTGCGGCTGATTCAGCAGAAGCCTTCACCACTATAACCCATCTTTTTTACAATCCAGATATGCCTATGTCCTGTTTGTCTTTCCCAACGCTTAATTTGATATTGTTGCCTTAGGATAATATTAAGAATAAAATTACGAGTCATTTGACGGCGATCGCATAAGAGATGTTTGCAGTGAGTTTCTTAACGCGAAAGACTACAAGATTAAGTCCTATGTGAGACTGATGTAATGAGTTCATTAAATTCACTTTCTTGCAAATACCCCCGAGAAAGGCATGAATCCATTTCTACTCCCAGCATTCCGTAATGTCAACGAACATTCGTTGCCACTTTTGTGATGCCAACAAATATTCGTTATCACTTTCAAAATGCTCGTTGTATTAGAAACTTTGTAATCTCAGATACTACTATAGTACGCCGTTAAACAATACTGGTGTCAGACGCCTTCGAATAACACTCGCACTAATAGTATTGCTCGATAATACTCGCTTAAATAGTAATCCGTATAATTATCTGAATAGAAAATAGTATAGTGAATAGAGTAGAGAACAGAAATGCAATCCTTATAATATAGAGGTTGAGATAGAAATAGCGATCCCAAAAGTAATAGAGGATAGACTAGAAAGGATGATCGATTAGATATCACGTGATTTCATAATTATGCGTTTCTCTATGGTCATGTGATTCACTTAATTCAATAAGGGGATCGACTGTGTTTACTCTCCGGCAATCTATCTTCAAACTCAAGTGTCGTTGCCGACACTTTATTCCTATATAACACAGCAGATATGAAATATGGACCAGGTCAGACTGGGCCCTGTAGACGTCACTAGTAACCGCTCTAGGAGAAGAAAACTGTATTCAAAATCGATATTTATTTATGGGAAGGCGTATACTACGTAGACGTTTAAAAGATTATAGTGTACACATTTAACCTTGGCGCTTGATTGTTGATGCTACGGTCTGGACTGAGGTAGGTTAAACATATCCCAATGGGCGTATGAACGTTCCGTTAGTTTCTACGGGCTGTTGTTTTCTCTAATATTTAATGGTAAATAGATACTTCCCGAACAAACTCAACAAAAGTTTTGATACTACGAAGACTACGAGATCGGGTAAAATATATGTGGTTGTTCTCAAGAACCTTAGTGCATTATACTGAAAAGCCAATCTGTAAGGGGCTATCGTCCTATAGCAGGTATTTATTTTAGTTTTAAACACGATGAACGGTTGTAACCGTACTGTGACCTCTTGCTTTGAATGTGTATTTTGACTAAATATGAGACTCTTTGACTTATAATATGCGGCTCAGGGAAATATGTTATATATATAAATATATATATATATATATATATATATATATATATATATATATATATATATATATATGGCCCTTAAAATAAACATCTTTTTATATATGTTATATATACATGTTATATATAGCTCCTTAAAATAAACATCTATCAAGATTTTGAAAACATTATATATATATATATATATATATATATATCGGCATTATATCGGGTCTAATTCGATACCTCTTCGTCACCAAGACTCGTTGGTACAGTTGGTATTGCGTTGTCCTCCTGTCCTAGCTGTTCGGGTTTAAATTCTCGGTAGTGGATGCGCACTGCTGATGAATCCCAAATATAGGACGAAACGGTCGTCCAATGCTTTCTGCATTCTGTTGAGGTTTCTTCTAGACTCGATGAATTACTGAATTATAATTATTTCAAATCCTCCTAATTATATATATATATATATATATATATATATATGTGTGTGTGTGTGTATGTGTGTGTGTACTTTATGATTGATGAAACCAATATAAATTAACAGTTTAAAAAATTGCATGCATGAATGAATATTATTGCATACATGCATTTCTTTTTAACATTTCACCCCAAGCAAGGCGGGAGTGCCACTAGCACGCAAGGGGTTAGAGAGGGTAGAGAGCAAGAGTAAAGATGTTGTGTTTGGGGAAGGACGGGGAAACAAGATCAAGGCATCAGAAGATGTCGATTGTCATTACGTTTGAATATTTGAAGATTATAGTTATCAGGGAAGAAAGTATGAGGAAGAGAATTCCACAGACGTGGAATGCGAGAGAAGAAGCTGTTTGAGTAGAAGAGACGGTTACGTTTGACCATTTCGACTGTGAAAGTGTGGGACCTTGATGCCAACCTCCTAGCTCGTTTAAATTCATGCAGTCTGAGAACCAGAGAAAGCAGCTCGTCGGAACAGTTTCTGTGAAAATACTTATAGAAGAGACACAGGTAAGCCAGGGCACTTCTATGAGAAAGCGACTGTAGACTAAATGCCAGATCAGGACCTATCACATTGCACATTAGTCTCTGTATTTTCTCGAAGACCTCGAGATTTAGAGCATAGGCTCCAGACCATATATGACAGCAGTATTCCATGCAAGGTTGAAAGGTTGATTTATAGATGTGAAGAATTGATTCAAGCGAGAAAAAACTTTCTGGCCCGACAAAGAAAACCATCTTTCTTTGCGGTAGATGAAGCTCTTGAGTCTATGTATTTGTTCCACCTCATATCATCGAACAGCGTTTCTTAATATCTAAACAAAAAAATTTCAAAAAAATGTGTCTATAACAAAAACGTATGTATAAATTTTGTTCATGTCTGGCAGCTCTCAAATACCTTAACTTTATCTTATGTGACTCTTATATCAATCAAGTTTGGCCAAGCCTGATCTATACGATCCATCGCTACAGAGGATCCGAAAATGTCGGTGCTTTGAACTCTTCCAGAAATTACCTGAGTCCTTCTACCAAGCATTATTTATACAAGAGTTAGACACGACTGAAAATAGTTCATTGATGCTATATCTGGATGGGGCTGTATTTATTCAATAATAAGAGATGTATTATTTTCAATCGTGCCGCCCTCTCTCAGAGACGAAATGTCGCTAGCGTTTCGCTACTCTATCGCTATTTTGAGAGTAAATGTTCAAACGAAGTAATTTCCTTTAGAGTGATTACTTACATCTCAGATCCGGCAGACCGCGAGGAGAGGATCAAATTCTCCTTATCCCTTTCATATTCCAGTAAAAAAAATGAAGTTCTTGTCCTGAGAACAACTACTTATGTAACAGACTCTGGAAAGTTGGCTTTACTGATGACTGCAAACTTAAACTCTACAAGTATAGTGTCAACCATTATCTATCTTATATATCCACGTACCCTGTTCTTACTTTTGGTATGTTTAAACAGGATCATTCAAGGAGATTCTATCTTGCATGTCGCTTGAGCCTTGGATTGGGTGAAAGTTAGTAAAATAGCCTGATTGAATGTGTATACAGTATATACGTCCTGATGTGTTTATACGCATGAGAAGTCTAATTAAGATATTTGTTGTGATCCTCTTATCTAATTTTACAGATCACTGATATAGATAAATGATTAGGAAATGATTCTTTGATGCCGTTATTCAATTCTGCTCCTCTATATATGCAATTATCTATCTCTATCTATCTATCTATCTATCTATCTATCTATCTATCTATCTCTCTCTCTCTCTCTCTATATATATATATATATATATATATATATATATATATATAAAGACGTTTTATATGCAAATATTGAGGGTTTCAAATTCTAAGTGGCCTTAAGTAGAATATAATATATATATATATTTATTCTACTGAAGGTACTATATATATATATATATATATATATATATATATATATATATATATATATATATATATATATATTGTATTCTACTTAAGGCCACTCAGAATTTTTAGCCCTCTGTGTTTACATGCCGATGAGAAGTACATTGGAAATACTTTCAAAGCCCTCCGATATCCTAAATATTTAATATTTAATGGGAAATAAAAAAATATTCCGAAATCGAAAAGCGTCTCCTCCTGACAAACTCAAATAATGAAAAAAAAGTATTATTCTACCCACTAACTTTATCACAAGTAGAACTTAAAATGATTTATCTAAACTCATCATAAATGTTATCTCAACCACATCTAATACAATAAAAGACTTAATACAAACAAAATAATAAGTTAAAACAGGAAGGAGTAAAAGATCTTGTTTCCAAAAAATGAAGACCCACGGCCTGTCGATGATCACTATATACTTCAAAGAATTGGAGGCTTGGTCTCATTAATAGCCCATAATCGAAAGAATTCC
Organism: Acanthosepion pharaonis; assembly: GCA_903632075.3. Classification (NCBI taxonomy): domain Eukaryota; kingdom Metazoa; phylum Mollusca; class Cephalopoda; order Sepiida; family Sepiidae; genus Acanthosepion; species Acanthosepion pharaonis. The sequence continues at coordinate 3,522,616 of CAHIKZ030004979.1, read as the reverse complement.
TTAGTAGCGTTTGTTGGTTGGGAAAATGAAACAAGTCACGGGAGGCACTTCTTATCTTAAGATTACGTAAATTGAATTTCGCTTCCAAGAGTGCAACTTTGCTATATCGCAGAAAAAGACATGTTGTCAAATTGACAACGCATCGTTTACAGAACGCTCTTATAGGAAGTCAGCGAAAAGAATTCTTAGATTAGTGACTGCAATTTTCATTCGTCTATTGGAGGATCTCATCGAAGACGTATCAACCGTAAGTAGATTAAAGCAGACGGGGATACAATCTTGGCGGCATAAGAGAACGCAGATGACACCCTATTGATGAGAGAGAGAGAGAGAGAGAGAGAGAGAGAGAGAAAGAAAGAGAGAGAGGGGGAGGTAGTGAAAGAAGAGGGAGGGGGAGAGAGAGTTTTTTTTTTATTCTAAAATGATGTTCACCCTGTGCAAAGTCTGGAAGCCTCTCCAGGTTGAGGCTTACAGAGGTATAGCTGAGAAAAAATAAGTTGACTCTAGGTTAGGATTGTAGTGATAGTGATATCAACCTATTGGGAGTCAGTTCCACCGAGTAGCACTTCGTGAGACGAAGCTGTTCAAGTGGAACTCACATCTCAGGAATGGAATACAAAGGCAATGGCAGTGGTAATGTGTGTTTTATGGCGGATCTTAACCGTGAAGTTTAGAACAGGTGGAAATGAAGAATGTACTTCGCTTGAACACTTTCCATGGGAATAGCAAAGGATAACACAATGAAAAGACTAATCACATGTTGTACAAAAAGCTAATATGTGGTTGTAGCTTGGTAAACAGGTCAAGATGGTAAGTACGAATTAGATATATTAGAATGAAGGTGATAGAAAAATTAAACTAGGTGAGAATTTCTCTAAGACAACAAAATATGAGACCGAAATGAAAACCTGCATTAAAATAGAAAAAAAGTTTTATTTCATTATTGTTGAAACTTGACTAATGCATGGAATAATAATGCAACACAAAATGTACTTAGAACAAAATGTATTGAAACAAGAAAGTGTACACAATATTTACATATAGTCTTTTGTATATTCCTGGTAAGACCGTTCCTGGAGAATGTGTTGACTGAGTCGAAGTCGGGCAGAGTCTCTGGTTGAATCTCTTGATTGCTCCCTCTCTTCCCGGTACCAACCATATTTATATGGTCGGTACTCCACTGTGCAAATTAGGTGGATCCTACCACAACAATTATCTAAACCAGTCACTTTTTCCACCGACGTCGCGTGTCTTTTCTAAATTTTGATGACAACAGCTCCAGCGATACTTTTACCATAGTGCATTGACTACATGAATTTAAGCGTAATACTAGATTGGCATCTAGGTCCCACTATTTTACTATAGAAATAGTTACATGTAACCACCACTTCTACTCCAACAGTTTCTTTTCTCTCATTTCCCACTTGTGTCATCCCTTTCCGTTTACTTGCTTTTCTGATTATTACAATCTTTAAAAATTTAAATGCAACGTCAATTTCCATTTTCTATCTACTTGAAGTCCGTTCATCTTATATATTTTCTGTAATTCCCCTATACCCAAACTTTTCTCTCATTTTCACTTTCTGTAACCCCCTTACGTACTTAATATTTTTTTTAAAAAGCATTAATTAACAGGAAAAGAATCGTTAAAAACAAAGAAAAAGTAACTAACTTTTATGTAGTATCAAGCTTCATATTATGATAGCGAATGCTGTATAATGTCCTCACACATATAGAAACGACTTGAGGCAAAATAGATTTTTAATTGCTTGATTGATTTGCTTTTTACGGCTTATCAACCATTTGCAGGTTATTTAAAGACAGAAAATAAATTTAGATTGTAAGAATGTTTTTTTTTTTTCAGATAATAATGATTTAGGGATACAAGTCTTAGTAATTATCCCATATCTGGGAGGAGAAGTGTTGGATTCATACATTTCGTACAGGCATTATCCATTACATCATCCACATATTCAAGCTTCAAATACCTTGTATTGATCACCCACCCAGGATCGATGTTGCTTAACTGATCGTACGGAAACCGGTGTTTCAACGTGATATGGCCGTAAGATTTGGTTCTAGAGAAGAAAGCTGAGAATTCAATGGACAGAACTCGTAAGCAGCTAGATAGATTTAAGGGAAATGGAAACAAAATAACACCTATACACAAATCTTTGACATTTGCCAGAGACAGTTGGAATTTCTGGGACACCTAATGAGGAATGTGGACTCGGAGAATTTGACGCTTACAGGATAGAGAGAAGACCAGTGGGTCATCGGGAGACTACGCGTGGCATGGCCTGGTCGAATGTGCAAATGGATAGCAGAACTATGTTGGAAAGGATTGTAAGAAGACAGATATTGCAACGAGCTGCAAAAGACAGGAAGCTGTGCAGAGCCATGATCACATACGTCCTGAAGCGGCACACCATATGTCTAGGGATATTAAACTTTAATCTATCGCGAGGCCGAGTGAATAATTACTCGTGATTGCAAACGTATCTTGAATGTTAGCAATGATGATACCTAGTTTTGAACAGTGATCACTGATGAAAATGTAAAACGTGAAATATTTTGTTCATGTGACAAGTTAATCGGTCGAATATGTAAGGACAATTTTATCTACTTTATAAATATCTAAATATAGACAAGATTGAATTTGGATTTATATGCTTAAGGCTATATCAAATCACAGACAAGGATTACGACGCAAGACAATTTAGACGAACGTATAAAAATTGCACAAAACGCCATAAATACTCCACAGTCTGTGCTCGACTTAACATTCCGTCATAAGAAAAGAAAGATTTGTGGTTCTTGATTTGGTGAATTATTCAAAAATGCCTTTGGCATCTTGGACCGACCTGTAATATATCATGTAGCAAAGCATGTAAGAGACAGAATTTGAAATGTCTGGCAAAAAAGATTAACATGCCAGTCACATGCTGTGCTGCGTTTGTAAATTAGAAATTATCAGACAGCAAAATCACCCGTCGGTTTTACTTTTCTGCGTAATTGTTTCTCTAAAAGTGTCTAATTCATAGCGTCACAATTTATACGTTTGTTGAAGTTTCGGCAATTTGCATGGGTATTGATTTTAAATCTTTTCACAGAGAATAGTAGTTCTTTAGCATAAAAGGATATTGTTTGATTATTGAACGTAGTCAAGGATCTCCATCTGGATTACCTCATCTTTGATTTTCTAAAGGATCCATGTTACATTTAGAGTGGATATATTGTCCGAAAATCCCTTTTATGTGTTAAGCATGAAACAGAAGGTCATATAGAATATTCAATGTTCATTTTTATTAATTCATGCGCAAACTGCCAAAAAAATATTCTTTGGTTTTAATCAAGGTAGGTCTCCAAAGCTGTTCGAAACGTTTATGCTGTGTACGGAGATGACTTCATTACCTACAGAAGGGAACATAAATGGTTTTCCCATTTCAAGACGGGAAGTTCGAATTCGGAGACTCTCCGCGAGATAGTCAATCTGTTCAGTTTGCAGGCGCTGATTGAAGAAGAATCGCACCAGAACACGACGGAATCGGCTCAGATGATGACGAGCTCTCATCTTACTGTCGCTCAATTTTTGCACTCATGGAAGGAGATGTCGAACATGCTCATTCTTGTCTACTTGACATTCCATCTCAAAAGGGTGTCTAATCTGAAATAAATTTTCAATAACTTTAGACAAGAATTTCACAGGATAACCAGAGTTACTAATAAAAAAAAATGCTACGAAAGATTATTTTTCGTGATCATTCGCAGAACATCAGAAAAATAAACGAATTAATATATGTAACAAACTAATAATCCGAATGTTATCTCTACATCTGAATTAAAAATGACTGAGAAAAATACGCTGTCTCCATCGTAGATCTTCGCATACATTTGCTATTATGTGTTATTAGCAACAATAGACATCAAACGTGGCGCATTGAATTGACAATTGTTTCAAGCTAATAATTTTATCCTAAGAAAATCTGAGGAAGGGTTTGCATTGTAATTGTTCCTGACCAGGTATTTCAACTGCAGTCATTTTCTCACCGACGGAACTTGGCTTCACTATGTATTTTCTACGAATATTTACATCGCAACTGCTCTGATGAAACGTTTTCCTTTCTGCTCCGGCTACATGAATTGAAGCGTGCTACTAGATTGGCAATTAGGTACCAAAATCTTGGTGAAAAGAGTTAAATGCGAAAATTAATTCTGCTCTTGATTCTATCCTCACACTTTCAAAATGTGGAAATCCCTTCCGATTTCTTCTTTCCCTGTCAACCGTAAAGTTCAAAAATCTGAATGCAACGTCAACCGCCATCTTCCGTCTTCTTGAATCCTGTTCATTTTTTATCTTTTCCTTAATCCTTCCTTTCTGTAAACCTCTGCGTTGTAGTTGCATTACCGCTTGGGATGAATTGATTTAAGATAAAAAAAAATAGTCGGTTCACCCCATCCGACAATATATGCATGACAAAGCCAACTCAAAAATAAAAAAAAATGTTTCTTCTCATATAATTCGTGTGAGTATGTTGTGTCTATTTTAACTGACGAATTAATTTCAGGATATAAATTTTAAAGGAATAATCCATATTTAATGTATGTATATTAAGTATTTTAAACATTCAACCGAATGTAATTAACGTCCTCTAAGGATTTTTAACATTTATTTTATGTATGAAGCGGTTGTTATTTTTAATTATTGAATGTATTTGATGTCAAAATAAACGACATATTTTTTTGGAAATCAGTTATTTGAGATATCGTGAGAATGCAGACTTACAGTTTAACCCATTAATGCATAAACCCCAAACAAGTATGGGGACCGTTTATATTAATGGCTGAATTCTAGAAACCTACAATTAATAGCGGACATTTAGAAGCATAATTAATATATCATATGTTATATACTTGTAAGGTGCAACGATGTTTATTTTAATTTTTTAACTAATACCTGATTTTGCGGACAGTATTAATAGGTTAAATTATAAGAACGCATATAAAGTTACATATTTTAAATTATGAATGGCAGAATTTTACTAGACTCGTTTAAACTATCATTTGCTGATTATATATATATATATATATATATATATATATATATATATATATATATATATATGTACTAGTAATAATCTTAGAAGTTTAAGAAATTATACTCGTCCGGAAAACCTTCGGTGTCTTGATTTGCAAATAATCAAATCGATACCAAAGGAAAAAAAAGGTATATAAAAAAAAGAAAGAACAAAGAACATGTACATCAGCCGAAATTAAACGTCTAGCATTCAAGCCCAAAGTCCAAAGACAAAAAACCGATACGAGTAAGTAAAATAACTAAATAAAGTGCTCAATACATTAAGTAGAGCAGACCTAATTAAACCGAAAGTGTCAGACAAACCTACCAAAGTTTTACCTCAGCGGATCGTCAGGGACAGCTGGCTAAGGTGACGTAAGAACGTAATATATAGCCTATAGACGATATATTCCGTTCTTTTAATTATATATATATATATATATATATATATATATATATATATATATATATATATATATATATATATATATATAATCAAGAAGAAAAACTTAAAGAATCATTGCGGTTATAATTTATTCCGTGAATATCTATATATATTCATCTCTTCAGACCAAAAGCTTTAAATAAATGGGGACAATTTCCCAGGACTCATATAGTAGATTGATTGCTCGATATGGCTTACTATTTAAGGCAGGACAAATCAACAAAATTACGAATTAATTAGTCTAATAAAGGGATGCTTAATTCATAGACCTCTCTCTGGATTAATATCTTCCTTGAAATTATCCGGACCAGTCAAAAATCAGTAATATATATATATATACTGGTGTAACAGCAAAATTGTTCAAATCATATAAAAGCACAATTATCCATTGCACGTTATGTTTAATATCTAAAAAAACCCTAAATTTATTGAGTTTCTTTTTTCCTGGTGTTCAGATAAAACATTTAGCAATTTGAGATTATTTTTCGTACGAATCATCAAAAAATCCTTTGAGTTATTTAACGAAAACAAGAGATCAGATTAAAATTGTTTTGTGCCCGACCCACTGTCTTCCTAACTGAGCAATAGTGAGAGGTAATCATTCAGGCCTTCAGTAATGGTACCAAGATTCATTCTTGGCTGCCATATTCAAAGTACCTTCAAGAACCATCAAGAGAAAGGTGAATAAATTAAAAAAAAGGAAGAATAGAGTGAAAACTGGATCGGGAGATCACAACATCAAGAGGGATGATTTCAGCTTAGAGCTAGATATATTCTTATTGTTCAAACTTGAGTTCAATGGAGAATTCCAGTAAGATATATTTAATCATTTCTTAGAAATAACGGTTCAAAGCTTAATCTAACATTTGGCCAATTTTTGCCCTTACTCAATTTGGATAAATCTGCTGTTACAACCGGTGTGTATATATATATATATATATATATATATATATATATATATATATATATATATACAAATAACTATACTCGTTTCGAAAAACCCTCGAATTTTTGATTTGCCAAATTTCCCTGACGATCCGTTTAGGCGAAACCTAGGTAGGTTTGTCTGGCTCACTAGGTGTCTCTCTCTCTCTCTCTCTCTCTCTCTATATATATATATATATATATATATATATATATGTGTGTGTGTGTGTGTGTGTGTATGTGTTTGAAAAGTGTGTGCATATAAATATAAAACATATTATATATATATATATATATATATATATATATATATATATATATATATATATTATGAGCAGTAGGTAGAGCCCGGCGTTGCCCGGGGATATAACAGTAAAAGATATAAAAGTAAGAGATAGATCAAGTATCGACCATCATAAAGACTGAAAAATAAAACTGACAAAGATTATTGTTTAAGATTGACGGACGCGCATGTCTTAATTAGTTTTTTTTTTTTTTTTTTTTACGAATTGGTCAAACTCAAACAAAAACATTGTTTTCAATCGTTACGAGACTCTACCGATTGAATAGAATTTTATTATAAACAATTGTCTTGTAAATGGAATTTTTAAAGCATTCTGAATGTAAGAATAAAGAAAAAAGTGTGTACAAGACAATAAGAAACACTACATGCCAAAAAAAAGTGAAGTTTTGTTGAAATCGGTTGAAAACTGTTGGTAGCCTTTCTGTAATCTTTTAGTTTTACAATTTATGATCCTTACTTATTGAATACAGTAATAAAATTTGCATATTTTGCTTGTGGAAATTCATAATTAGAATTCTGATTTGAATATATTTTCCACTCGGTGTTTCTAATACAAAAAATATTAACTTTATTTGGGTTTATTAATTATGATCTAACAAATCTTATTCATTTAGTAGCCTTTCTGTAATAATAATCTTTTACAATTTATGATTTTTACTTATTGAATACAGTAAAAAATTGGACACCATGTGTATTTAAAGTAGTTTTCCGTTCCGGTTATTATTTTTAGTTCGAGCTTGTGTATGTCTAGATTTCATTATCTTTAACTAAAGATAAAGAATTTATTCCGATGTTTGTATTCGTACAATCAGTAGAGATCGTTAGATTATTGTTTAAGGTTGACGGACACGCATGTCTTAATTAGTTTTTTTTTTAAATTTTTTACGAATTGGTCAAACCCAAACTCAAACAAAAACATTGTTTTCAATCGTTATGATTCTACTGATTGAATAGAATTTTATTATAAATACTTGTCTTGAAAATAGAATTTTTAAAGCATTCTGAATGTTAAATATAAAAAAAAAATATGCAAGAGAATAAGAAACACTACCTGCCAAAAAAAAAAAAAAAAAGTGAACTTTTGTTTTATCGGCTGAAAAATATAGGAAATCCGGTCCCATATTTAAAGGAACCCCCACACACAAACAACCGTATATGAGTTGTCCCCCTTCCATTTTCACGATGTCTCTTAATCGTATTTTCAAATTGATTTTGTGCAAAAAAAATTATATTTTTCCCATTTTTGGCACTGTTAGAACCACCACAAGTAATTTTATGTAATCCTGTGAAGTTTTGTTGAAATCGGTTGAAAAATGTAGGAAATCCGATCCAATATATAAACGTTACAGACTCACACACACACACAATCTGCGTTTTATAATAAGTAAGATTATTTATATATTATATGCGCGGTACTTATTAGAAAGCACTCAATATCAGAGATAGAGCTAACATATTTGGTTGAATTGATGTGAGTTTGTGACCTTGGGTTTGTGACCTTGTGATCGTCAGACAAACTATATATAAAATAAAATAAAACAAAATAAAACAAACATTCGAATCGCTATCCGAAACAGCGCCTTTTTACAACTTTTGATATTTTATGAAAAAAAAATCTAAACTTATGATCATTTAATCACTCAAAATATAAATTCAAAAAAAAAAAAAAAAATTGAGTGAACAAACATTCATTTTTAAAATTCTGTACTGTTTAAGGTTTTATTATTTGTAATTTCCGTTACAATTTTTTCCGTTTACATTTTAAAAATTTGTACAGCATGAAATAATAATCTCCTTAATAAAAGGGAAAATATTGATGAAAAAATTAGCACTGCTGATGTTTTTATATATGACCAACCATATCCGGCACGGCGCAATTCAGAAGATGAGATCTCATCCGCCATATTTGATCGATATGACACTTTAAAAGAAAAAAAAAGAAATAATAATGTTAGAAATGTTTTCTAATTATAGAGGAGATTAAAGATCTACAGCAATTAAATGTCTTGTTCTAAGAAAACTCTTTGGAATGACATGAGATATGTATTTATCTATATTAACTCCAGAGTAAGTTTAAAGCTTTACCAAAATCATTTCTTGTCATACTTAACTTCTATGTCTTCAGGTTTTGACTATTTTCATCAAGTCATAAATATTAAATAGATATGTTCAACTCTTAGTATCATTATTCATTCATTACTAGTTTTCAGGTAAACTTTTATTTATTGCTTATAAACAGTTTCCAATTTAAAATGAATTATTTTATCCATATATTATAGTTTTAAGATATTTTTTGTTTTCTTTTTGTTTTAAAGAGTTAAACAAATCGAATAAAAAGCCAAACACTTTTGGAGTACATTTTACTAATGTACTCAGTCAAGGTCAATACATTGATGAAATAAAGTATATTCTTGCATTATGAATTTTAACGACAAAAAAATGATTTCTTTCTAATAATATTTAATGTACAAATATATTGTTTAAAGACATTGGAGGAAAAGAGATGAAACAATTGTAGATTTGCTTCTTTGTACGCCATTGTTTATTGGAATAAACACAGAATTAAAATGAAACTGAGATATTCTCCATTTGATAAACAAATATCATTAAGTAGAAATGTCTTGAAATATGAAAAAGTTTTGTCGTGAATTCGAATGATTTGAATTGAATGCGCTGAAAAAACAATATCGGTTGGAAGCGTCATAAAGTCTTCGAAGATATGATTCGTTATTAATGCCCATAATCTATTTCTAATTATTTTATATTTTAAATTACTTGTACTGGATTAACTTACACATGAAATACTATGTACCAAAATTCTTTCTTCCATCACAGCATAATTCAAAAACTGTGCTTACAAATATAGATAATTAAAGCAGGGTCAGGATTGGTGTATCACTTTACCGAATTCCTACAATGTGGTCTTGTGCGACACTGAGATCCGAAGACGTATAGGGATGACCAAAGATGGATTCACAAAGTTTAGCAGAGAGTGTTAGGGGACAGAAACAAAAGAGTACTGAGCTGTTATGTGATATCTGTCCTTTATGACAGCGAATGTTGAGCAATCTCCTCAAAGAAGCGACTTGAAGCAACAGAAGTGTCGTTCAACAGAAAAATGCTGTGGGTACCTTGGTCTTAACATGTGAGCAACTACGTAGATTTGGAGAAAATGGAAACAAAAAAGAAACTTATACTTAACATCGGGAAGAGACAGTTGAAATTTTGGGATATTAATGAGGAAAGAGGGCATGGGAAATCTGATACTCAAAGAGCAGATTGAGGGAAAGAGGAACGGAATAAAGTAGCGCATACCGTGCTACTGGGTTTTGAGTAAATGAATGGTAGAATAGGGGTTGGGAGAAATAAGAAAAATACAAAAGTTATTAAGAGCTACAAGCGACAGAAGCGTGTGGAGGGCCATGATCACCTACATCCTAAACAGACGCAGCACATGAAAGAAGATGTCTCAGAGCAAAAAAGTACAAAATTTGCAAGGAATCAATGAATTAAAAAAAATATCGCGGCCTGGTTTATGATTGATTTGTCTTTTACGGATTATCTACCTTTCACGTATTATATAAAATCAGAAAATATTTTTAGATGCAGTAATGTTTTGGAGATAATGATTTGCTGATATAAGTTCTACTAATTATGCTCTGGCTGATGAGACGAAGAGCTAGTTTCATAACTTTCCCAAGTGTATATAACAAACCTGACTTGTAATTGGAACTCGGATCTCTGATTTCCAATCTCGAGAGCCGTTATCCATTACACCATCCGCACATCCAGGCTTACAGCAGGTATTCACAAGTGATCAACCATTTAGATATGAACCAAGCTCGACGTTGCTTAACGTTTGTGATCGTACGAGAACTGAGGTTTAGACGAGATATATTATTCGTCTGTGTGTCTTGTCCCTTCAGAACGTGGGAAAATATGGCTTTTCACAATTCTGTATCCTTTGTAGCTCTTAATAATTTGTCTTATTGTTAACCCTCCGAGGGAAAATGAGGTGCCAATTCCCTAAAAGTCATCTAGTTCCATTTTCAAATTAAAACATACAAAAAGATAGAAGGGAACGTGTAATTTTGTTTTAATCCCTTGTTGTTAAGTATTGCAATGTGTTATCCGTCTGCATATACGGCAGTGAAGGTTTTACAATATGGCCACCAATGAGGAGACAACTGAAGACAGCAGAAATGTGTTTCTTGAGAAAGATTCTGAAATTTTCATGGGCGAAGCGAGTAATCAACAAGGAAATCCTAAGAAAAATGGTAACACAAAGAATGCATTTACTCAGAATCAGGAAAAGTCGCCTGAAATTATTTAGACACATAATGAAGGAGAACAGCTTAGAAAACATAACACTTTCGGTGCATATTGTGCAAGGATATATCGGGTAACAGTCAGTACTTAGTTATTTTTTATTTGTAATATCAATTTTGCTTTTGGTCCAGAACCGGTAAATATGACGACGTTGGGTGAATGGGTGGCGGATCAGTGTACAAGAGGCACTGTAAAGTTAGAAAAACTGCTAATGGCCACAAGAGATAAAAAGATCTGTAACTCCATGAGCGACTATTTACTTAAGGGACGCGGTACACAGAAAAAGAAAAGAATGACATTTGGGGATCAATGAATTATAGAGCTGTGTAATAAGAAACTGAATTATTCTGATCACTTCCTTGCGATAGTTACAATGTTTTGGCTGTTGTACCGAACAGGCGTTGTACCATCTGGTTTCAAAGGGGGATTTCATATTTACCGCTTTTGAACTAAAAGCAAAATTGACATTTCAAGTAAGAAATGACTAAAGACTAAACCCGATGTAGCCTTACGTCAATATCAACGTGAAAATATGCATCTAACAAGTTTCGGCTCCAGCAATTTAAAAAGTTAAAGAATATTCGATAAACCTGAAGAAGGCATTGATGCTATCGAGAGAGACATTATACCATTTCTCCATTGGCTATATCTTGATTTCTGCATAATATAATGTCAAAGGCAAGCCTTGATGTTTAACTAAAGTAGAAAAATCAATGTGTAAGCACTTGGCCAAAGCCTATGTTACGAATCGTTCTATCTTTAAAAATAAACATGTACACATACAGGATACAGTGCTAGAAAGGTACAGCAAAAATAAACTGTCACGTCTTTGTAAAGTTTTGCTGCTAAAGAAATTTCCGTTCGAGCTTAATCAATTTTTTTGCTCCTATCTTATGAGAAATTATTTTGATGTCTCTTAAAATACTTACTACATAAGATTATGAAGTAAGTCTTTAAAGGTCTGCACAAAATATGAATTAATAGATATTTTAGATATTAATTGATATCTTTTGGGATTTTGATCAATGCACAGACGGAACTGTTACTGAAAACACCAATATTGCAGTGTTATGGAATTGAAATTTCTGTTAAACTATTCATACTATTCTAAGTTTTTGTATATGACTTTAGTAAAATACTTAAAGATCTGAAATATATATATATATATATATATATATGCATCACTTGAACTACTCGGAGTTTTATTACAATCAGATTGCGTTCGTCCTGAAACTCCAAGTAGTGCAAATGATGCTGTCCTATGGGTAAAAGAGAAACTCGGAGAAGTTCCACCACGGAATTTGTGATCGAGCGGTGCTATATTGAGTCTAATTCGTTACCTCTTCGTCAACGAGAACCATTGGTACAGTTGCTATGGCGGTTTCCTCCTATCGTAACTGTTCAGGTTTCAATTCTCGGTAGTGGATGCGCCCTGCTGATGAGTCACAAATGTATGACGAAACCGTCGTCCAGTACTTTCTGCATTCTGTTGAGGTTTCTTCTAGACTCGATGAATTACTTAATTATGATTATTTCAAATCCTCCTAATTATTTATATATATATATATATATATATATAAGATGGTCTCTCGTATGCCGGCTATCCAATCGTTATTGCAGACGCCTGTCCTGTGGTTTATACTGCAGCTATGCTGAGCAGACCTTACTTACAGTTTCTGGGAAAGAGCATGTTATCTAGCGTGACCAACATTTTGAACAAGGCTAGCACGTTCAAGCCATCGACCACGATGACTTTGACTTCCTACTTACAAAGATATCGACGGTCCCCAAAGGTACCGTCTACCCGATTTCAATCACAAGGCTTTGATCAACCCGTGGTATGGTTTTCAGGCACTTCCCCATATATATATATATATATATATATATATCCTTTTTCATGGACCGAAACGGTCGGCAGCGGAAGATAGATCTTAAAACAGAGCACATTTCATACTTATAACCAATGCACGATCGGCACGGTTTTTGATAACAACCACCGTAGTAGAATATTGTAGTGTGATCCACCTGTGGGACATTTGCATCTTTGTCTCGTCTCTCATTCAGGCTGAAGTCTATTCTCTTTTTCTTTTTTTATTCCCACGAAAAACAGCAGCCACCCACCCACTAGATTCCGGCAACCGCATCCCATTTCCCAAAATTGGCAGAAAATTTCATCATGGACGTTTTACACTCTTCCTTGAAGCGAAACTTAGGTCATCCAAAATTATGCGTTACAGTTGCCCAGACAGTATTTGGTTGGGAATTCTGATGTATAAATTAGCAGTAAATTTACAACATCAAAAATATTACAAACCTTCGACATATTTCTAATATTAAGAATCAAAATAAACACGTGAGTTCAAATTTGATCAAATATATGTTTTAATCATTTCACGCCAAACTAGGCAATAAATGCACTAAGACACAAGTGGTTACTCTTTGTGAATAAATATGAGAAAAAGAACAACATTATTACGGAGCGAGAAAAATAAACGAACATAAATTAAGTAGATAGATGACGACGATTCATATGTCATTTAAATCTTTGGAGATCAAGGTCGACTTAAAAGCAAAAACCCGGACGAGAAGAGTGAGAAAAGAAAATGTTAACAAAGAATTTACGATTTGATCTGGCGATTTCAACTTCAAGATAATGAGCCAATCTATCATTGCGCTTGAATTCGTAAAGACGTGTTACCAAAGAGGAATGTTCATCACAAAAATTGACCATGAAAATCTTTATAGAAAAGGCACAGGGAAGCTACTTTACGGAGGCGTGAAAGTGACTCAAGCTGAGATGCCCTGTCAGGATTGATAATATTGCAGACTCTTCTTTGAATTTTATCAAGAATCTCTAAATGCATAGATGAAAAAATAGACTAGATGTGGCAGCAGTATAAAATACATGGATAGGGAAAATATTTGAAGAAAATAAGCAGTGGATCTGTTGTTTAGAAAATAACAAATACGTTTCGATTGAATTATTCCTGAACGGATCTCTCGTCAGCATTCTCATACTTCTCTTCGTCATTGTTACGTCTCCGCGAGGCAGTTTCCACAAGCAAAAACCTACTCAAGTCTATTATTTCTAATTAGTATTTTCAAATGAAAAAAAAACAAACCAAAAATGTAATCATTTGATCACATTTAACTAAATAACGAACATTTCTGCTTTAAATATATTGAAAAGAATTCTGGGATAAACTTCTCTATACTCCTAACTGCCACCAGTGGCCCACTTTTGAAATAAGAATATAATTTGAAAGTATATGACACCATTAACTGATTGTCTAACTTATTCTATACGAAGAGGGCAATATATGATAAATTTTGCTTGGTCAAGGTCAAAACTACAACTGGAGAAATTTAAGCAAAAAATACTTCTGCATCAATTATCCAAATATGAGGGATTATAAATCAGTATACAAAAACCTAGTTTTTAATTTAACTCCAAGATTAATCTCTGGTATCGAAGGAACTATTTAACTAATACAGAAAGCACAAATTTATCGTACAAAACCTAAGTTCGTCTAGGACAATTTTCAAGCATTTGACACTGTGAATATCGAATTGATTCGAATAGAATATTATCTAATATTATAAGTTATAAATCGAAACACATCTTTATTTGGCAGGAGAACATAATTGTGGGATAGAGTGTTGATCTAACTGACTACATTAGAGCTATTGTAATGTTACTTCATTGCTAAACTTCGTACATGGAAAAACGATGAACATGGCGTATTTTATTTTTTACTATTAACTATCAAGAATTGTTTTCTAATTGCCCTATTTTGCTGATTATAAAATGAATTTTTTCCTATCAAATATATAAAAAACCACATGTGCTGTCACTCGAATGTCGGTGAGGGGAGTAAAATTTCCAATTACAGTGTAACCCGGATATAAGAGAGATTTTCTCTGGCCCCAAATTAGAGCCCATACTTACCTAAACAAAATAAACCAAACCCGGATATAAGAGAAACGCGGATATAAGAGACTTCTTCTCCGGTCCCGACAACTCTCTTATATCCGGGTTACACTGTATTGCATTCTAGATAGTTACCATAAATTTGATACTTTTCGGTCTGTAATGAATTTCGTATGATTAGTCAGGTTTTCATGTTGAAATATGATATTCAGGAGGACATATTTGATATAGTGTCGAGGATATGAAGCACAAAATCTCAGCGGCGTCTAATTCATCGAAGCTTCTTATAAACAGTGAAATATGGTATCTATTAGCTGGAAATGATAAGGCTGTCTGCTCTTCTGGTAGACGTGGGAGTAGAGTAATGGATATCGGTGGTGAAAGTCGAGTCGGTTAGTCTAGTTGCAATTCCGAACTTGTCTGTTGCGTCCACTTTCTCAGAAATGATCTTAGGGAATGTATGGACTCATCTCTTCTCCCTTACTCCTTACCAAAGACTTATAGATCAGCGTAGATTGTGGTCACTAGAGAAGGAAGACTAAGAATTCCAAAACATGGAATAGTCAACGGGAAATTATTGCAGTATCTTTCTAAAGATTATATGACAATTCACAGATGATAACGAAAATTGGCTTTTCGAAAGTCCCGATCGTCTACCTCCTGAAAGTGCCTGACATTTTAAGGAAAAAGAAGACTCATTTCCGTATATTAGCATCTTTCCTGTTTAAGAAGACTGCTTGAGAATCTTTGTTTTCTTGAAAAGCGACAGTTTATTCTGCATCTTTGTTGAGTGAAATTTAGGTAGAGTTTTTGGTAGTGAGCTCATAACTTGCCATGGTCAGAAGTAGAATGCTCAAACCTTCCGTCATTATTTCTTGCGAATTTGTGTTACCACCACGATCGACGGCTATCGAAAAGATTCGTCAACATAACATGACTCGCAAGGACTGCGGCAACCTATGTTATAGTCTTCAGGCCCTTTCCAAACGTACCGCCCAAGGCGATATTATCGTAAGGAGATCAGCTAGACAAATGAACCATGATACTGATCAGAATACTAACGTTCTAACCGTACGGGCAGGAAGTAATGATTTGTTAAAATGGCAACATTAAATTCTTTATCATTGAATTAGATATCTGAAGCCGTAATAGTAACTACTTAAGAGTTTCAATTTCCGTAGCTACAATAACGGAAAATAAGAGGCAACTTTGAATTCTTTATCTTCGTGAAGGATTGGGTGTTGTAACTTTTAGTGAAGTCAGCAAATTATGTTTGGATTCTGATTCGGATTGTGCAAATTGGTATACATATTCGTGAAAGGCATGAATCCAAATCTCTCTTCGTGTACTCTCCTTCCTATTAATCATGATGCTATGTGTTATCTTTGATATGTTTGGGTTTTTCACAAGACAGGGTGGGAATTTAAATACGGCGTGAGTAAAAAGAAAAAGAAAAATGTTGTATAAGTACTTACCAAAAATTTCGAAGGTAAATTTTTATTTCCATTGTCAGCCTTGTCAAAACTGTAATATAAAAAAAATCAGGTATGAAATCTTCACGTGAAGCAGTAAGCTTCAAGGCTTGATGAATGCTATGTACAATGATTCCTTTATATAAGATGCGTGACACCAGCCTTTCACTCGGGGAATAAAGGGTGTCCCAATAATTTGGACATATTTCAAATGTGAATTATGTTTAAAGGTCTAATGCTTTTTTTCTTTTTCTTTCATATTTTATAATACGTTTAAAATTAACAAAGACTTAAGTTGTTAGATCTGAAAGAAAAAGACAAAGCAAAAAAAAACAAAAAAACACTAGACGCTTAAACTTAATTCACGTTTAAAATCCGTCGAATTTATTGGAACACCTTTTATTTATAACCAAGCACAACTGGAAACTTTTACTTTTCTTTTCATTCACACAAGATGAGTTGTTCCTTGTCTAGTAGAAGTTATAGTACCCTCGGGAAATAGAACAAAACATTTCTAGCGGCACATTAATACATGTTTGGTTTGAAAATTGACAAATATGGAAGTGAAAGGATAGTTTTATTAAAATACTAACCTAGAAACTCCTCTTTGTGGGGGATTTTGGCGAGCTCCTCTGGAGGGCTTTTATGTCATCGGTCTTTTACCTTTACCGTACTATGTACGTAAAAGTTAAAAAAAAAACTTAGAAATAATAAAATTATTTTACATTTATTCTTATTCGACAGTTTAATTCGGCATAATCTTTCTTCGTATACGCAACCGATCTCCGCAGTTTGTTTACATTTATTTTGCGCGCAATTTTCATTTTCTTTTAAAATCACCATTCTTTATAATACCTTCACTTAAAGTCACTCTTAAAAGACATTACGTAACCTGAACTATGTAATATTTCGAAGACGTCACAGTACGCGTGCTAGAAAAATAAATAGAATACACATGAGCAAGGTACCGTACCCCGTTTAAGTTTTAATTATGTTTTAATTAGACGATATTCCATGCGATTACGGCGAAAAGCAAAATTAAAGTTAAAGTTTTAATAAAGAATTGTTTTTTTTTTTTTAAATTTGCACTCTGATATTTAAATTTAACTTTAAGCGAGTTTTTAAAAAAAAATTATCGTGTGTAACTACAGAAGTTACTTCCTGTTCTTTCAGATTATGATTCGTCGAGATCGAAAAACAGACGTTCGGACGGACACACGTACACTGCGCTTTAGTTATATTGATCTTATGGTGAATATTATGAAATGAAACAGAGAGGAGTGGGCACAGAAAGGGAAATTCTCTGTGATAAGTTTGTATTGCTTAATATTAAACACAGTATGGAAATCTTTCTCAGTATAAATCAAATTCTTAAACATGGGTATCTCCTATGTGCATAATCCACAAAAGTTAAGATGAAATTATAGATGAAATATTTAGTTAAACCCGCAAAAGAAAAATGTACAAATGTTCGAACAAAGTGAAAACAATGAATCAACCAAAAAAAAAATAGAAGTGATAACCTCTGCATAATAAAGAAAAAACGATAGCGGATAAAAAAAACAGACAAATATGAACTCTAAGATAAAAGTAAAAGATAAAAGATAACTGCTTCAATGCAGGAA
The DNA here is from genome assembly GCA_903632075.3 of Acanthosepion pharaonis. Classification (NCBI taxonomy): domain Eukaryota; kingdom Metazoa; phylum Mollusca; class Cephalopoda; order Sepiida; family Sepiidae; genus Acanthosepion; species Acanthosepion pharaonis. Next base: position 3,504,509 of record CAHIKZ030004979.1, on the reverse strand, counting down.
TACTGTTTAAGAATAAAAAGGAAAGAATAACAGAAGAAGGAAAACGAAGACATTAAAATACAGTGGAATATTATTTACATTATTTGGACTATTGTCCTCATCTTTGCCGCCATATTTATTATAACATTTCGGCCGTTGCACGCTCCGGCCTTCTTCTGGTTGGAATGTCGAACTGAACCCTTTATTTCGCCCACTGTGGTAGAATATATGTGGTAGTTCCACGTGTCATGTTTTTAATGGGTGTCAGTTATCAGTTATCTCCTGCTAATTTCCCTCTCCATGTTCTCCATTGCCTTAAACGAGTATTGAACTCGCACTCGTTGGGTCCTGTGGATATTATATAAATAAAGAAATGAAAACAAACTCAGTAAAAAGAAGTATCAAGAAAAATAACAGAGCTAAAAACGGTAAAAATATACGAATCATCTAGAGAGGATTGAAAGACTCAAGATAAAACTGAAAAGAAAAGAGAAAAAAACATGAAGATAATGCGAAAACAAATACCATTAGAAAAACAGTGTTGAATACAAAGCATAAACTCAAAGAATAAAAACAAAAGCACGCCAAAAATATATATATAAAAAAAAACAATAATAAATGCAAAACAAATACTCCCGTTAGTGAAGAAAAATACAATTCCAGGTTGATCTACTTTATGTTAAAATATGGAAATACGAAGGCCTGAAGATGGGTAGAAAATTAAGTAGAAAAAGCAGAGAAAACCAAGAAAATGAAGCGATTGCAGACGTAAATATTGTATAAATACTATAAGACACTTAAAACTATTTCTTCAGGTTTTGAACTGCGGTGAGTAGAAGTTAAAATCACTTATCAGGTTGGAGATTAAACAGCAGGTATTGACTGCAGGATTATTGTTAAACTGCTGCGTGAGACATTAGATTACGTTTTGCAAAATAAAAAAAGAAGATAAAAGAAAACCAAGCATTTGCAACAGAACCAACACTGAATAAAATGAATACAAAAAAAAAAACCCAGCAATATAGAGAAACGAATTTCCTCAAGATATTCGTTGAGTGGTTGACGATGCTAATATGGCAACGTTTCATTGCCAGACACAGATAAGACGTAGCATCTGCAAGTGAAGTTGAATTATTAACTGAAGAGTTTTCATCTTCTTTCTTTTTACTAGCTATTGTCTTTACTTCTAACATGAAGCTTTTAAGAAAACAGACAGAGAAGTGCTGGTTTGGTGTACAATTTCAGCAAAGTCGAGAGAGATTAATTGCCATAGTTTCCACTTGCCATCGAATAGCTAATGCAAGATCCGAGAGGAAAAAAATATAATAATCAGCTTAATGGTGTGAAATTACATGTAATTAAATTGTCAGCTGTGGTTATTTGACGCGAATTCATTAAACGTTTTAGAATTTATATATATATATATATATATATATATATATATATAATTATGCATTTAATATATTTTCTGTTTATACGTTATTTTTAACACAGTGGCAACTCGACTTACGAACACATCCACTTACGAAAATCTCGCCATACGAACATAAGTTTGTCAGAAAATTCGTTTCCATTACGAATTAATTTCAACCTACGAAATTAAGAATGGGCTTGCTTGCCACTGAATTTCAAACTATATATTTTTTATAAATGTAACGTAAATACTTTTTAATCTGATATAAATATACTGTATTTTATATTTTTATGTTTTATACAGTATATTATTATATATTTTATATATGATAATATACTATAGTATCACACAGTATTACAATACTGCATCTTTATACTGTACTGTACTCTACTAAATATTTTGAGATATATTTTATACTGTATTTTTTATTCTTATATTTTTACGTTTTATATAGAGTATATATTACAGTACTATATTTTATTAGTATACAGTACATATTTCTCTAAAGTTCCATGACGCTAGATGCTCAGAACATTACATCATCCTACTCAGTCCTCTTTGTTACCTCGTAGAATAAACATTGGTAGTGTACGCATATCTGTGTTTATATTAGTGTAAGTGTTAAAAATTAACAATGTGCAAAACATTATGTACAATAATGAATACAGTACATACATATTACTGTAAAGTACCGTATCATGTACATTTTATTAACATTTATTGAATCAAAAGTAGGTAAAATGTGACAATGCTGAGTTCGTTTCGTTTAATCCCTATGTAATGTAAAGTGTGTTTATTTAAATATACATTATATAATCAGTGAATTTTAAATTGATATCAATACAGTACAGTAGAAAAATGTAAAAAAAATATAAAGATTAATTAGAGTCGAATAAAATGTATAAAATGCAGGTACAAAACTGCGCAGGTTCATTTGTACGCTATATTTCATCACTGCAGTTTGTTCCTTTACATATTCCCATAGAGTTCTGTATGTACAGTTTAATGTGTTACTGTAAATATTACTGTATATATACAAAAAATTTTAAATTTCGGTTATTATTTTTTTAAAATCTTTGCAGCCCAGAATTTCAACCAAGAAGCTGGTTGCTGCTAAGGAGAGGAAAAAATATCCGTGCAAATGAAGGAGATTATTCAAAAGCACAAAGAAGTTACACGTGTTTCTGACCTTGCCAATTTGTACGGATGATAGCATCAACAATCATCACTATCCTTAAGAAGAAAATAGAAGTAAAAAAAAATAACCTTGATGTAGCCAAGAGAGCATAATTACCAAGCATCGTCCAAAAGCCCTGGAGATGATGAGAAGATTTTGTTCTGCGATTGAATGAGAGGCAGCTAGTAGGTAATTCTGTGTCTGAAGATATTACATATGCAAAGGCAAAGACACTAAACGTAGATCTTATTATAAAAATACCAGGTACATCTTTTGAAGATGAAAATGCATATAAGGCAAGCCGGGGATGGTTTGAAAAATTTAAAAAGAGAAGCGGCATCCATATTGTAGTGTGTCATGGAGAGGCTGCGAGCTCTGATAAAGCTCCCTTGTTTCAGAGATATTTTGGAGGGACCGAAAATACCAACCTGGCCCTAAGAGAATTTTAGAAGGATCACTTCAGTATCCTAAATTGCTTAAATCTCGTTGATAAAGCCTAAGAAGGAGTCACAGTGATATCTTTATTTACATTATGTGTCAATAATCTTTAAAAAAAAGTACTTTAATTGTGCATAAAATACGATCTCTGTTTATTTTTATATCAATACTTTTTAGGCTTGCAAAGAATTAATTTGTATTCTGTTATTTTAAACGGGGAAAATTGTTTCGACATAAGAAATTTCAAGTTACGAATCGACTCCTGAAGCGTTTCAAATTCGTAGGTTGAGGTTCCACTGTAGATACGATTTATTTAAGTAAACCTTCTGTTTTTTAAACAGAGTACTTCCTTGAATAGTATATATTAAGATATAAACAGAAAATATATTAAATAATTGTTGGACTTAATCCATTTATATATATATATATATATATATATATATATATATATAATTATTTATTTAAAAATCGCGTTTTGGAATCATATTTTTAAATAAATAATTATATTTATGCTCTACTTGTGTACCGAGCACTATTTTTAAAAAATAATGGCTAAAATACTAAGGGACTATTTTACCTAACCAGTTCCTTCCTATTTTCTATATATTTTCACACACACACACACACACACACACACACACACACACACACACACACACACATATATATATATATATATATATATATATATATATATATATATTGGGACAAGAATTTGTAAGCACACATAAAAAATGTTAATTCTTCAGAATCTTCAAATTTAAGAACGCTCATAAATATAATTCAGGCTAAATATGAAAGTCATGGTAAACTATCAAGAATGCAGAGAAATATAATTCAATGTCTAAGAAAGGAAACGTAATAAATATTGTTGTTGTTGAATTCTTTTATAATTAAATTATTAAAGAAATGCATTAGAAAAAAATCCACTGTGTGTTATTAAAAATTTCAGAATTTACTTTGTTTCGTTTATTAACCATGAAATTACATCAATTAGCATCATCTGTTGTTTATATTTTGTCTTTTCTCTCTCTCAAACACATACACACACACAAATATATATATATATATATATATATATATATATATATATATATATATATTAGTTAAAATTAATGGCAGATTAGTTAATCCGTTTCAGTTCACCAAAACCATCCAAAATTTCTATTTTAGAATAAAAAAATAAATAAACGGACAATAAGAAATTAAATCACAAAAAGTATATGCAATAGAAACATGATAAGAGAAAAATAAAAGAAATAAACAGCTTTTATTAAGCTACAAAACTTTCATGAGAAAGATTCTGGTATTTTCAATTAGAACTTAAGCATTTTTGTGGTATTTGATTCGCTTTCGTCACTTACAGGTTGTTTCTTTAGAATCTTATCAACAGAAATCTGTTTCGTTCTTGATTTCAAAATGCCAAGGAAATAGTCAACACAATTGTTCAACAAAGCAGCCGCAAGACTTGCAATTAATTTGGGGGTGGTATTTTTTTTAC
>CAHIKZ030004979.1:3490000-3495000 GCA_903632075.3 Acanthosepion pharaonis | reverse complement strand
CTGCAATATTTCGTTGTTGCTAACATCTTTAGACGATGATACTTTCAGCATCCTTCTGTAGAATCATATTTTCTGCTGCCATTATTTGCTTCTGCGTCTGGGATACGATGATCCAGCATTCACTGCTCCAAAGGATTAGCGATATTAAATGAAAGTAGTCGTTTTCTTGGTTTCTTGGTTTCTAATAAAATTTTCCTGTTGCTTAATTGTTTGCTTAGCTTTTGAAATATCTCATTCGCTATCCCAATGGGGCTGTGGATTTCGGTGTCGCATTATCCCATCCTCTGTTAAAACACTTCCTTGATTCTCAAACACCTTTTTTAGAGGTCTATATATATTTGACTTAATATTTGACTAGAAGCCTAGACCGATTATTGGTAGATAGAATTTTTATTATCAGATACGAATATTTTGCATATTTTATATTCCATCTCTCTAAAAACTGAGGTGTGTAGGAGTATGATGCCGATTGAGGTAAAGTGTCCTTGGATTAAATAAAATGTCGTGGGAGGAAATCTAAATCAAAATTTAAATGCCTGGGTTCATTCCCTTCCCCGGTCTTCTGAACAGGAGTAGAGGTTTATTCCTATTTGCCTGTTCAGGATTGGCTTTCTGGTTTCTTGTAAAATCTGTTTCAGTTCTGTAATCATAGGGTTTATCGTTTCTTACGCTAAACTAAAACAATTGCCTAAAATAACTCTACAACAAGTGGCTCTTGCACCTTGTATTCGGTGGATATTAGTAAAAAATTGTTTTCTGTTTAGTTTTTGTTCAAATTAAACATGGCTGAAAAGTCATCTCTGTAATGTAGATGCAGGTTTAAAAAGCGTAGGCAGCTTGTGAAAACTGAGCACAAATAAAACAGTATAGATAAGACTAGTCAAACTCTTCTCATCAGCAGCCACTCACAAAAGTGCTGTTTTATTTTATGATCAAAATTGTTTGAAAACGAATCACGCAGATTCAGTGTGTGTCCGTCTAATATTACAATATATATATATATATATATATATATATATATATATATATATATATATTCTATATTTATAATATATATTTATAATATATTTATATATATGACTACAATTGGTAACATATACGTTATACCATGGCTTCCCATACTTCATACGTCACCAATTCACTCTCGTGTGATCATGTGTGACGTCATGAGATGCGGTGCGATTTTCGTTTCTAACGTGTTTATCGTAGCTTAGAAATCATCTATGTAAACAATGACAGACTATCATGAATGTCTTGTCCGAATATTGCTTAATATGTTGTAATTGACATCTGTGATAATGGCTTATGTAAGCCGAAAACTTAGATTGTATTAAAAAAATATGGATCAATATTGTGAATTTCTTTCTTCGTTCAATGATAATGTTATTAAACTTATCAGACTTTATGAAAAAAAATTACATAAAATAAATAGACAACACTTGTCTATATTATTTAATGAAACGTGTATGAATATATATATATATATATATATATATATATATATATATATATATATATATATATATATATACTATATTGTCCCATCACTTTACTCGCGTGTCATAATTTGCCAAGGTTACACACACCGATGAATTTGGCACAAATTAATACTAAATCCATAAATCCAACTGTAACCTTTAACTTTATCTCCAGTTTGTATAATCAACAGCATCTTTTACGTCATAAAATTCAGAAAAATTATATCTTCTGCTTTTTCATTACCACCGGTGATTCGTGATGTCAATCTCCCATAACATACGACATAACGTTTTTATACTAAATTTCACACAATGCAAGGCTCGAAAGCAACACATGGTAGAGCATCAATGTAACACAGAATGCTAATGCTGAATGAAGTGAAATGAATAGAAGATATGGCGGATCTAAATGATAAAGATAAGGAAGAGAGATAATTATTGATTCTTATCTTGTAGAAATCTAGATTGAACTGACCAGGCAGACACAAAGTAATTATTATGAAACTTTTATATTGAATTTCAAATTTCTTTAAAACTATGTAAAAATTCGTTTTTTTTTTTCATATTTAAAATCCGACAAAAAAACGGCTAAATGTTAACTTTGCGTTACGCATTTATTTGTTGCATATTTTAAACACTAGATTTTATCTTGGAGTTGCTATAAATGTTCAGTTACTTTTCACACGTTTATTGCACATATGCCTAATCAGTTTACATATCAATTTGCACGGCCTTATTTATGGCAGTCAAGCAGAATACTAAATATTCTTTTCAGCTTTGCATCACTGTTTATCAAACGCATTTCTTTTTGGTTACATAAATCGGCATGGCTAAATATTTACGCGGAAGACGTGCGTGAAAATGTCAGGTCTTTTTTGTTGTTGTCGTTGTGATTTAAAGAAAGAAAGAAAGGAGGATATCATTAACTTAGGATTTGAAAATTATTCAAATAAATGTTTAGAAATGTATAAAAATGCGCAAGAGAGCATTATTGTCCAGGTTAGGACCAAGGAAGAACAACACGAACACAAGAGTAGAAATAACGAATATTACACGAAATAATAATACAAGATGTGGAAGGTGTTAGTATGACTGTCAGTCTGGTTTGGAGTGAACTACTATCGGCTAGACTCGATTCGATATTTACTTGCCCCTCCCCACGAAGGAAAGTTGTGGCACAAGGCCGAGTTTTACGTGGGTTTTCCGAGCTGGTAGAAACTGTAAAAACAGAATCGGTTTGGTCAACATCCCCGAACGATGCTCTATCCTTCGGCGGTGCCTCGACCGGGTTCCTCTCTGCTCAGAGGCAGAGTGCTTGACCTTCAAGCCGAGAAGCTCGGCTTCATTCGGTATCTAGCCCCCTACCCCACGACGGTTGCAGGTGACACAAGGCCGAGTTTAGCGTGGGTTTCCCGAGCCCGTAGGCTCTGCCAAAAAATGCCCGTAGAACCCGTATAAACGGGACCGGGTTGGTCAACCTCCCCGAACGAGACACTGCCCATCGTCAGAGCCACGTCCGGGTTACTCTCTGCTCAGAGGCAGAGAGTTTGACCGTCAAGCCGAGAAGCTCGGCTCGATTCGGTATCTAGCTACCCCCACGAGGGGTGCATGTGGCACAAGGCCGAGTTTAGCGTGGGTTTTCCGAGCCCGTAGGCTCTGCCAAAAAATGCCCGTAGAACCCGTATAAACGCCATCGGGTTGGTCAACCTCCCCGAACGAGACACTGCCCTTCGACAATTACAAATAAATGTTATTAAAGATTAAAAATATTTCTGTCTGACATTTTTATTTATTATTTGCTTTTAGCAAAGCCTGACGAATTAAAAAAAAATCTATGACTTTTAGCACATAACACCGCATGATAATCAGAATTTAAAACTTCAATGTGAACACGAGGTGAAAGACTATGGCCAACGATACCATGCAAACACATGTGATAGGTTAATTAAATATACCTTATATGCTGGCGTATCATGCGAGTATTGAAGACCTAATTTTGAAGCTAATTTTAAGCGGGGTCGCATCATAAATAAGCGTATATAATGCTGACACTGGCTACATCGTTGACCAAACTCTATATTCATTATCTGTAATCAAATTAGATTAATAATTATGTCTACAAACGTCGCATGATACGGGAGTTTATACGGTAGTCATCGACCTACGTTTTATAGGAAATTAATAATAATTTACCAGCACAAAATTAAAAAATATGTTAGGCAATCATGGAACTTCGTGCCCGTCAAAGAAAAAAAACCGGAAATCAAGGACACTGTTATTCATATGACACTGCTATTTAACAAACATTCACTTATCGACAATGTTTATTGTTGTCAAAAGCGGTGATAAGAATTGCAATACAATGTGAATGGGAATGAGAAAAAATTTCAAGACTTTAGAAGACCCTGAAAACCCACTCCTAAAGAGGAAATAAGGTTTACTCGTGTAGAGTAACCGTCTTTCACTTGTGGCCTTTGCGTCTTGCATTGGGTGAAACTTTAGTATTCAAAAATAAAATTCTCTGTAGCATCTCTTTTAGATAAAAAATGTTTTGTTGGGAAGAAAATCCATTAGAAGCTGTAAAAGATTAAATGCTTCTTCTCCTTTTAATGTTTTAAATCAATATTTCTCCTTGTTATCGATAACAATCATATCTGTTTTGACAAATTGTTGATCCATCGTAGTAATTTCTTTTAATTTCCAGAACACCCAATATCAATTAAAACTTACAACAATAAACAATTCATCTTCTAAAAAAAGTAATTAACTCAAAAGACGCTACTTAGATACAGTAATACCAAAATAATAAGGAGAATTAGGTACCATTTTCATAGTTAATGACATAATCTTTTCCTCTGCAAGCCGTGGAATTACTAGTTTTGCAATATCATGTAAGAGCATGTACTCAAGATCGAACAATGTCAAGAGATAAGAAGTTATCAGTTGCAAGCAAGCATTATTGATTGATGGTTATTGATTACTATTACAAGATAACTATGAGATCGAATAATAGAACGGAGGTGCTGCCTTGTGATTACACGACCACACATCAATCTATCTATCTATCTATCTATCGATCTATCTATCTATCTATCTGTCTATCTATCTATCTAACTATATATATATATTCAGCACCACGACTCCGTCGAGGATACCTCTGTCAACAGTAAAAACAAAAACAAATGTCAAACGAAATTTTTGGCGATTTGGATCCGAATTTCTTACTACTGTTCTGTTTATATATATATATATATATATATATATATATATATATATATATATATATATATATATATATATATATATGAAAAAGTGTATATAAATATAAATAAATATAAGTATGTATAATTATTTATATATTATATACGCGGTACTTATTAGAAAGCGCTCAATATCAGAGATAGAGCTAACATATTTGGTTGGATAGATGACATCTATCCAACCAAATATATATATATATATATATATATATATATATATATATATATATATATATATAATCGTTCGCGCTCAGTAGGTTAA
>CAHIKZ030004979.1:3442500-3485000 GCA_903632075.3 Acanthosepion pharaonis | reverse complement strand
ATAAATAAAATACTTCTCAAGGCAAGACATTCTAGACAATTCTAGCGTGTTCAGTTTTCTTAGATCTCTGCATTCACCAAAGATTAATTTGTTGAAAATCTATTGTATACTACGAGACATTATTCTTTATTTTCAGATGTACCCGCTGTGATCATAATTTATAACACCTGTGCTGTATCGTCTGGTGACGAGGACACATTCATTCGACACGAAATAGTAATGAAAAAAAAGTAAGTAAAAAAAACTAATGAAAAAAAAAAGCATTTCATATCTATCATTGTATGACATTTATAGTCCTGCTTGTATAGAGGTTGATATAAGTGTGCGCATGTTGTATTCATATGAACATTTTTTAACGCTGCCAAATTTGAGTCAGTTCATTTGATATCCAAGATATAAGCTCTTACCATGTTATTAGTGTTTAGAATCTATTTAAACACACACACACACGCACTGCTATATATATATAGACAGATATACACGCACACAGAAAATGCACATTGTATTTATAATAATGTAAACACGTACATTTGTGACATTTTCTATGAAACAGTTTAACAATCTTATATTTACACCATTTAAACTAAGCCTCGCACAGTTTGAAATATATCTTATTGCCATCGCACACGCAATTTTCGATCTGTTATATATATATATATATATATATATATATATATATATATATATATATATATATGATAACAAAGATAGTGTAACGCCGAAAATTCTGCCAGTGCTAGACATAGACCATTAATCGGATTAATACAAATATAAAATTTGTCACTTGGCTGCTTGATGTTATAATCAGTACTACGATTCCTGATTTTCGAAGACGAAGTTTTTTTGTAATAGCTCGGTCCACTCGTCAGGAGTTATCCGCAATTGACTGCCGAGTTTAGATTTTCGTTATTGTTTTATAAAGTAAAAAAAATATGTTCGTTTTATTGGTATTAGGTTGATTTCCTTGTGTGTTTGACTCTGTGTGTGTATGTCTGTGTGTGTGTGTGTGTGTGTGTGTGTGTGTGTGTGTCTGTGTGTCTCTGTGTGTGAGCGCGTACACACCCGAGCATAAGCGTGAACACGTTTGTGTGTGAGTGTGTGTGTGAGTACACCTGTACTAATCTCGTAATTCTTGCTTCGTTTCATAATTTTCATGTCTCCTTATACTCTCCTACTACTCTTTTCCTTCTTCCCCCTCTCCCGCTCTCACTTTGTCTCTGTGTGTGCGTTTGTGCGCGTGTGTGTGTTTGTGTGTGGGTGTATGTGTTTAGAGAGAGAGAAAAATAGAGAGAGAGAGAGGGGGTGAGGTAGTTTTCAACTGACTGTAAATAGTCAAATTTCTTATTTTAATTGTTCTGTAGAGACCGGAATAAATGAAAGTCTTAAGGAGAGATGTCTAGAGGATACGATGGCTACTGAAGTTCATAGAATTTCAAAACTTGAAGGTGGAAAATGACACCTTCACGAATTAAAATTAGCACTCAACTCTCTGATTAACAATCACGGGTCATTATACATTATACAACCGGAACATACAAGCTTATATCACCTGGTATTCCCAAGCGGTTGCCATCTAGGTACTGACTCTACGTTGCTTAACTTCGGTACAGGAACCAGTGCTTCAATTTAATGTCGCCATAAGGAACAGGAGGAAGTTGAATGAATAGAATTACTGCTTACCAGTGGAATACCAGGTGAATGAGGATGAGTCGAATCTGTGTAAGGGAGACGGAGTGTTCTAGATATGAAGGTTTGGATTGATGAAGTTAACGGCCAGAGCTCGTCTGAACAATTGCCATGAAAATAGCAATATTGCAGAGGGGCTAGCAAGCTGCCTCTGGGAAAGTTGTTATAGAGCTAGACTACTTCGGAAGGAAACTCTTTTCATTGTCTGAGAGTGTGTGTGTTACTTCTTTTTGCCTAGTATTTCTTTGTGGGTTTTTTTTCCGAATATTTTCCCTGATCGCATCAAGAAAAAAATGCAAATGATAAACTTTATTAATAAACTAAAATTACAAGAGTAGATCATTTTATCGATTTGTTTTTACGACTTATGAATCATTTTCAGGTTAATTAAAGCCAGGAAATATTATTTTTTTAGATTTTTGGGGGATAATAATGGTTTATTAATGCAAGTCTTAATAATTATCCCATAGCTTGTGGGAGGATAGGGTGATTAATACCTTTCCCAATGATATTTGCACGTCAAAGAATATGACGAACACAACTGAAATTGAAACTCAGCTCTCCGATTATAAATTCTAATCAATTGTCCATTTACATCACCAGCACATCGAAACTTACAGCGCCTGATATTCCCAAACAGTCAGCAGTACATCAGCAATACCGCATTTGGACATGGTTAAATCGACAAAGTGGCAATTGGTCAACTCCAAATATAACTTATATACTCCGTGTCGTTCTAGTGCAGTTGCTTACTGGACATTTGCGTCCTGGATAATTGCTTACCAGACGATTGCGCCCCTAGATAATTGCATACCTTTGATAATATTTCAAGCTTTTAAAAGCAACTACCAGAAATTTTGAAAAAGCATAGGTAGTAATCATCAATCTTTATAAAAGTAATAATATAAAATAAAATAAAACTTTATTTTTGTTCAAACCGCAATGACAGATTAACAGTGTTGCAAGATCGCTCTACACATCGCCGGTATGTATTGGTTTCGACGGCGTTTTTCTTGATATATTTTTCCACCAATGTTTCATTTTCGGATTCGAAATAAAAATATAATCCCTAAAATCCAGAATCTGTTAGATTTTTGTGGTACGCACTTTGGAGTGAAGTGAATCTTCTCGGTTAATTTTCTCTTGCTTTAAAAAAGAAACATTTCCGTAATTTTTATTTATGGGAAGAACCTTTCTGCTTGTTTAGAGTAACTAAACAACTATTTAAAAACAAGAGAAACTTCAACAAATTATTAGAGTTACGCAATTATTCAGGAACGTATTTGTCTCAGGACGCAAATGTCCAGGCACGCAATTGTCAGTCCACCATTCTGTGTCTATATGTCTGCGTTTACTCTACTCAATAGATACAATCTATAATATAGTTGGAACCTCTCAGTATTGAACGTACTACACTAGAAATGGGCAGTGAACTCTGCCTTATTCTATTACTTTACTGCTGTAGACTTATAAATGTATATACATATGTGTATACTCCTGAATATTTGTATGAGTGTGTGCGTGTCTCATAGTTTGAAACTTTGACCATTGAATGTAATCCATTGATTATTTTATAGACTGAGACACCCAATCAGTTTTAAAGTCGTCCAAAATGCGTTTCACGTCTGAGACAAGTCAAGAAAATAACGGATAGATTTACTAATTTCCAAATCATTCCATCACACACACACACACACACACACACACACACACACACACTCCCTATCTCTCTCTCTCTCTCTCCTTATCTCTCTCTCTATCTCTCCCAAATGAACTCTTTCAACCCACCAAAAAGCGTAGACATACACACATACTCGCTGAGAGACCAATACATAGATAGAAACACACGCGTCTACAGACACGACGTACGAACGCATATACATACACGAGTCATAAAGCAACCGGCACATAATCGAGCTGTAGTGAAAAGTTGTGGGTCCAACGAAGAAAGATTTTTTTTCAAAAAACAAAAAAAACAAACAAAAGAAAAAAAAGAAAGAAAACAAAACAAAAGAAAAAAAAAAAAAAAAAAAAAACAAAACATAAAAAAAACAAAAAACAAAACAAAAGATCTTATGCTTCGTCATTTGGTTAACGTTTTGGGCGTGGTTCAAGAATTTCCAAGCGGCACGCGTTCTACGGCATATACATTTTTCCAAATACTCCAACAAAAGACAAGTAATAGAGACGCACACATGTTAAAATGCCGATGCGATAATGTTTGAACATACGGACAAACATACACGCACACATATATGCACGCACACACGCATGAGCAATCCTTACGCAGGTATACACTTAACGAAATCCAATAATGCTGTCAAATTGCAAACCAACTCAGACATGATTTCACCTACACAAACATCAAGAGACGTACAGATGAAGTTACACTCAATAAATACACATGCACCTACTAATATATATACGCACGCGAAAATGTTTATACTGGATCAACTAACAAACACTTCTATCTATCTATCTATCTATCTATCTATCTATCTATCTATATATCTATCTATATATATATATATGTAAATATATACATGCATATTTCATTGACGGACAAGGTGCTTTGATTTAGTTTTTATACAATTTCTCATGAGATATAATATTTTTTTCTTTTCAGATGATATAATTATAATTATATAAAAACAGTCAGAATATTCTTTTTTTTTTCGGAGCGCTTTCGGCTATACATTTTGCCATTATCAAGGATGAAATGTTTGAACTGTTAAATAAGAAATAGTTTGTTACATATGTATTTATGTTTTCATTTTTCAAAACAAAGTCAAGATATTATGTTCATAGTTGATAATATTGAGTGTTTTGTGGGGGTTTTATTAATAAGGCTTCCATTATTGTTAGCCATTTGCATCTACAAACACAAATAACAAATATAATAGCATCATTGCTATTATATCTGTGTTGTCAATAAATATGTTGCGAATAGGGTTTGTAGGTCTCTATGAATATTTAAATGAGATCTAATTGAGCTATGGTCAGAAAAGTGTAGAGGGAGTCTGCGTGTCAAACATGTTGTAGTATGTCCTATATAATTATTTACGAATTTTGAGTGATCAAGAATACAATTCCTTAATGGGCATTTAAAAAATGACCATTAATGAATTGAAAATCGCTAAATATATAGCCGAAAGCACTCGAAAAAAAGAACGTTCGGACAGTTTTTATAATTTGTCATCTGAAGAGACAAAATTATTAGATCACATGAGAAATTGTATAAAAAACTAAATCAAAGCCCCTTGTCGGTCGTCTTCAATGACATGTGCATCAAAGAAGGATTACTGCCTAAATACGCACACGCACACACACACACACACACGCGCACACACACACACATATATATGTATAATAGCGATAACAAAGATAGTGTAATCGGATTAATACAAATATAAAATTTGTCACTTGGCTTCTTGATGTTATAATCAGTACTACGATTCCTGATTTTATGAGACGAAGCATTTTTGTAATCACTTGGTCCACTCGTCAGGAGTTATCAGCAATTGACTGCCGATTTTAGATTTTTTATTTTTATATAAAGTTAAAAAATTATGCTCGTTTTATTGGTGTTAGGTTGATTTTTCTTCTGTGTATTTTACTTTGCGTGTGTATGTGTGCCCATAGTTCTTGCTTCTTTTCATAATTTTCATGTCTCCTTCTTCCCCCTTTCTCCCACTCTCTTTCCCTCCCTATATATATATATATATATATATATATATATATATATAGATAGATAGATAGATAGATAGATAGATAGATAGAGAGAGAGATTTAAATGCACAGACACCTGCAAATTCACAGATATAAAAAAAATATGGAGACGAAGAGACAGACGTACACATACAGACACACTGCATGCACCTATACATAGACTCACAGACACACGCGCGCCAGATTCATTTCCACAAAGAAATGAAAGTACATTTTTAGTAAATGTCTCTGAAATTAGAATCCATGTCACTGTTAAAAGCATACAAGTTAGTATATCTATGAGACACTTCATGAGTACAGAAAGTTTTTTTTATACTAATGTATCACCAATACAAGGCCCAAGAGCCATTCAATGTAGTGGGTTACTGTTTAGTGTTGTATGAGCTTTCTAAAGCTCATTTTATACATAAATACATATGTAACAACATAATTTTAAACATAAATACATATGTAACAAACTATTTCTTATTTAACAGTTCAAACATTTCATCCTTGAATTTTTTTTCTAAAAAGGAAGAAATAACTTCATGGAGGTATGTAGGAAATATAACGGTTAACTTCAAGCGAACAAGATTGTGATTGGGGAACCATGCTGCCGGGATTTTGTTCTTGGGAAAGATGTGTCCGAATTGAACTTTTTATAGAAATACGAATGGAACGTGGATAATTGCCCCATGTGTATATGGCAGGGCGGATTCAAGTTGAAAAGCTCATTGGTGGCGGTGCTAAGGAATGTAGCTCTTCCGAACACGTGCCATGGAATTAAGGACTTATCAGGGAGAGGCTCGCATCATTTAATGTGTCGGAAATGGGTTTTATGGTATGGTTGAAAACAATTCATCACCATCAAGGCTGCGTAGATATTTTTGAACTCTATCAATACACGCAAGTTAGGAATGGGAAGCTCGAGCCCAGATATGGCAGTCGAAATCCCATTTTTCGAACAGCGAGGTAGTGTGTCAGATTCTCGAACGGTCTGATAAACAATAATAAATAATAAATAACAATGTTTTCAGAATCTTTACTAATAGATTGAATATATGCGGGGAGAGTTTGACTCCAAATAGCAGTTCAAGACAAGGCTCCTTTTATTACATCTATTTAAATAAATGCGAAAGTCAGTGTGTCACACTTTTTCAACTTTAGTCCTAGAGGCTGTAACCCAACATATCATACCATTTTAGAATTGGGCCGACTCCTTGAGCAAATTAAAAAAAATTCCGGGCCGGATCCAGACCCGCAAATCTTGAAATTTGGGATTCCAAAGTTTTTATAAATGCGATTTTTTTCAATGATTTTTATGTGATTTTCTGCGGCGAAATTTTTGTACGATAATCATTCCTTTAACTTAGAAATAATCATTCCTTTAACTTAGAAATAAAAATGGGAATAAGTGAAATCAATTGCGAAATCCATCAAAAGTAACCCATGAAATAAAAAATGATTTTTGTACCGAAAGTAAGGACCTACGTACATCAAACAGTCTTTAAATTAAGTGGCGGCAGAAGAATTATCGTTGATCTTTTAAAAGGTAAGCTTAAATATTAATGCAATCTTACCTGAAGCGATGAAATTTGAGTTCTTCTGTAGTTTCTTGTTGCCTATCGCGTACGGCAACAGTATGCTTCGCAAAAAGAAATCTCTGCCAACAGAGGACCAGATTGCAATCAAAAGAGCCAAGGCTTCAGCGATGAAAAGAAAATTCTATGCAAATGAAAACCCGGATCAAACGGCAACCAGTGGGGGGTGCATTCAATGCTGAGAATATACAAAGAATTAAGGACTATCAAACTCCTGAATAAGCCGAAAACCCAATCAAGTGCGCTCCGTGGGGGCCAGCTGAAATGACGCTCGATAGGGAGGCTTTTAAGCTAGTTATTAATAGACTAATGCTTTGTTGCTCAAATTTAGCTTGACATAACATAAAATAATATAATTAACTTGTTTAGCTTCATACTAAATAATAAAGCAATAACATTTCAGAAATTTATCCTTTGCTTTAAAATAGAATACAGCGTAACGGATAATCTTAATTTAGAACTACGTTCCTCAGTATTGTATCCATTGAGTATAGAACGTGTTGAATTAGAAATGTTTTCCAAAACTAGCTTGCTCCACGGTACTCAACAAGTAGTTGGCCAGAAATAGAACATGTCTTAGCCTACTACCAAGGTAAATGTCCATATAACCTAATGAAGATCGAACGGACCCTAGATGTAGTGCTAACGATATTAGATATAGCTCAACACCAGATCAATACAGCCAAGTAATCTGGTAACATTGCTCAAGATCATATTGACAGTTTCAAGTGAGAATCTAATTCCTTACTACTTCAACGGTGTACTAGATTAGCTGGTTTATTACTGATCAATGTCGAGTCACGCATATCTAAAAAATGACGTCATGTATTCAGGTGTAAAATGAATCGATAAAATGATGCGACAATTTTCAAAGAAAACGTGATTTCGAAAGAATTAAAGTAATTTATTATTGGAAGAGGGAAATTGAATTTATTTGTAGCAAAACAACAAGTAAATCCATCCATTATGCGGAGAAAAATGAAGAGAGGAATGTTTTAGTAAGTTAAAAGCAGTCGAATTAATTTAACCCTAGAACACTAAGCGTCAATTAAAGTTACACCCCTACTAACAATGGGTATATCATACCCGAATTTGAAAATATCAAAAACATATTAAATATAAATCTTTATTTGAAATATTTTACATGCAGCCACTTCAAACTTTGTACTTTGAGTTAACATTAATATGAACCGAAAAACATATTATTTAGGTAAGAAAAATCAGGTAATGTGCATTGTGATTAAAAATATGAAAATTTGCGCTGGGTACTATATACCCATGGTTAGAATTCTAGGGTTAATCTTTAATGTTGAATAGACTTACAGCCATATGAATTTGAAACACCGGTTCCCGTATGTTCACCGAATTAAGCAGCATCAGTACAGGTAACCGTTTGGAAAAAAACAGGTGCTTTAAGCTTGGATGTGCGGGTGATCTAATGGATAATGGCGCGGAATAGTTCATCGGAGAGATGAGTTCAATTCCAGTTCTGTTCGCGATATTAAGTTACACGCAAATAGGCTTGCGAAAGGTATGAATCTTACTTTTCTCCCTCAGCTATGGATTAAATAGTAAGACGTAAGAGTAAATCTTTATTATGACCCCCCACCCAATAAGTAGAATCTAAAAAGTAGTCTAGCTTTAAATAACAGCAAAAAGTTGATAAGCCGTCGAAAATATATCAAACAATCGATCAAACAATGTTCAACATTATAGACAAAACGCATAAACAGTTGTATACCGTAAAACATGCGGGCAAATATTACACAACCAAACTCGTACACACACACAGGCACATACACACACATATATGAAGTAGACATAGAATTACCTAAAAAGGAGAATCTGTAAATCTTTATCTCACCTATGTCTCCTGTGTTTACAAGAAAAGCTGCATATTATAAAGTTTTCTAAAAATAAAGTTCTGCTAAACCAAAGAAATGAATTAACAGTTTTATGTAAGCATTCTATGAATTTTACATTAAAATATAGTTAAAAGAATTTTTCATAAATAATTTACGCATTACAATTACATAGCCATTATTTTATAAATATATGATGGCGCACATAATTTTTATTTGATTTTTCAACTTTAATATTGTCTTGTTTTCCACCCATTCAATATAATTAGCACCGTGTATTAAACTTCCATAAAAAAATTCTTTTAGCTTTAACTATTCGGTCCCTTTAAGAAGTTTCCGTAGTATAAAAAAAATTGAAAAAATCTTTAAAAAAATAATTTTTCTTCAAAGTAAATTTATGTCTACAAATGTGAACTCTAGTAGTCGCTAAAATATGTTCGTTGTTAACATGTATAGAGTGTCAGTTTAGCAAGACATGAATTAATAACTCAGCTCCCTCCAGCCTATGACCTTATTTTTCATTTTCCTATTTTAACTTACATCTGACTTTTAATTGGTTAATCCAGACATGCCCACAAGTATATTTTCAATACTGGCTTCCCCCACTTTTTTAACTTACAAAAAAAGCTAACGATTTGTTTTCAAATTTCCCAAATAAATAATTTTCATTATATGTTATCTACCATCGTCCGAAAATGAACGATTATAGTCCCGAAATATGAGAGTTTTTGTGTAGTGATGTAAAATATTTTTATTGTAATCTATTAAAGTAAAAAATATTTTAATAATACCTTGGTTTAAAAAAGTAAATGCTAAGAACTGTGCATTCTAACTCTATCTTTTCTTTTCCTTTCTTAATATATATATATATATATATATACACACACACACACACACACACACACACACACACACACACACACATATATATATATATATATATATATATATGTACACTAATATGAGAATTAATATACGCATACATGCTAACCTATTATAACGAATTATGGCTAGAATTCTGAAAAAAATTAAGTTACCGTTAAAATAATAATTCAAATTTAGAACAAAATTAAATAGGACAAATATGATTTACGAATTTAAATGTCCATTAATAAATTATAGTACTGATCAATCAAAATTCGTAAACAATTATATAGGTCATACTTCAACATGTTTTACACGAAGACTCACACTACACCTTTCTGACCATAGCTCAATTAAGACTAGTTTAAATATTCATGTGGACCTACTGGCCCCTATTCGTAAAATACTTGTTGACAACACAAATATATTTGCATCATCTACATGTAAAAAAGACTAAAATTATTCAAGCCTTATTAACAAAAACAAAAACCTAACACTCAATAATATCAACTACGAAAATGGACACAATATCTTGACAGTGTTTTGAAAATGAAAACTTTATATAAATACATACATACAAAAAACTATGTCTTGTTGACAATTAATATATTTCAATCTTGAAAATGACGAAATGTATAACCGAAAGGAGTTGGATAAAAAGAAAAATTGGACAGTTTTTATAGAATTTGTCATCCGAAAAGAAAGAAATTATTAGAAAACATGAGAAATTATATTAAAAATAAAACTAAATCAAAGCACCTTATTCAATGAAATATGCACGAAAAAAGGATTGCTGCCTAAATACACAAATGATATATATATATATATATATATATATATATGTATATATATATGGGGATATTTGTGAAAAATGAACCCTATCACTATATCAGGAGATGAATTGATGTCTCCCATCCAATATATGAAAGGAAAATGTATGACAATTTGTAAAAAAAGTTGTAGGCATACATCTTTTCTTTCAAAAACTGTTCTTGATATATATATATATATACATTCATATAAAATTTACATATCTTTATCGAATATATATATATATATATATATATATATATATATATAATTTCTTATATGTGTAAAATATCCAGATTTGTATAGAATAATGAAAGAGATATACAATAAAATATAGAAATGAGAGCATGTATGAAAGACAGAATAGAAAGATAGGGAAATCAAGATCTTTTCATATACAGTATCTACTTAAATGAATTACATTCTTTTTTTTATCTTCTTATCTGCCCTTGGCTGAGAGACGATCAAAAAAAAAAAAAAAAAAAAAAAAAGAAAGAAGCGTCGACATTGTCCAGCATTAATTAAGCCCTATTAACATTTCTCTCTGACTGCCGCTGGATGAAGCCACGTGTAATTATTTTCTTTTCTGTACAGACAATCCGATGCCAAATATTCAACTTTGAGGTCGCACAGATTTCTAACGTATTTACAACTCAAGGCCATTAGACAACCACTCGAAGCAAAATCTATTCGGTGCTATTGTTAAAATATAATATCGTATTCAGACATAACTGTCATTAAAAAAAAGTGAAAATGAATCATTTCAAACTTTTCAAGAATTTAGGATCATAGGTCAAATATCACAGATGTCTTGCTGTGCCGCTAATAGTCATCCCTTTGACGGAGAACATAATACGTCGCAAGTCGAAATAAATATATTCGTACTCTAAATTAAACATGAACGTTGATGACTTAGAAAAATTAAGGAAGTTATACATATTCTGTTTGTATAATACTTATTTGACTATCGACAAAGGAGTAAACTTAAGTATGTACAATATTTGTGGATACTAAAATAGTTAATACAAACTATATGAAACGTACGTTTACCCTGAAAGTATACTATTATGTAAAAATATATGTAGTTGAACGCAAACAATTGTGTTCCAAATATATTTAGTTGACGACATAAAATTGAAGACGTTAGTCGTATTTAAGCGGACAGTTCGATCCAATCTTTGGCAAATGAACCCATTCCATTTCGTTATGGAACAACAAAAATCTTGCAGAGTGCCTAGTTGAGAACTCCGGTCTCTGGCTTCGTGGTTGGACACCACATCCGAAAACTACCATCAGCCCGAGGCAATTGAGACTGTGATCCATCGGACATACGACACGTTTGTCTGTCATCTAGGCTTCAGTTGCCAACGTCACAAACACAGGTGAGGTGATATGATCAGAGCCGTTGTTTTAAAAAGGGTACCCTAGTCGTTTTACTGGTCCCCATATCTCACGGAAAATTAAGAAACACTGAACTGACCTGAATCGACTTAAAAATGAAGTTGAGTTGTAACATAGGTACTGTAATAAACCCGCATAGATTTTTTTTTAAATAACCACTGACATTCACACTGTCCATAAGTCTCGCAAATAAATGTAATGACGTGGTGTTAATTTCTATGATACTGCAATAATGTTCTAATGTAGTCATTTTGTTTTCTGGAAAAATGTTTTCTCATGAATAAACTGAATTCAATTTGGTACAAGACCACAGACATTTTCAATCCAGGAATTGAATTAAATAATCTAGTGTAAGTGTCAAATTCAAACGAGTTTATTCACTCCAGTGCATTTTAGCAAGTGAGACATAGAAAGGACTAGCTATCCATTAAAGCTAACGATAATCAAAATACTTTCGTCTGGGCAGACACATTGAAATCAGACATAGTAGATTATATACGGTGATGTAGGAATATCTCCAATGTTTTAAAGGTTAATAAGAGAACCAAAATAGTTCCAAAAACAATTATTTCATTCTTGTCTAAACGAATGCATATAGTTATTATCTGGTTGTAAAAATAACAACCTCAAAATGGTGGCCCCTATTAGCCATACAATGCTGTAATATTTCCCATTACCCGGAAACATCAAGCATTTCGAAGACGTCTCAGTGATTTTCTTTTAAACCCTGAACTTGCGTGCCTGAAATTTCCGACCGATATCATCGCTGATTTTCTATCCGGAATAGCATCATTTCCACGTAAGATGAAATGAGCAATAAAACCTCTTTGTGTTGTAATTACAGATTAAAAACAAAAAGTTAATATGTTTGCGCGGTATGCACCTGTCCAATTCATGATGACAACGTGGTATCTGAAATAAAATAGTAAAAAAAATTAGATAGATGAAGACGACATTGACACTTGCCTAAGTTTATTAGAACCAAAAAAGTGATAGTTTAAAATGCGGGATATATTTCTATCGGGCTCTGCACATAGAAGCCAAATGTAGTCATCAGTATCTGTGTACCGTGATAGAAAGAGAACAACACAGAAAGATGTTAATTTATGACAGTGGCATCAATATATTAAGCATATAGATGAATACTATCTTAGAAACTATTATTAGAAAAAGGACACTAAATCAATTCGTCACCTGATAAAGTAAACTCATGAATTCTATGATCTTAGTATGGACGTATGGATTAAAAACTTGTTGAATACCTATCTGTTTCCTTGGATCTTTTCAATTCTACTTTTGGATCGGATAGTCTCGGAAAGTTACGCTGCATTAATCAGAAGAAAGAGGGCTGACATAAAGGTGAATACAAGTTGATGAGAAATATTTCCTGGAAAATAGAAATCAAAATGAGAATAACCTAACCAGGTTTATGAGATAAATTGTTCTCTTGAAACTTCCTGCCATGTTAATGTGTACAATAAGAGACACCTGAATAAGGTCGGAGGATAGATGATCGAACATTTGGGAAAATAACAACGGGATTAATATGCCAGCTCGAATGTAAATGCATGATTCAAAGCTTTAATCCTGACGATAAACTACCTCCAGTAGCCAAGCCTTTGATTGGGAGTTTTGAGGAGCGTGGATCTGCCTCTTAATTGATGTCGTATTCAGGTCCACCATAACCCGAGTTGGTAGAATATCTATGGGCAAATAGTGAAATCTCAAACTGGTGTTAAAACATGAAAATATAAAAATATACTAAAAAAATTACCAGCAATATTTTTTCATAGTAAAGCAATAAAAATAAATTTTCCTCAATATATTATTAGAAAATAAATTACCAGCAATACATTTTCATAGTAAAAACAATAAAAAATAAATTTTTCTCAATATATTATTAGAAAAGAAATTACCAGCAATACATTCCTGGAAAAAAAATTCCACACCTCACAGGAAAATAAAATTTCAACATTAAATGACCGATAAGGAGTTAGTATCCTCTTAAATAAACAAACCAAAAACAACCAAACCAAAAACAACCAAACCAAAAACAACCAAACCAAAAACAACCAAACCAAAGCTTTAAAGTACACATTGACAAACCGGTTCCGTAGGTTAAGTAACGTTGAACCCGGTTACAACCGATATAAGTGACCACTTGGGAATATCAGGAGCTATAAGCTTGGATGTGCGGGTGCATAAGAGCTGGGAATTGTTAATGGGAGAGCCGAGTTCCAGTTTCTGTTGGAAAAAAAATTATTTATTATTCTTCATTTACGTTATATTCATTTACGCACGAATATGCTTCAAAAGATATGAATCCACCTCTTCTCTCTCCAGCTATGGGTCACTTATTAAGACTTGTATGACTACATCATTATTACTCCCACACCGCAAAAAACCTTACAATCCATAAACAATTCCTGGCTTTAAATAACTTGCAATGGGTTTATTCAAGGTACACATCTGCATTAGTTTAATTCTAATGTGAGTTACGAGTCAGCATTCGTTTTCCGAGATATTTATAGATAAACGTCACTTACAGTTTGATGCAATAGCGCTGTTTACATCCCAGGATTAGTTTGTCAATAGATATGTCATTTTTAAAAAATGTTTTCTATTCAAAGCTTATGCAGTACAAACTCTGTTCGCGTTATTTGATTGTATTCAAAATTCTAGCTTCTCCGATGCTAAAGACAACGTAAAAATCCATTTCGTTAGATGCATGTTCGATAGGCTCTTTCTAGTTTTATTCGATGCACCACTGCACATATCAGATGCATTTGATATGTTGCCGTTACATATTAAGCATACTTACACATATCTTAACATTTTTGTCAATATAGATGAAATATTTTTTGTTAATGATTGATGTTCGCAGCTACAATCTAACTTCCTGCTCCCTTTTTGTGCACGAACTGCTTAGCATTAGGTATTTTAAAATATTTATCACCCAATTCAAGTCACAAGAGCCACTCAAGGTAGAGAATTACTGTGTGGAGTTGTATTAGAGTAAGAAAGGGCAAGAGGTGAATTTCTTGGGGTTATGTATGAAAGATAGCAGTTAACAGTTGACTTGAAGAGGTCAAGATTGAATTAGTGAATAAAATTTCAGTGTTCTGGCCGAGTCGTTAGAAGTACAGAGTTGAAGTAGGCTTTAGAAGGAAACGGAAACTCAATACTAAACAGGAAACAAGAACTAAAACACTACTCTTGTTCAAAAGACAGGGAAGGGCTGTGAACCAGACGATAAGCAAACCTGTCTACTCCTTTTGGAATAGGAAGACATTAATTACTGAATAATATTTCACATTTCAGGTGGAGACATCAGAAGTGCAAAGATTAAGGAACTTGAAACCCAATACTAAGCAGGAAACATGGGATAAAGCGTTAATTTTGTTAAAAAATGGCAGTTGTATGAAGCAGACGATAGGTAAACCTATCTACTCCTATTGCCTTAGGAGGACATATTAATTATCGAATAAAATTTCACATTTCTGGTGGAAACATCAGAAGTGCAAAGTTTAAGGAACTGGAAACCCATACTAAGCAGCAAACATGGGATAAAGCGCTAATTTTGTTAAAAATGACAGGTGTATGAACTGGACGATAGACGAACCTATCTACTCCTATTAAATTCAGATTAATTCAGTAAAGCTCGTTACACCAGATTACTGGTCTGGTTAGGGGTTAATATATACACAGCAGAATTTGTCTGTTACATCTAAGTCAATAGGCATTTTTCAATACTTACTTTTTTCTAGATTTGTTTTAAAGTGTCATATTTCTTATTCCTTTTATGTCTTTCTTTTTCTGTGTAAAATCTTGCATTTCAGGAGATTAAGCAGAAACCCAGGACAAAGTGTCTACTCAAAATATGCCGGGAGTACATTTGATGTATGTGATGGCTGATTTTCTGTGCGTTTTTCTCGGTGTTATCCGAATAATAAGACGGATTATATATATTGGCGTTATTTAACGGCAACATGTCTCAGGGGTAAGGATAAAATGACAGTTACACCCAAAGTGTATCATAAAGATACATCAAACTCGCTTCAAGTATCTATTAATTTCTCAATTCCGCAAAAACTGGACCACATCTTTACATAAAAAAGTTGTTTTATGAGTGGACTTGTAATTTTATATCTGACAGAGTAGCAAACTGAATAGTTTTTATTGATTACTGTTTTATTTCTTAGCTACAGGACCGAACAAGAGGAAAACTGACAACATATTAGTAAAAGCAAAAAGAATTTAGAACACTACGTATGTTCTGTTCCTTTTAAAGAATATCTTGTACACACACACACACACACTGATATCTATCTATCTATCTATCTATCTATCTATCTATCTATATGTATTTATGTGTGTGCGTATATAGAGCGAGAGAGAGAGAGAGAGAGAGAGAAAAGAAGGTACGCTATGTATTCAAAAAACATGATCAGCTGCCTTAATATGAAACCGAACATAATGTAACGCGGCATGCAACAAATTTTAATAGTCTTAGGTCTTTTGCTGGATATGGTAAGTTCCAATGTATTACCTAGGCACGGAATGTTTTTGGCGCTAGCTAAGAAACACAGCAATAAATGATACAGGGTGTTGCAGCAAAATCCGACACTTGACAAAAAGAAAACGAAATAGGCAATAAAAACCAAAAAGTTTAATATACAGAGACCCGACAGTATATTTAGCAACAGTTAGAGTTACATACTACATTATTTTTCACTGTAACCGCCGCCGGCGGTGACGACCATCTCAAAGCGGGAGCGAAATGAGTCACACGCTTTGGCGACTTCTGGGCGTGCTTGTTGGTCTTGGCCTCGATCACGTTCCAGAATAAATAGTCAAGGGGGTTGCAGTCAGGTGAGGAAGGCGGCCCCAGTTCCGGCGACCAGTGGTGAGGGACATTGTTGAGCAGCCACGACTGTGTCGTCTTGGCCTTGTGTGCAGCGAGGGGGGACGTCATGCCTCCGTTCTTCTTTCAAAAGATCCTGAGAGTCACCGCTGAGATCTACCAGGAAGCGCTAAGGAGCGTGGTGAAGCCTTGAATGGACTCCTCTCCTGCACACGTCCAAAGCGTGGCTGCTCAACAATGTTCCTCACCACTGGTCGCCGGACTTGTGGCCGCCCTCCTCACCTGACTGTAACCCCCTTGACTACTTCTTCAGGGGCCTGACCAAAAAGCACACCCACAACACGGTCGACTCTCAGAAGGCTGCCAATGTAGAGGCGTTCGCCGGTATGGACAAGGACATACTCGCCAAAGCGTGTGACTCATTTCGCGCCCGCCTTGAAATGGTCGTCCTCGGCGGCGGTTGCATTGAAAAATAATGTAGGATGTAATTGTAACTGTTGCTAAAATAACTGTCGGGTCTCTGTATATAAAACTTTTGTTTTTAGTGCCTATTTTGTTTTGTTTTTGTCAAGTGTCGGATTTTGCTGAAATACCATGTCTTATCAGTAGTGGACGAAACGGCCATTCTGGTGAGGATTCTTACTCCAGACTCCATGAATTATTATGTGAAATTATTTAAAACCCCAATCTTTGACTATCTATCTATCTATCTATCTATCTATCTATATATATATATATATATATATATATATATATATATATATGATCCAATCACTGCAATACGTGCAGAATATTCTAAACTCTCTCACAGTATATGATAATGGGATTGGCTAATTTATAGTTGATCGCTGGTCATCCATCACCATGTGGTGAAAAACAATCACTGTTTTCATCGGTGATAGAAGTTGCAGGACGGTCATATATCGAGTCATCTTCAAAACTCACCATTTCGCCTCCTAAATTCACTGCCCACTAACATTGTTTATAAAGCTGGAAGGGGCATCTTTAATATAGCAACTATGTCAGCATAATGTCCATTAGGGCCTAAACCCTTTTTTCTGCAGATACGTGATAAAGACCACTAGGCCCAATTTTGTCTATTATCAAGAGAAGTCACTATTAGTTACTTTTGAAGTTTTCTTTCAACAGATATCAGATTACATGGAAGAAAATAAAGTAGTCGCTAATAAGAAGATTTGAAGTGAATGTATGAAAGATTGGACTGTTCTAGCACAACTCCTTCATAGTAAGCCTACTAAATTTGCAGAGATCCTCGTATATATATATATATATATATATATATATATATATATATATATATATATAAGATTAAACTCATTTGAAGATCGTGTCAAACTCAGGTTAGGACTAGGGCCATACTTTTTTTGTCCAGTTAATCCAGTTTTGCCATTTTTAATCCTTGTTTCTTTTTCCTGTTCTTTTGAGATTTCATATTGGCCGAGAACGTGTAGTTTTTTTGGCAAGTCGTCTATTTGTTCCACCGACAGTTTTGTTTTTTCTTTAATAATAATAATAATAATAATAATAATAATAATGTATGTGTGTGTTTTTATGTCTATGTCTGAGTGTGTGCACATTGTGTAAATATAATGAAAAATATTCTGTGTAACACGTTTTGTCTTCTAATAGGACTTTAGCAGAAAGTGTATATATATATATATATATATATATATATATATATATATATATATATACTTCAAATCTTATATACTTAATTCGTATATAGCGGCTTGTTTTGAGTTCGAATTCCAGTCGAATCCATTACATTCACTTACGTGCTAATACCTTGGGAAAGGTGTGAATCCTCTTCTTTTCCCTCTAGCTATGGGTAAATAACAGGACAGACTGGGTTCTATAGCCTTGGACGGCAACTGGTCTAGGAGAAGTACAACTCTAAATTCAAAACCTGCGGAGGGTCCTTTGGGAACCTTGTGGCACGTAGTGCACCAGATCTCTGTATTCATCCCTTCAAAAAGTGTGGATGCTCCTGCACGAAACCTTCACCACTATAATCAAATCCCATGTGCTGTTGTCGGGCTGTCGGTTTCCTAGGAACTGATCTGCTTGACCCTCATACGTCGAATTCGATGGGAGAGTCGAGTATATATATATATATATATATATATATATATATATATATATATATATATATATCCATGAATAGTAACATTAAAATAGCATGATGTCCATTCAGAGGCGTTACATAGAATAGATTTCTTATAATATATAGTTTTAAGATAAGCTGTATTTCCGGGATAGAGAGTGTCAATATGTAAGAGGACACGTAACTAAACGACAATCTAATGACGACAATCTCTTTCATGCTTTAATACAACCTTAAAGCCATAGGGATTGGATAGTCGCTCGATATATACGCTTTATATATGCTAGTCAGTAGGTAGCAAGACCAATTGTTTTCAGTTTATTTTATTATTGTGACGGCTATTAAAAAAGGAAAACAGCTATTTTCCTTTATTCTAATGGATACTTTCAAGAACCAATCTTGTAACTCTGTGGTAGCAACATTACTTTCTTTACATCCTCGTGAGGCATTTGTGAGAGAACTGAAAATATCAGCGTGAAGAGATGACTAAATTTAATAAGAATCAAGGAAAAATACTGAACAGTTACGTAATATAAGTCCTCATATATGACGGTGAAAGCTAGACAAGAAGAGACGGGAAGCAACAGAAATGTTTCTAGTAAAGCATTCTGATAATACAATAATCTAGATATGTTGTAACCTCTTGAATTCTCTGATTGACTTCTTAATGTTGATATTGAATTAATTAAGGAAGACACCCTAGTTTTATGTTTTTTTTCTTTTATTTTCATAAGTATTTTCAGTCTCATCCGATATGATCTACAGGGATTGCTAAGACAAAAATATTAATGTTACCAATTGTGATTTTTTCGTAAACACTCATGAAATGCGCTCTGTTATTCGTAATTGAAACCTCTTAAAGCTATGACTTTTTTCATGTTTATTGATCTAAGGGTGGTAATTATAATTTAATAAATTATAATTTCCATCATTTTAAAAAACATTGCGATTATAAACATTGTAAAACATTGTTACTATACTAATAACTAATCTTATTTAATGTTTCTTGTTTGCTCTTTATATAGAGAGCCTCGATAATTTGAAGGTTTTGTTTTATTTACATAGTGGAGTATACTCGTGTTATCAACAAATATTTTCTAAATGTGAAGGAAGATAGGAATGTGTGTGATAGAGCTTATATCCGACATATGTAGTGTAAGCCGTGTTGATAATGTTGTTGTGAACCCAACATATATATTTACTTTTTTTGTCAAAAATAATCGCTCGAAAGTCATTTATTTATGAAAGTTTTTATTACGGAAGATTAAGTTGGCTGGATTGGTTCCATTAATTTTAGTATACTATATAAGTAGTTTTATTTTTTACTGGGATTTGTGGGGAATATATTAGTACTTACAAGATTATTTAGGATTTTTCCTCTTGGAATTCGTTAGGATTACAATTAAATAAACACACCCACACACAGACACACACACACACAGACACACACACATATATATATATATTATTTATTTCTGCAGAAATTCCGTTATATTTTATATACGCTATATTATATAGCTTTTTCTATATTATTTGCTAGCATTAAGCATCTAGAATTTTTATATTATCACGCACACACTCACACCACACGGACGTATTAACCCCCCATATATATATATATATATATATATATATATATATATGGTAAATTTAAGTATTAGAATTTATTGGTATAAAACGCATTCACACTTATTTCCTATTTATCGATATACGTACTCAAAGACAGGATAGGACAAAACAATACCATAGAAATAAATGAGGAAACGTGTCTATCGATTAGAAGTTATTTGATCTACTTTTACTGACTTAAACAAAAATAAAAATAAAAAGCCTAGCCTTCTCTGGAGATGTACACTCAATGGCCAGATTGCGTGCCGTTTTATATCTGCACACTCTGCAAATAATTGAGCATGCGTCAAGAGATTCCATCCACCATTTTTACCCTTCCTTCTTTTTCTAAATGAAGCACACGGAATAACTTGTCGCGGACATTTTTATTTATATTTTTGGCGCATAAATTTATATTCAATAT
This sequence comes from Acanthosepion pharaonis, assembly GCA_903632075.3. Classification (NCBI taxonomy): domain Eukaryota; kingdom Metazoa; phylum Mollusca; class Cephalopoda; order Sepiida; family Sepiidae; genus Acanthosepion; species Acanthosepion pharaonis. The sequence goes on along the minus strand of CAHIKZ030004979.1, from coordinate 3,464,047 downwards.
TGTTTCCGAAATACTTCCGATCATTTTTTCCTGAATTACATTCATGAATTATTACTCATCTCTGTCATCATTAGCGTTGAGAAGAAAAAAAAGAAAAACACTTTTAGCGCATACTTATTTTTGTGAAACTTCTGACCAATGTTGATCCTAATATCAAATTTTCTTTTTTTCTTTTCGAAAATTTAATACCCTGTATGTGATTAGTATGATAGCAATACAAATAAGACAACCGAATTTTGTGTTACATATTCTTATATAAAGAGATACACAACTGAGTCAGTTCTTTCGCCAACAGAATACATCACACTTAGACATACGAATAATTCATTGAAGCTTGGGAAATTTACTCTTATCAATTCATACAAATAATCACAATCAAATTTAATTGACCCCGTGTATTTTTGTACTTTTTATGTTGTTAGTTTTCGGAAATTTTGTTAAGCAGGTCGAAAATGTAATATACAGTCTTTATCAAATGATCTAATTTAGTAATACTTGTACAATTATATGATTCGTCATATTTACTATAGAATTAAAATACATTCACATAGACAATTATACTACACACAGAAAATAGGCTAACTCTTCTAATGACATCACATCTTTAAAGCCTTCGGATGTTTTCAGTAGTCTGCCTCACGGTGTGCTCATAACGGAAATGGCAGTCGTTCTGGACAATAAAACATACACACATTTAATTTTTAATTGGAAGAATTTTCTAGGAAATCGTTTTGTTGTTGTAACGTTTATTTTTCTTTTGTTTATTTTTAACTAATTGTTTTAACACAGATACTTTTTTCTCTTATTATTTGTTATTATTAGCGCGTAAGTGAATGTAATGGATTCGACATGAAGTCGAACTCTGCTCTCCAATTCTTCGGAAAGGTATGATTTCTCTTCTTCTCCCCTGACCCCAGCGGGTTCTATAGCCTTGGATGGCAACTGGTCTACTGCGAAAGAAATGGCAACCTATTGCGATAAAAATCTTCGTCATCAATCCTGTATTGAAAGTGTATATCACGCATGGCACGAAAGTGTATATCACGCATAGCACATAACTGACTGAATGTTAAGAACAACAACAAGAAAGTGGTCTTCTTATACTATTCATTAGATATATACATATAATTTCCACATTCATTGATTGATGTCTATTGAAAAAATGCTTATATATCTCGAGCCTTCATTTAAATAGGATTTATTATAATTGTTTAAATAAGCGATCTATTTGACAATGAGGTCTTTATCACGATATTCAGTGTGCATATATTTGTAAGCATAAATGTGTTTAAACTTTAAATTTTTATTAACTGTCACTGGATTAGGGAATCTAATTTTATGTTAATATTACTTTGGTTTTCAAATTACTTTAATTTCAAATCTTGGGATAAACTTAATGGAGGTTTTAAACATTTTGTAATTCTCCTTAGCCTGAAAGGGGTCTAGAGACTAATAGAGTAACCTACCTTGAGATGGTCTCTTATAAAATCTCGTAGACTCCTGCTCTGTCAACAAGTTAATGGGAGTAGATAGGTTCGCCTATCACCAGGACAACATTACATCCATGTTTATTGAACAGGAGTAGAGTTTTATCTCTTTTTCTAGTTTAGGGTATGATTTACCAGTTCTTATTTCCATGGCCATAATGATTTTACTGATTTTCGTGATCTGACGGATAAGTGGCTTCGAGTTGTTATGTTATCGGTTTGGCAGTCTTCTGGTTGCATCTTCCGTTTGATAGTAATGATTCTGAATTCTTTGCTATCACTTAGAGACTGCACAGAACAACAGTAGCATAATATCGGCGTATTTCAATTGCCATGTCACGCATGAATAGATGTCCCTACATGCATTCCCGGTGAGCAACCCTAAGGCCATATTATCCTCTCGTCTTAGCCAACTTCAGGCTAGATTGAGTTGCCATATACAATAAATCGTGATAATTATTTTGGACTTTTTCTTCTTAAAACAAAATCTTACCGTATGACAAATAAAATGAAAGGAAATAACTGTAAACATTTATTCAAAACGTCACCTACTCCTCACCCGTTTTTTCTCGAATATTCGTAGCATTCTTTTTTATCGTGTACAATGTTTTCTCTTGAAACGGACACCAGATATCTTCGCACTTTGTAAAACCAATTTAAATTCGTCTATTGCTTCCGGTAAATTATCTTTTCCAAGCTATCTTCTTCTTTGCCGTAAATATTCTAGCGAACATATAGGTGACCTCTGTGGTCTTTATTCGGGAAAATCTTCCAAATCCAAGGGAATTTTCTTTTGAAGGCCCGCATGATTCTTTCATATCCTTTTGACTTTTGTCATTAAAACTTTGTTAGGTATCTCTTTTGTTTTCTTTATTCCTCTCCTTCATCTCAACGATGTAATATATTAAACATAATTTCTGATAATACTGAAATAGTTCTCTACATTCATCTGCGAATACTTTTGTGTTTGGCGATTTAACTCTTATCACGTCAAGTGACTTGAAAATTCTAATGTTACTGATTTTGCTGGTATTCAGACTATTAATTCTTCAGTAGCTCAGTCTTAAGTCAAATAGTGTATTTCCCTACTCGTTTCCTTAATAATTTTGATCAACATTCCTCTTTACTTTATTTGTTACTTGCCTTCGCTCCTTGTCATTATAGAGCATCAAAATTCTATAGTCTTTGCAATTTGGATCGTGCTGTAGTATAAATTAGTATTTATTTTTCGTCATCTATTAAAAAGGAACCCCCTATTCACAACACTTCTTTATGCCACCAGCGAAGATTGGGATTAATTTCGTGACTTTAATCGAGACGCCCCTTCGATTGATATTCTTAACCTTCCTATTATGCATTGTGCCACAGATGTTTCTTCTTTGGTTAAAGTTGGCATTGAGGCTTTTGTACTTTCTCGCCAATACCAGGTGAAACCAAAATTTTCTCCTCTGTTCCCACCAGCCCATTGAGCAGCTACAGCCCATATGAATCCCTTTTTCGGAGTGTACCAGCGTGATAATTCCAACCACAGCGGTCTATTTGTATCAGCTTGAAATAAATGTAAACGTGTCCTCAAAGTGGTTAAGACTTTGTTTACTGATAGCATGAGGTGCCCTATACCTTCTAACTTTAATTCTAATTTTGAGCCAAGTGACTACTAGCAGCCTGTAATAGTATGTTAAATAAGTTTTCTGTTCCTCATATCTTCACTTATATTGAGTTGTTGACATTTTCAGTTGATGTTCCTTCTACTTTCCCCATGGTCACATTGGCTGACTAATCCGAAGAGGGACTTGACACAATACCTGGCCACAGCAGAGGGGACATAAACTTGGAGAGCTGGGTTACTAAGAAAAAGTGATCTATCTAAAAAGATAGATGAAGATGCCGCGTAGAATTAAAACAATCTGCCCCAGTGGACTAAATAGAGAGTTCGTTTTGAAATTCCAATGTATATCAGCTGAAAAAGGCTGGAGTGTATAACGAACAAAACCTGTTTTATAAGAGAATGAAGGTGAGGTTAACAGTCCGAACGATATAATTAGTGTAAATTAGTGTGCATCCTTTAGCTATAAATAACTGCGAATAGAAAGTCAAAGGAAGCATTTATTTACGTAACACTATATATTATGAAAGGCATATAATGATAAAGAGCCTGCCGTCATCATTATGATCAAGAGGAACAGTTTTGTACTGAGGCTCCTGATTATTTTTCTCCAGCCTTCATGATTATCCATTGCACGTGCGATTTCCCTCAGTTTGGCATCCGGTATCTTTGCATATTTTTTTAATGGTCTACCGACGCTAGTCCTCCGTGTCCCAGGCGATCAACGAGGGCGTCCCCCAAATTTCGCTTCTTCGTCCATGCCCACTCCTCTTCTACATAAATAATCTGCCTCAGATTATACCCCGATCATTTGTGAATATCTATACTGATGAAACAACGGTATAGGAGAGCATCTCCAAAAGCCCCGACGACCAGAGATTGTTAGATGATCTCTCATCTGACCGATCTCTGGCATTTCATTGGATAAAAAACCGGATGATCACATTCAATATGTTAAGAACAAAACTATTAGGTTGGTGCAAAAATAATGACGTAATGATGTCGTTTTTTGACGTTAAAAATACGTCAAAAACGACATTATTACGTCATTATTTTTGCACCAACCTAATAGTTTCCTTCCGCCATCGCCGATTGGACTCTGAAATTTCACCAATCCTCATGAGCTGGCGTCTTCACAGGGAGGTCTCGTGCCATGACCGCCTATTAAGACTTAAACTCGGCCCAGACAACAAATGGAACGTGTACATACAACCCAAAGCTAAAGGTTCCCTGTACTGCTTCAGCAAGTACCTCACTATTCCTGCTATTTTTTAAGTTTACACGAGCCAGACATGCCAAAAATGGTGTACTGCTCCCATCACTCGCATTTTCCACCCTCTATGGTATCCAAAAGCGGCTTCGCGTCTTCATAATCGATGAATTATTTTCTGCTCTTTCTCAAAAGCCTTTCTCACAGACAAGACGGCGCAAGCATCTTGTTTCTCTATCGCTATTTCCATGGAAAGTGTTAATATGAAGTGCATTCCTTAGTTCCAATAATCCTAACCTTCACGAGTCTCTACCTCGAGTGAACCTCGGGTCTTGTACTGGGTGAACACCAATGAAAAGAGAAAAAAACGCACGCAATAGAGAAGCTCATCCTATATTTCTCGGAATTTCCTGCAAATTTCTTTCTGAATCAGTTTTGATATGAAGGAATGATGGCCTTACATGGCTATTTTACAGGGCTATATTTCCGCAACAGATGCAACACGACACGTAACATGTCGCTTGTTTAAGGGGTCATCTAGCTTTTGTCATTGTACTCTGGGTGCTATCGCCCATGGCTTGGGATAATTGTCATTTCTTTTTCCTCGGTAAAGCAGATTTACAGATAACAAACGAATTTGTTGACATAATTTCTTTCCAATGGGAATATTAAAATCACTTTTAGTGGTGGAGGTGTTCCTCGATGGAATAACTGATCGATCATTTTCTCTGGCTTGCCGAGGAAATAATTGATGCGACACTGTAGTTTAAATCACAAATTGATAACGTATTAACAAAAAAATTCTCACACTATAAAAAATATGTAATTTCTAATTTGTTGTAGAATTATAAAATAACGAATTAAATTGTACGTTTTGGATTTCTTTATGAACACATAATTTTACACTTACGTTTTCTTTTATAAATAAATCCTTCATTGAACCTGATTAAATATTTCCCATATACGGGAAATTATTATTATTATTATTATAATTATTATTATTATTATTATTATTAATAAATATTAAATATTATTTTTGCTTTACATGTTAAAAGATACTTAATACTGCAGGACGTGTTTTAGATATAGTGTTGCACTTTATTACTTAATGGCAACATAATAGTATCTATCAATAATTCTGCATAATGACATATGCCAACCAATCTGCATAATGACATCTACCAATCTGCATGATCGCATCTGCCAATCAATCTGTATAATGACATCTGCCAGTCAATCTGCATAATGACATCAGCCAATCTGCATAATGACATCTGCCAATCTGCATAATGACATCTGTCAATCAATCTGCATAATGGCATCTGCCAATCAATCGGCATAATGGCATCTGTCAATCAATCTACCTAATTATTTCTGCCAATAAATCTGCATGGTGGCATCTGCCAATCAATTTTCATAGTGGGATCTACTAACCATGCATCCTAACGGCATCTGTCAATCAAACTGCGTAATAGAATTTGTCAATAAATGTGCATTACGACACCTTCGAATAAATCAATTAAAGGCATTTGCCAAACAAACTACATAATCGCATCTATCAATAAATTTGCCAGACATCTCCGAATCAATCTGCAAATCAATCACTATAATAGCATCTGCTAATAAATTTGTATAATGGTCTCTTCTAATCAATCTGCATAACGGCATCCTCCAATCAAAACCATCATGTCTTTTAATCAAGATTTCGGGAGATCTGACCTGAAGTAAGCGAAGGATACAGCGAATTGGATGTCGTCATAGCAAACGACTTCTGTTTGATACGGAAACCTGGAATTTCTTATTAATTAATCCAAAGTAAACAGAGATAATATCTGAGAAAATTATTTCACAATTATCCGTCGCTGTTATAATCTCTTCAACGACACGATCACAATTTTAAGACCTTTCTTTGATTTGAACCCTTCATCACTGCTGAGGCAAATATTGCCCACAAAAGACGTGACAAATGCGAAGAAACGGATGTTCTAAATAAATTTACCTTAACTATGAAAAATACACACCTAAAATGATAACAAATAAATGGATTTAGTAGCCGAACAGTGGGTGTAATACAATAATGCAATACTGTTTAGATTTTGAGATAATGTCAACAATGGACAAGTCGGACAAAATCAGATTTTTTGTTATGTGATTATATAACAAAGAAATAACATAAAAAATGCGTTTCCATTCATGAACTTAGCGAAAGTGCACTTTGATGCCAATAAATAGATTACACTCACTGACACTTATTTTTTCAAAGTATAATAATAATAATAATAATAATAATAATAATAAAAATAATAATAATAATAATAAACCTTGTCATAATGACTGATAAAAATCTATTACAGGAAAAAACTCGAAAAATATAATGATATATATAAATGGAAATTGTAAGAAAGTAATATTTAATTGCAACCAATATTACCATAGGCAGACAATGTAAGGAATGATGCACAAGGATACTGATACAGATTAAGATAATTCCATACAATTAAACTTAATCAGCCATTGATAGTATGCCACATTCTTGAATCTTTAAGACTTTGGAAATGTACAAAGTCTCCGTCGTGATAATAAATTTCTTTAATCACAGTATTGGAATGTGGGAAACCATGTTATACCTAAATCACAACAGAAGCACTGCCATCTTCTACCACTTGAATATCCGATGAAGAATCTTTCAACGAGACACGCGTTAACCCCTTCTTTTTGTATGTCCTTAATTCCCCTTACAAATGAACGGAACAAGAAACTAAACAATGAGTTGAAGGGTCTTCTCAATACTGTAAAATGTTGAAAAGGATTTCAGATTAGATAAATATGCAAAAATAACATTCAACAAAGAGAGAATTCCAGAAACACTCAAACGATTTCGATTTTATCACAAAGATTAAAGAACTGGAAGAAGTAAAAGCCTATAAATATCTAGGAATTAGCGAAGGAAATCGAATACAGCATACGCACATGAAGGAGAAGTTAAGAAAAGAATAGTACAGGCGTGGGTGTCTGGTAATGAATACGGAGCTGAATTTAAAAACAAAAAAACAGAATATTAGCCATTAAGATATTGGCTGTCGCTGTGGTGCAATACAGTTTCAACAGCCTTAACTAGACCATAGCTAGCAATAAGCGAATGGATGTCAAAACGAGAAGGCTTCTCACCTGCCACCGCATGCAACATCCCAGAGCTGATGTTGATCGTCTGCATATGCCAAAATCCGACAATAGATGATGATTACTTCAACTAGAACTTACAAAACTACAACGATTGGCCTTGAAATATACCTGGAAACTACAGAATATTGGATGATGTTATGTATCAAAGCGCGTGAAAGAAATAAGCAACTTTATTCAGTAATAAAGGAAGGCAAAAAATTCAAAATGAAGTTTCAGATGGATGAAGAAATACAAGTAAAAGCTCAATACACCACTTAAGCTAAAAACTACTTAAAAAAGAAAGCAAAGGCAAATGCAACGGACCAGATACAGAAATGAAAAAAACAAGCTGATGTAGACAAACCCTTTACCCATCAGTGGCTACGTTGTGTAGGGCTAAAGCTGAAACCAAAGTTTGTTTGTTTTTGTTTTTTTATTCTTGCTGCACATGACAAATCCTCGCTAACTAGAAGTTATCAAGCACACATACTAAAAGTTTGTGTTAGCCCAGAATTCAGATTCTGTGATAAATATTCAGAAACAATTGCACTGTATCGGCACCCACTTAATATAAAACCCGGCATGAGAGAATGGGTCAATATCTGGACTGGAAATTCTGCAAATTCTACAAAAATGAAACTGCAATAAATTGGTATGAACACCACCCAGACCCGGTTACCGAGATAGGACATGTTACAATTTTATGGGAAAAAACAATCAAAGCTAATTACCCAGATATCATGATTAAAGACCGCAAAGAAAAAACCTGCTCCTTATTGACAAGGCATTCTGTGCAAACTGCAATGAATCTTTAAAGATCTACAAAAAAGCGATCAAAATACAAGAACCTTGAACTCGAAATCTCAAAAAATGGTACATGAGAATATTCGACAATTTCAGTTGTAGCTGGATCCCTCGGATTTATTGCAAAATATTCCATTAGAGTCATCATTGGAGGGTTCCTGTTAGCCCAATGCCTAAAAGAAATACAAAACATTGTTGTCACGAGTACAGCCCACACCTTATGAAGGGATTTATGTAAAATATGTGTGATGTTTTTAATTGCTAAGTGGAAAATGTCATGATGTCATTTATGACCTTAAGTCTCTAGTCGGGAACCGGAAAGAAATGAGAATACACCTGAATTCAAAGGAAATAATAATAATAATAATAATAATAATAATAATAATAATAATAATAATAATAATATCGAAGTATAAAGACCTGGAAATTGAAATAGGAAAATGCGGAAATTGAAAACAATAACAATAATAACAGTCATAGGAGGTGCGTTTGGAATGATAACAAATAAACAAATTGAAAAAAATCTCTGGAAATCACAGATTAAGAGAAATGCAAAACATTGTCTTGATAATCACAACCCATAAACTAAGAAGAATTTTGTCTGTGTAACGCTAGTGATCTTATGGGAATTAGATAAATGATGAAATGTAGCCATGACAGCACACCACTACTTGCCTGCAAACTTGGTAGGTAGTCGAACCATAGCGGAAATCGAAATAATAATAATAATAATAATAATAATGATAATGATAATAATAATAATAATAATAATAATAATAATAATAATTATTATTATTATTATTACGCATTGAATATTACCATGATTAAATATGCTTCTCTCTTTTTGACATTCACGAAGCGTTTTATTTAAATCAGTCAATAAGTTTCGTTAATGATTATTTATATATTTTGAGCATTTGGGTGTTTAAGATATTCCTATAAAAACAAATGAGATCGCAGTTCAAATTGAACAAGCCACCAAAATTAAATGGTATAACTAAAGGTAAATGAGAGAGAATAGGATACAGTAAAGGTGGGAGCGGTTTCCTGATTAGAAATGTGTTATTGTAAACATGTTGAAATTTACTAAACAATATCAAAAATCGTTATGCATAATGATTAATGATATAAAAGGAAAAAAACATACATAAATATAATTTAGAAACAACATTGACATAATTATCTGTGATATTGCCAAAAGAGATAGATTTAAAATCTAACAACACGGAAGAATTTCCGTCTGCTAATAAATTACCATTTTCGGTGTATTCTCACACCATAGAACTACCAAATTCTAGTAACAATAAAAGCAAAGCAGTCAGTTTTATGACATAATAGTTTACAATGAAGAAGATATCTTTCTGATATGCGTTTACAAAGACTCGGTGATATTTATACGTTTCTAGATTGTATGTTTTTCAAATTATTTTTCTTGGAAAACGGTATGGTCGATTAGTGTTTATCTAATAAAGCTTAGTAGTGTACACAGTCAATTGTCGAATGGATGATTGTGTTGCTCCAATCGACTATTTAGGAAGACGTAACTATCCAAGTCAACAAAAACGTTTGCATTCATGTTTCTTTACAGAAAAAAAGCAGAACAGACAGATGCACAAATTGAGGGTTTTTCCAACACCAATGCGTTCAAGAACAGAAAAAATTTTACTGGTTGGAAGATCTCAGTTGGGAAACAATTTATCCTTTATATCTCTAAAGATACTTTTTCTGGGTTTTACTTTACTTTAATAATCTTGATATGTATAATACTAGTAATATATATATTATCATAATAATCAATGAATGATATTTCTTTGGTTTGAGGAAAATGAAAGACACAACTTCATGTAACTGCTTAATTACGTCAATCAAGCAAACCAACCAAATAAGCCGTAAATAAGTATTATACTGCGATTGCTGTTTTAGCGTACAAGTATCGGACGTGAATAGACTGGAATATATCAGTCTTTTTTTTTAATATATATCTATCAATGCTTAATTATTCAAAGCCAGTTTATTGTTTCCATGTCCCCGTTATCTGTTAAATTTTCAATTCCTGAAGCAAATATATTTGCAACATTTCATTTATGTCAATGTTTTAAATGTTACTGGTTAAATAGCAAATAAGACAGGACCCTTTAGCGGTCTAGACAGTCTCTGTCAGTCTTGGAAAAGGAAACTTTGAATTCAAAACCGTGGAGAGATTAACGGGAAATCACTCCAGTCTCTTTTTCCTGAAGTCATGGTCATTCGAAAATAATAAAGAAAAGTAATACGTGAACTGTCATGATCGTCTAAGTCATCTCACTCAAGAAGAGACATGAACACGTTTTTGTTTTTATTTTATTTTATTTTATTTTCCAAACTGTCAGAAGCGCATCTCTGACTATTATATCGGGTGCCAATATTCGTCCCAATACACGGCACTAAATTGAGGGAATAAAAGAAAAGAAGAAAATACTTTGAATTTTATAAAAAAATCGAATTAAGAGAAGAAGAGAAAAAGTAACTATCAAAATGTATTCGATTCCAGTAAAATTTACATGGACGTAGAAAACTTACTGTCTGTTTTAATAAGTAAAAGTGACATAAAAATCTGTCAATTCATGGGAATATATAGGTATATTTGTACCCATTCGCCCTGATTTGATTTGAATGACAAAAACCACGGTATTGATTTAGGAGTGTTTGTAGTCAGGAAAAGTTTCTGGAGATCAGAGCTGAAGGTCAAAAAAAAAAAAAAGAAAAAAGAAAAAAACATAAGGGAAGCAAGTTTTTCAGATTTGGTTATTAACTCTAACATTCAATCGATTTTGTTCATCATGGAAGAGAGAACTTGTCTTTCCTATAAACTGTCAAGCGGCTGGTGTGTACCAAACGCCAATGATAATAAAGTACAGTCTAGAACCAATAAATAAAATAACTTTTTTCTTTTATGCACAAGGAAAGGTCGAACCACTTTTGATTGGCCTTCCACTCTTTGACCTCTCGTGTTAACAGAGAAAATAACACAGGCAGCTACGTTTCTTTTGAAGTCAACTTATTGCTGAAATTTTCTATTTACGTGTTTTAGATTTTCAGAGAAAAATGGCTGTGGAACAAGGTTATCATATTTTAGTACAGATAAAATTCTATGGAATTGACCGCCACCAGATGATAGTAGCCTGGTAACGCAATTCTGGACATTTGCAATTGGTGCTACTAATATTTTAACTTCGAAAGAAAAAAGTAGCTTTCTCTGACTATCAAATAATCATAAGTCTTTCTAAATCTACAGATCTCTACATTTTTTCCCAGCCACCAATTACAATCCTTTACAGCTAGCTCCGATTTAGTTTAAGGTTTACGAATTTATCAATGCCTGAATATTGGTGTGGGGTAAGGAGTTTCTCCTCGTTGTCCTCAACGGCTGCATATGTGAAGGTTGATTTTCAAAGCTACATGGCGTGACGTATGTGCTAACATCAAAGAACAAAATAAAGTATAATAATAACGGTGAACGGTAATATTGACATGGGTCATAAAGGCATATGAAAAAAGTAAGAAAAAAGACACAAGTGAAAGACAGACTCTTTGAATAGCTTAAAATTAAAAAAAAAAAACAGGAGATGTTTAATTTTAAACTATTTAAATTTATGATCAGAGGACTGTATTTACTTCTAGTTAAGATTTTAGAGACCCGTCTAGTGTACCACATTTATTTCAGTGACTCTATCACAAGCCATCCTGGAAGACATTAAATGATTTCGTATGTTTTCTACTTGTGCCATTGACATTATTATCTAAATTCAATAATTACAGTGCTACTACAATACAAGCAAAAATAAAAATGTAAATTTTGTAGAAACAAAGATGTGACAAACAATCATATAAGAGTGACTGTAGGAAATTGGCCCATTTTAACTTTCATCGCTGGTGAAAGTGGTCCCCTTGGAAGAATGCCATTGAATATGTTCTTTAGAGAACGATGGTAGAGTTAAAGACCTGAATCTCTCTGGTGGATTGAGACTCATAAGACCCAATATTTCATTACTATACGTATTCCTTGTAAACATGAAAGAAATGTGTTGTGTATTGGATTTTTCTGTTTCGTCAAATCTTAGTTTCATCTTATCTAGAAAAATAAATGTCGAGATATTAATAAATACAACAGATCAAAGTCGAGTTATTTATCCTGATTTTGCCTTTTATTCAAAATTGAAAATCTAAATAAATAGCTTGACTTTGGCAACCAGTTGAAGAAAATATAGCACCGTAATGAAACGAAAAGAATTCTCCCAAACCTAGCAAAAGGAAAAGATGAATAAGTTTTCTTTTTTTAATTCCACCCCATGTATGCCAATAAAGACATCGTTATCTTTTGTCTCCTTAATTCCTGTTATTTTATTATTATTCTAACTCCTTAATTATGTTTTTCTTTTTTATTTAGTTTTTCTAACTCCTTAATTATATGTTTTTTTTCTTTTTCTCGTCCTATTACTGCTAATAATAGTTATTATTATTATTATTATTCATGAAGCACATTCTTTATTCTTTATTATTATTATTATTATTATTATTATTATTATTGTTATTATTACACAGTTACACGCTCTTCTCTGAATTCTTAAAAGGTATTGGAATTGTTACGTCAATAATATTTTTTGTTGCTTCTTCTTCTTCTTCTTCTTCTTCTTCTTCTTCTTCCCCTTCTTCTTCTTCTTCCCCCTCCTTCTTCTGCTTCCCCCTTCTCCTCCTCCACCTTCTTCTTCTTCTTCTTCTTCTTCTTCTTCTTCTGCTTCCCGCTCCTCCTTATTCTTCTTCTTATTATTATTATTATTCTGCTTCCCCCTCCTCATTCTTCTTCTCCTGCTCCCTCTCCTCCTCCTTCTTCTGCTTCCCCTCCTTCTTCTTATTCTTCTTTCTTCTGCTTCCCCCTCCTCCTCCTCCTTATTCTTCTTCTTATTATTATTATTATTCTGCTTCCCCCTCCTCCTTCTTCTTCTCCTACTCCCTCCTCCTCCTCCTTCTTCTTCTTCTGCTTCCCCTCCTTCTTCTTCTTCTTCTGCTTCCCCCTCCTCCTCCTTATTCTTCTTCTTCTTATTATTATTATTCTGCTTCCCCCTCCTTCTTCTTCTTCTTCTTCTCCTGCTCCCTCTCCTCCTTCTTCTTCTTCTGCTTCCCCTCCTTCTTCTTCTTCTTCTGCTTCCCCCTCCTCCTCCTTATTCTTCTTCTTCTACAAATTAGCTTGACCAAAGTAAAACAATACTATTTCTAAAAGATTATACTTTTACTTAACTATATAACATCACCGTGCGCGCCAACTGCGCTATACGGTTTAATATACTTGATATGTTTTATATAAGACTTCAACGTATCGATGTGTTGCCTCACTGACAATCTGATATAAATATTTTCGCAAAACAATCCACATATGAGGAAGTATGTATCGTTATTATAAGGATCTAGTATTTAAATACGACCATTTTCCATAGTAGTAGGAATACCGGCAATTATTGACTTCACAAGCTAAATAATATTTTCCATAGACCTTGAAAGTGTTGGTCAATGATTGTAGCAAATAACAAATCAAGAACTACTACTTTTACTGTTTCTACTTTTAATAATACTACTATTACTATTACTACTGCTACTACTACTACTACTAATAATAATAATAATGTAAATGGAATGTATATGCACAGGGCCTGAAAATATAAACCTCGAAATAATTGAGAAATTTAAATATCTGAGAATATGGAAGATGGAAAATGTCTCACCTAGATTAAAAGGTGCATAGAAATATCGAAAGGTGCCTTCCAAAATCTAAGCAAAGTAATAAGAAACAGAAATATTTAATGTGGAATAAAGAAAAACTGCTGAACTGCTTTGGAATATCAGTCCTACTATGCGCAACTGAATACTAAATCTTTCCTCAAAAACTTAAGAACATTTTTGTAGTAGTAGATTTATAGCAACAGAGACGTGATTCTAATGACGGTTATTGAGAAGAACATGAAGATTTATAATGTCAGCAAAGCGGATGTATTAAAAAAAATGTAAGAAAAAAAGGACCCATACTCAGAATGAGAAAAAAAAATGAAATTTCCTCGATATATAATGAGGAAAGAGGATTTGGAAATTTTACCTTTCACTAAACCTAAAAAAGGCAAGTGAGGCAATGAGTAACCTATCAAGCTTGTGTGAATGTATGGCAGAACAAGCAGTGGGAGAGATAGTAAATACTAAAAAAAAACATTGCAACAGAATAGGATGTTGTCGGGAGCTATGATCTTTCTTGTTTAGTTTATTTTGTTTCACGGCATATCAACATCAATGAGTTATTAAATGTCGAGAAAATTTTTAGGATAGGTTCTTTTGTTTAGAAAAATATCAATTTCCTCATGGGTCATTTTAATGTTGAAATCTAATTTTCTTGGAAGCATTAGTCATTTCTTTTACAAAAATGTATTCCTAGTAATATTCCTTTTTTTTTCAAAAATGTATTGCTACTAATAGTTTCTTTTCATATATATATATATATATATATATATATATTGTCATCCACAGACATACTGTTTTTCTGTATCACAGCTCATCAGTGTGGGAAACGTCCGGTTGACTCTAGCTAGGATCGATATATATATATATATATATATATATATATATATATATATATACTTTCATAGTGTTTTGACAAACATTTTGGGGGTTAATTATTTACCCAAGGTTGGGCCCCCTAACAGGTACTAAGAACCCGGGTCAGGGTAGACCTGGGAACAACAGCAATGAAGAGGTGCCTCCAAGTGCATACCCAGGCCAGATCGAGCTTTTCTAGAGCAATATAGCTCAAAGAAGAAGGTCTCAGCCCTTTTGCAAAAACTTAAAACAATCTAGATTATGAGCGGGGAATTTATGTAAAATATTTCCCAATGTCATGAATGGTATGCAAGTAAAGTGGGCAAGAATATCTCAGAGAAAAGTTATCCAGGAAGATTAATTTGAACTTGTTTGTCATGAATATCCATCATATATACCTTGTGAAATTTTGCTTGTTTGGTTTATTGATTATTGAATGATTTAAAAGCAGGCTACTGTGATCTTGAGACGCATTTTAAATAAGACTCGGCGACATCAAATGTATACTTCTGGTTTGAAGCGCTTTAAGTTAGCCTCTATTTTACATTCTTCTCAATCTATTATTTCAAATAATTATATTTGCAAGGAACATTGTAACCACTTTTTATTGCTCGACTCATAATACGATACAGATACAATTCTATATCACATAGATTTCCTGCGATCAGATAACGCATGATGCTCTTCTCTTTCTCTTTGCGCTTTCATGCTGATATTCCCTGGAACAATGGAATCTTCTATTTGGTACATTATACTTTCATTATTTGAATTAATAAGGTCTGGTCGACAGACCTGAGTATTCAGCTCTGAATGACAATCATCTCATGTAATTTCAAACCAGAAACTGGCGTGTGTATGTATGAGAAATTTTGGAAACACATTGAATATCAAGTCAGGAGCTAACTGATATAAGCAAAGAAACAAGATATAGGTAATAAAGAAACATAATAATAAGAAAGAAATTGTTGTGTATGATACACCTAATTTACATAAGTGGAGTACCGACCATATAAATATGGGTTGGTACCGGAAGACGACGGAAGATTAAGAGATCGAATCCAGAGACTCTGCCCGACTGCGACTTAGTCAACCCATTCTGCAGGAACAGTCTTCCCAAGAATATACCAAAACTACCTGTAAATATTGTGTACCTTTTTTCATTGTTTCAATACATTTTGTTACGTACATTTTCTGTTGTATTATTATTATTCCATGCTTATTCAAGCTTCAACAGAAATGTAGCGTAAACATCCGTGAAAATATAGAAATAATAAACTTTAAAAATGGATCCGATGTAAAAATCTGTTGCGGACCCGGCAGCGTGCAGTGCTGGTTTATTACTAAGTGGCCTTGTGCCAGACACCGCACTAAACTACCGAGTCCACAAGCAATGTAAAAAAAATAAATAAAATGCGTGAATGAACAGTGAGAGGAAAGGGGTCAATCAACAAGTGCATAAATTAATAAACATCAAAGAGATAGCCGGAATAAAATGACAAAGACATCTGTTTGTAAAACATGTGTAACTTTAATTAGATGGAAACAAGTAACTTATCTCGTGGTACGAGATTAATGAAAAATGTCCCGCGCCAAAATAGAAAGCAAGATGGCTAAGGCGGGAAAAAGAGTTTTACAAGGTTCTGAAAAAAGGGAACTCGTTAAACAGGAGGTGTATGTGTGCACAGATAGAAAGGAGTACTCACTGTGGATTTTTTTGGCGTTGTAAGTGTGTGTGGTATTTTTGTGTTCAGGTTCATAGTTAGAAAGAATGTTCGGTCGTCTCAGAGTTTTTGGTGAGGCATTGAATTGGCTGCTGGAAATTTTACAGGATCACTGTGGGCATCTAGCCAGGGGAAACGAAGAATGTTTGAAGCGAGTTTCATGGTCTTGTGGAGTTGTTTACGTCTTCTGGTCGAAAACGGAGAAGGTCTGACCTGCGGATAGCAAGTTGTTCGTCAGTAGGATATCCCTGTCTGTATTTAAAGTTTGATTCACTGACGAGGGATAAGTTCTGCTTGCGAATGTGTCGCGTCTCGAACGATGGGTCTCAAACGTTTTCTGGTCGAAAACGGAGCAACTGGTTGACCTGCGGATAACGTCAAGATGAGAAGAAATCTTGGTAAATAAGTGTGGGGTCAACATCGTTGAGATAAGATATTCCGGCCCGCATATGGGTTAAGGGCACGGAATAAATGAGTTGCCCGTCTAGTCAGGTCGAAAGTCGGAAGGGAACTGGTTTGCAAACGCTGGCCGTTTGAGACGCCGCGAAACGCGCGGGAAAAATTCAAAATCTGTTAGTCTGAGTTCATCAGTAGGAGCTAGCGAAGGTTACTGCTATGTCTAGCTGTGAGAGGAAGGAAAGGGTGCAAACCGCGCGCACACACGCACGAGTGTGAAAGGAAGGGAGGAAACTCGCGCGCGCGTAAAATATAGATGGAATTAATGTGTTAATTCCATAAATCTAAACTCGATTTTAGAAGCAGAATTATGTACAAATGTAACAATTTTGCTTTTAAGCTGATATTCCCTCCTACAATCGCATCTAATATTTAGAACCGTGTACTTTCAATATTTAGATCAATGAGGTATGGCTGGCGGGCCAGGTGGTCCAGATCTGTAGGAAAATCCTCCTATGTCATTTCAAACAAGAAATTTCTTTAGTAAGCATGAGACATGTTTGAAATTCATTAAATGTTGGGACAGATTTTGATAGATTTAACCCTACAAAATGGCTAGAATGGACCCATTATTTTTTTTCAAAACTACTTTTTTACCCTTATAGATATTCCATCCGAATTATTTTTTGTGACTTTTATTTTTTTCTTCATTTTCTATCATCTACATAAATGAAATTTAGAAGAAAAAATTTTTCGTAGGTAGCTTCTCATTCTATTACTAAGTGGGTCCATTGTACCCATGGTTGAGATTTTTAATAAAATAAAATATATCGTCCATTCTAAATAGATGTCATTATGCAAAGACGTATTTATTAGAAGACTTTTCAAATGACTATTTTCTTAGTATATAATGCTTGTAAAAAAATTCTAATAGTATTTACTAAGACATTTGAAAAAGATGCGATACCACAGATTTTATTGCATAATCTTTATTAAACAAACAAACAAACTAGATATAGGTAAACGGCAAACAGAATAAGAAAAAAAAATCAACAGACAAATTCCTTGAAAATATAAATATAGTAACTATCTATATATCTGAAATGAGGTATTATCATTATTTACATTATTTACATTATGCTATTTTCATCTTCATTGCCATATTCACAACGTTTCGGCCGTTGTACGCTCCGGTCTTGTTGACTGGATTTATTTGAGTCTAATCTCTGGGTCTAACCAAAGCCTTTATCCACTGGGCCATGTCTGCTCAAGTACTAGATCCAAAGAGTTGTGAGTTCAATACCAGGCTACAGCAGTGGTTAACCAAAAATCTTGGAGCGTTGAGTTAAAGGGAAATAACTGAGACATCTAGAAGAAGCATGGCCCGTGAAACTAGAACAATCTACCCCGATGGACGAAATAAAGGGTCTGGTTCGATATTCCATTCACCTAAAAAAGGCCGGAGCGTACAACGGCCGAAAAGTTGTGAATATGAAAATGAAGATAACAGTCCGAATAATCTAAATAATGTAAATAGATGTAGTAACCTTTAAAAATGAAAGCAACGTGAAAAAGTAAACTCGATTTTAGAAGAAGAATATCGTACAAATGTAAGAAAGAAACGAAAGGACAGAAATGCCTGAGTTCCTGAATAATTCCCTCCACATATCTGAGTTGAATGAGGTATTCATTCATGCGTATCTTGTTAAATCAACCGGGCGTCACCCATACCATCACCTTGCTTACAGACACTTGGCAGTTGATTCAATCGAAAGATCGCTACGCCCTGGCTATTGACTATCCCTGCACAACCTGGACATATAACTATGGAACCAAATCTACACTATAGTTCTAGAGAGGTTTTAACCCTATTAAAAAGATCATCCACATTTTGACAAGACTTAGTTTTTAATCCTAACTGCGTGTCAAGCTAAAATCCTCAAAAGAAAAATTCTGATGGATTTTAGTTAACAATGATTGGAGCATGTAGATGTGCGTGGTACTTTATGGTTCCAATATCACCCCAAGAGACCTGACGTAAGAATTTTCGACATTAGTTTTATTGAAAAGTACAATTATCGTTTTATTCTACTATCTTTTGCCATCTTTCAGACACTGTCATAATTACATTTCCCAGGACATTTTATCTATCTCAGCAAAGAACAGAGGCTTATTGTAATCTTTCATGTTGAAATTTTTTCTCCGTGCTATACCGCTGATTATTCACAATTACGATCGGCATGAACGCCAAATTCTTTACCTATCCTGGGAAAATTGCATTTACTTCGAAAACTACGTTTAATTCATTCGCGCATTTACAGGATACTCTCTAAAACAAAATACAGCTTCTGTTAATTTTTCACTCGTTATTTTTAAAAATAGTCTTCCATATAGATAAATGCGAATATCAGCGTATCAGTACGTTGCACTTAATGAACTTTATTGCTAGAGGCTGTAGCACAACATATTATACCATTTTGCAATCAGGCCGACTCCGTGAGCAAATTAAAATCATTCTGGATTCGGACCCGGAATCCTGAAATTTTGGATTCTCAAATTTTCATTACGGCGATTTTTTACGTGGATTTTTTGCGACGAAATTTTTGTGCGAGAACAATTTTTATAACTTAGAAATAAATTTGGAAATAATTGAAATTAATTGTGAAATCGAGCAAAAGTCAGCTATGAAATAAAAATAATTGTTTGTACAGAAAGTAAGGATCTACGTACATCTAATTGTCTTTAAATTAAGTGGTGCCAGAAGAATTATTGTTGAATATTTAAAAGTAAGCTTAAATATTATTTTTATTATTTTTTTTTCATAATTATTTTTAATCCACTTGGATTATATACAAAAGGGATTTTTACATTTACTACCAAAATAACAGGCACGGGTCACCGAATATGTATTCAAAGAATACATTTGACATAATGCCAAAATGATAGATAATTTAGATAATTTTCTGTAATTAAAATTTAAACTACATTAAATACAGCTGTCTATAATTAATCAGCAAAACTGATTTATTATCCTTACTGATCCCTTCGATTTTTATAATCAATACAATATATATATATATATATATATATATATATATATATATATATATATATATATATATATATATATATATATATAATCGTTCCAATATGAACAATAATTGGTGGGAAGATAGGGTAAAGAAAACAATTGTTCATATAATCATATTTAAAATGGGCTTTAACCATTTTGTTGATTTTATACTGACTATTAGGTTATTTTGGATTTTCAGTAAGTATATTATTTAGTAAAATAAATCTTCTCAGTTTCATGTAAGGTAATTGTTAAGATGGGGGAAGCCACTTTTATAGGCTTGTAATCACATACACATAGGCTTATCATTTCGGCCAAATGCTAGCAGGAAGTTGCGCATGATATTTAAAACATCTGATCATTGATAATGAAGCCTTGGCAAGTGTAAAATGGTGTGTAAACCCTAAAAACCCTAAGTGCTTTGAAATAAGTATTGAACGAATTTCATTACATTTACTCCCTGTTACTCAGCAAATATTGGGACAAAATGGCAAACTTTGCAAAATCTACTCTTTCCTGAAAACCGTTTTCAGTTTAAATTACTGACTTTACAAGTAAATATAATTTTACTGTTTATGTAAATAATAATTATTTATCATCTGTCCTTCTGAGAAACTTAATCACGGTTTAATGGGGGCTTGCTAAACCATTTGACACTGTGTGGCAGTATTGGAAAGTGTCAATGATCTGACGGATGCCTGCGTGTATAATAGTATAGTATACTATTATTCATCCAGCCATTACAATCCACGTTCCCATACATAAAGTACCTACTGATGACGAAATAAAGAAAGCTATTTAAAAAAAAAAAAGGTACAATAAAGTATCTGTTGAGAGATATGATGTCAGATATCTGAAAATTTGAAAAATGCTTACTCCCTGAAGTACCTCTATATTATGAAAGGTGTCTGGAATCAGAAATATAAGCCAGAAAAGAGGGTCTGTCAGGCATTAATGCATTATGGATATAAAATGGTAGACCTCAAGACCTTCACACATACAGAGGTATCTCAATTGGATCCATCATGGTGGAAATATTAATAAATATTATATTAACTAGGCTCTCATCATTTTATGAAAGTCAATTCCCCACGCCCAGTTTGGTTTTTGTTCTGGAAATGGATGCATCAACGGGATATATGTCATCAATCCACTTCAAGGGTTCAGTTAAGAATTCCTTTTATGTTACCCTGATTGACATACACATGATGAAGGCCAGAGGAAACACCGGCAAAAATCATGTTTAAATACTTCCATTGACTTTCGATTACGATACGCCACTCGCTTTGCCCGATAATCTGCTCATTATTACACAGTGGCTGTTTTTCGTCATATCTGATTTGTACAATTCTCGCCGCGATGAAGTCGTTTGATCTTTAGTTGGTGCTGATTATTATAAAGCAGATATTGCCTAAATTACCAAATTGAATTTAATGCAAGATAAAGTTGCGCCAATATCAAGGTTCTGAAGGG
>CAHIKZ030004979.1:3425000-3437500 GCA_903632075.3 Acanthosepion pharaonis | reverse complement strand
AATAAATAATAAAGAAATGTCATGTAATACTTCAACCAACTTACGTATTTCACTTTGTGATGTCCATTTACGATTGGTACTTGGCTTGATTTAACGGTTTAATTCTTAAAATTTGGCATTTGTTCTCTCTGTTTATATTCTTTAAGGTTTCTATATTCCTGGTTAATTCTTGTTTATTACATTTTTTTCATTTTCCAAATATTAACGTGTCCGTAATTAGTATCAATTTATTTTATTTTTCACCTGTGAATATTTGCAATTTTTCTTTTTACTATTTTTGTGAAGATAGTCCAACTTATAGAAATTTCAAATAATCTGTTGCAGTCTCAGAAAATCTTTACACTATCTTCTTTTGTTTTAACATATGGACTTATTGAAATGTATATTATATATATATATATATATATATATATATATATATGTGTGTGTGTGTGTGTGTGTGTGTGTGTGTGTGTGTGTGTGTATATATAAAAATAGGAAGGAACTGGGTAGGTAAATAATCCAAAGTTCCTTAGTATTTTTGTTATTATTTTTTAAAAAATAGTGCTCGATACAAAAGTAGAGCATAAATATAATTATTTATTTAAAAATATGATTCCAACTTGTGACATAAGAGGTCTCATGTTTCAAGACAAGAGCCAAAAACTTCAATATAATTATTTTAATTAAATTGAATTAAAGTAAGCTCTGTTCCATCTTCAAGCGAAATGTTTTTGGAATAACTTATTTCTGAAATTTACGTGTTTTAATAGTATATTCATAACTGAAATCAAAATTTCCATGGTAACAGCCAGGGCGGTTTGTTTAAACTAGGTAGGGGCGTGTTGGGTGTTAATAATACGTATCAGTATATACCTGAAATTAAAAAATACCATTGGAAATAATGTCACCTTATGAGGAGGAGAAGGGCTACCCTAAGTATGTTAACTAAAGTATAGGGAATATACTATTATATATGCTTATAATAATGCTAAATATACTATATATTATTTACAATATGATTCATGACGCTTGTAATAAAAATAGATAATCCCACACCACCAAAGAAGCTATAGCGTATATATGTAATATATATAATAATTCAAATTCATATGTTATAATTTTTAGTAGCTGAAAAGCTGTTTTGGAGACAACGGAATTGAAGTTTGAAAGATATGAGTGATAATGAATAATATTTAAATTTGATATGCTGGAAATAAAATATATGAAATCAAATATGCTGGCTAAGATGTTTTCATTTTAATGTCAGACTAGTTGACTTCATGGGGATTCCAATTTTAAGTATTTATTCCAAAAAGGAGGAAGAAGTTCGCACGTTTCTATGACATTAACAGATTACATCTTCCTTATTGAAATGATCTCCGTCTTAATAAAATCCTTCGTAGAATTAATCCTTAGTAGGATTAATCTGCTTACTTGATAGAAAAAACAACATTACACTCTTATCAAGTATAGCCTAAGGCAATATTTTATAATGCAGAATATAAATAGCATTTCCCATAGTTCCCATAGCTATCGCCATCTTGACATCAAGACAACATCTCCATTATTCATTTTCCGATCCCATTTGTAAGCATTCATAGCTTGGTATTAAGTACACTGACATTTTAAAACAACAATTCATTATTCTAAGTATATAATGCATTTCGGCGTTTCATTAAAAAAAATGTTGTCAGACGATTATCTCTGGCTATATAGCAACACTTAAAAACTTATAAAGTTGCCACCCGTCTTATCTAGTCCAGTTGGTGTATGGCGTATCCTGCCCAGATAATATCGCCAGAGACAACCAAACTTGCGGATTTTTAACTTCGAACGAAAAGAAAAAAAAAAAATAAATCCATGCTTTCTCAGCAAAAAAATATGTTAAATTTTGTCATTGCAAAACATTGTAAATTATTTTAAATTCGTCATACTGATGTTGTGAAAAAAAGATAACTCTGAATTTGGTTAGTGCCAAACACTTTTTCTTCATTTCCAAAGGTATTACTTATCACTTTTTGGATCTTTCCTTCTGGGCGGCACTGCGCATTTGGGAATACCAGATATAAATTCTTACGATGTTGTAAACGTCTGTTCTGATAGTTTGTTTATTATTTAAACGAAAAGTAAAAACCAAATATAAATTTAAAAAGAAAATTAAAAAAAAAAAAAAAAAATACAAACGAAACCCTTCAAATGTCCAAGATGAAATTTCTTTTAAATAGGATTGAATTAAACGAGTTTTAAAGAATAATTATATATTCTCTGTTAGTTCACGCCAGGTATTCATTCCGAAGCACACTTGGAGGAGTTATTTCTTTCTGTATTTAAATTTGTTTCATATATTCATATTTTACGTTTTGTTTTGTTATTTTCTTAAGTCTGAGATGCTGAAAGATAGCGAATAGCGCGCAACTATTGAAGAGTTTGAAAATAATTATATTTCCATTTCTAATTGATATTGTGATAATAAGCCTGTGAGATATTTTCTGTTACTAAGACGTTATCCTTGTAAAATTCTCGATCAAGAGTACAGTAATCTTTTAGTATCTTGTGGAGCTCATATGTATTTCAGCAACGCCCGTGTCGATGACAGATTCTATAATTCTTTATGGTGTTTTTTGAGTTAAAAGTTGTTCTTTTTCTAGATTTGTTGTCTTGCCATGTAATTTTTTACCTTGTTGTTTAACAATCGAAGAAACAAGGATGCGTACATTTTCGAAGGGTAGTACTGTAAACAAAGCAGACACAGTCAGAATATAAATATTACACTTTCTGCTCCTATAGTCGTTAAATATACAATATTTAAATCTTTAGAATTTATATGAATCCCAAATATTTTGTTAAAATGTCAATATAAGATTAAAGGAAAATAAGATTTGCTATTAGATTAACTGTTTTTCAAGAATGCTATACTCCAGGAGAACAACATTTTACATTTTTATGGCTTAGTTTTCCACAGACTGGAAGAGAAGCGACTATATCGAATCAGCTGTCGCGTCTTCTACAGGAGCCAAAATGTAATTATTGTTAAAATAAATGAATTAATCGATTATAGATCAGCATAAAATCAGGAATTTATTGTAGAAAGAAAAATAATAATTATAGCTTTCTAAAGAAATCTTGTATAACTCATACCAAATATAAATACACTATTAATTATAGGTTTTAAAATTCCTGTACTCATAAAACACGTGTTTTCAGTGCTTATCAACACTTTTCAGGTTATTCAAAGCCAGAAAATATATTTTGATTGTAAAAGTAGTTTTTGGATATGATAGAAATTTACTGATACAAGCCATACTATTTAACACATAGCTCTGAGTAGAAAATATGGTTTCATGCCTTTCTAGGAATCTGTGAAGTTAACGAACCCAAGTGGAGTTAGAACTCGGCTCTCCTATTTCCAAATCCGATTCGTTATCCGTTACATTACTCACACATCCACGCCTACAGCGCCTGTTGTTTCTAAAAAGTTACCCATGAAGGTACTGACCAAGTTTGACGTTACTTAACTTCGGTGATTGTGCAAAAAAAAAAAGAAAAAAAAGGCTGGTGCTTCAACGTGATATTGCCGTCAGCCTACGACATTAATATATATATATATATATAAGCTTCTAAAAAGAAAAAAAAATGGTATTATAGTTTAATAAAATATGATTATAAGTTTATATAAATTTAGTTTTAATTGTAGATTTCTGTCTGCAGCCCATTAATATCAGGCTTGCATATGCAGGGTGACTAAAAACAAACGGAGAATTTGGCTACACTGCGAGACAGTGACCTTGAGCAAGTAAACATTTCGCCATTTAGAATTCAAGATTAAATTCACAGTATTCCAGCTGAGATGTTGCAGAAGTCAATGAGGAATCTTAACAGCAGATTTCAAGAATGCATTCGTACAGGAGGACGCCATCTACAGGACGTAATTTTAAAAAAAATGAAAATTCCATCATTCTTTCTATAATGGCATATTTTAAGGTTTCAATTAATATGAATAAAATATTTTTTTTCCATCACTCTTGGTTTTATTGGATTGTTAAAATGTTCCCGTTTTTTGGGGGTCCCGTATATCACGTTCAAGCACCAGTTCCCGTACGACCTTCGAAGATAAGCAACGTCGAATACCTAAATGGGTGACTGCTTGGGAATACCAACTGCTGTAAGCTTGGATGTGCGGTTGGTGTAATGGATAATGTCTCGGAATTTTTAATTGGGGGTACGGTGGTCTAATGAATAGCGGCTCGGAGGAATCGGAGAGCCGAGTTCGAATTCCAGTCGAATCCATTACATTCTGATACGTATGAAAGGTATAAATCCTACTCTTGTCCCACAAGCTATGGGTAAATATCAGGACAGACTGGGTTCTATAGACTTGGATGGCAATTGCTCTGCCTCAGAAAGAAATGACAACCTACTGCAGGAAAAAATCTGCCTCGTCAATCATGTATCGAAAGATACATAACCGCCTAAGCGTGTATTACATATGGCACATAACTGAGTTCCAATTCGTGTTGCTTTAGTCATTTTCCTTTACCTGCTAATAACATTACTAATCTTTTCTCACTCCAGCTAAGGTTTAATTAGTAAGACTTGTATCTCTAAACCCTCATTCTCTTACCTGAATATGCTTACAATCTAAAAGCAGTTCCTGCTGTAAATAACTCGCAAAATGTTGACAAGCTGTCGAAATCGAATCAGTCAAACATTAATAACAAAAATATTCATGAAAATGGGCATTGTTTTCTAGTTTCTGTTACAAGGTATGTTTTGGAGTACCAAATAAATATTAGGTAGATTTTATTTAGAACTAATTCGACACCGGAGTATGTCCGTTAATTTTTTATACTATACACTTGTGGCAGTAAACTAGACTAAAGTTCAAAGACGTGAATTCTTATTATACGAATCACTTATTAAGAGAAGTAAGTTCGATTATCCCAGGCGTTTCGGACTTGTAGACACAGTTTATAATTTTTTATATACTAAAGTTCACTCGATATAAGGCTCAAGAGCTGACCAAGGTAGAGAGTTACTGTTGAAATGGTAATGATGTGTAATAGGAATGAAAGAGGGGGTAGTAAAAAAATGAAGATTTTGAAGATTAGAATGATATATAAATATCTGCATATGACATGAACAAGTTATGTATATATCTGTCACAGAAAAAGCATCCACCGGGGTCTGCGCCAAAATGTCCACAGAAAAAAGGCTGTTTGATTGAAAGACAGAGATAAAGTTAATTTTCTTGAAGTAGTATAGTGTATCCTAAGTATAAAACTTGAACTGGTGCAACGAAAGTATGGAGATCATTTGAAAATTTGCCTTGGAAATAGCAACGCGGCAAAGACAGGTTTGCAATGTTATGTCTGCCGGAAAGCGGGTGTAGAGTAGAGAATATATTTCCCATCATAAGATCGCTGGAACGATTCGAAAATTTATCCATGTTGTGCAGCTAAAGCCCAGATATGAAACTAATATTCATTTAATCTGACAATTGCAAATATAAGCGAGGTATTTCCTAGAGCAATAGAATGAAGATAGAATGAGCAGACGATATTTGTTAGCAACTATCGCGATTAATTGTATATATGAGTAGCTTGACCATTGTTCGAAACATTTTTTTCTTATATTTAAGCATTTCACTCCAAACAAAGCAACGAACTTACGGAAAAGGCTGGGCTTACTGAGTATGAATTAATATGTGAAAAAGAAAACATTATATTGGAGAGAGAATAAAAAAAAACAAAAAAAACAGGAATTAAAACAACAGAAGATAACGATTCACATTACATATACATTTTTGAAGATTAAAGCTAATTGAAAAGAAAGAGATCAGAAGGGAGTTCGAAAGGTGGGGAGTGTGAGATAGAGGAAACCGTTAGCATAGAACTCATGGTTATTTCTCATTGAGAGTCTAGCCGTACTAGAGCACTTTAAAAATACACCATAATCATTTCATCATCAACAATAACTCCTTGAGTCTTTTTCCGGTAAGACTCTCAATGAGAAATAACCGTAAGTTCTATGCCAACAGTTTCTTCTCTCTTACTCACCCACTTTTGAACTCTTTTTCTGATCTCTTTCTTTTCAATCAGCTTTGATCTTCAAATATATATATATATATATATATATATATATATATATATATATATATATATAATTGTCTCTCCGGTTGGTTTCAACGTATGAGGATCTGACAATTTAACCAATTGATTCAGTTATGAGATTTTGTGCGATAATCTTAAATGGTACCTAAGACCGGCAAGTCGTTTACAAATAAGGCCGCATATAGAGCAAGAGTGAGGATTGTAGGATGAGGTCACTGTTAGATTGGGTGCCCTCTTAGATCTTGCTCGCTTCTTGAAGACGATTCAGACTAGCAGAATGAAACCTGCAGAATGCATTAAAACTCAATTATATATATATATATATATATATATATATATATATATATATATATATATATATATATATATATTGCAAAGGCAAAGGACGAAAGGAAAACTTATCTTAGACGACGCGTTTCGACGTCTAATGAACTTTATCAAGGCAAATATATAGATTATATTTTGCAACAACTATTTACAAGCAGAAGTAAACCTGTCGTTACTTTTAAGAATTTTACATTTAAGATCTCTCATAAATACACTTCAGCCTAAAAGAAAATCAAGATAAAGTATGGAGGATGCTAAGTGATGTAATTTACTGACTAATAAACGAAAGTGGGTCAATGTTCTTGCTTAATATTTATCATAAGGGAATTATTAGTTATATTAATTTACTTTGAGGAATTAATTTATGTATTATAATTGTATATATATATATATATATATATATATATATATATATATATATATATATATATATATAATGGTATATAATTATATATAATGGTATATAGTTATTTATAATTAATTTTAGGTTATGATTTAACTGTTATATATTTTAATCTATAGAATGTTTTGTATTTAATCGTTTTCATTTAATTTTTTAAAGTTTTTATAATCATGTATATTTGTATGGGAAATACATTTCTTTTAGGTCAGGAGATATCTGAAAAAAATCATGAGGTAGATTTATAAATTCGTGTGATTCGATAGCGTCACTCTCATGAAATTTTCGTTTAAGCAAGATTCGATTACACAAAAAAATCTCATGAACGACTTCAGGATAGTTTGCATGCGTGACAATATTCTTACAAAAGCCATAAATTAATATCTTCACCCTTCATCTATGGGCTAAATAGCAGAGTAAATAGCGCTTTACAAAGAGTAAAGCGCCATTTACTCTATTTAACCCATAGATGAGGGGTGAAAGATTAATTTATGGCTTTTCTAAGAATATTGTCACGCATGCAAAACGAAAAAGCCATTCCAAAGGTCAACGGTAAAACATTCTACTATCTTTTTCTAATTTTATTAATTATTATTTAATTTTAATTTGATAAATTATTTATATGTTGGTTTAATTTTAAATAGTAGGTTTTGATTTAACAGTTTTTTTTAAAATTGTGATCATATATGGTGGCTTGGGAAAGGAGCCTATCTTTTAGGAAAGGAGATGTTTGAAAAAAAATCAAGGGCGTAGATTTAAATTTGGGCAAGATTTGATATCTACAAACACAAGAACTTTCTGTTTAAGTAAGTTTGTTTCTCTTTTAATTAGTGTAGCATTCTTTAGGTCGAAGTTGTGGATGAAATTATTTCTTTGTATGACTAATAAATTTGTTAAATTGTTATGTACGAAATGCATATGTGTTCATAGATAGATTTCGTGACCGACGAACATCATGATACAGGAAAGTACAGTACTCGCATTTGTAACAGAGAGACCGATGTTATAATACAAGATACATCATCAATCTTTTCTGTTCTGCTAAAATACATCAACGAGGTGTAACTTTCTCCTGTCCATTTTTTTGCATTTACGCATATGTTGTTTTGTGGAATCATCTTTTAATATTTACCTATACGCCTTGAACTCAAAATATTCTCATTTCAGAAATAATTCCTGGCACCTACTTGCATCTAAGCAAAACATTAGTACAATTTTTTGTTGCCATAAATATCAGAGATTAACTTTCATACTCAATAATCATAATGGCAAGACTATCAGGTGTTCATTTTTTTTTATTTAAATACAATTTTCACAAATATGATTCAACATCGAAGTTTACTTAAACAATTCTGAATGGGTATGCAACAGGCAATAATGGGATCATATTAGGCTAAAGACAACTGGAAATTAATAAATACTTGAAAGAAAGACCTTGAAAATGGCTGAACTATAGAACGCAGAAGAAAGATTTCCAGTAATTTCTTTATATAAGGCATCTTGTAAAGAAATCACATAATTATAAACAAGATAAATGCAATATGCAGATTGCATGTTAGCGTGATACTGAAATGAACTTTGCACAGTGGTATTATATTCAAACACACATCTATACGCACAAGCACACATATTTACCTGCAAGATCCAAATGCAGAGAACCAATATTCATATGACCTTTAGGAACTGTGTTCCATATAAAACCAAATTCATAAATAATTATATTGGATATATCACAACATCCCTAACAAGAAGACTAACGTTACATCTCTCTAACCATAGCTCAATTAGGTCTCATTTTAATAAACGTGGAGAACTATCAAAGTCAATCCGCAACATACTCGTTCATTATACAAATATCAACATTAAAAAAAAACGGCTAAAAATAATGGAAGTATTAATAATAAAAAGTCAACACAGTAATATAAACCATGAACAATGTCACAATGTATATATGACACTATTTACTTCTGTGATGTGTCCCACTTGTCTGTCCGTTAACAATTTTTGCAATGCAGTGTTATCTATTTGCACAGTATTGAACTTAGTTATATGAATTTCTTTACGTTGGAATTTTTCTGAAAATTGTGTGCATGTTACTTTGTTGATCATTTGAATGATGTCGTCTTTCGCTTCAGTAATTTCAACTCTTTTGTATTCGAGGGATTTTGCTCAAATTTCGCTTGATTCATGTTCATAAGTGACAATCTGAATCGGAGAACTTCTTTATGTTGCAGTTTTAGTTTCATTTCCTGAGAGATCATTGTGTAGTTTCTCATATATTTAGAGTTTGTACCTTATCCTCAGTCAAAATTGTGGCAAAAGTGACATATAAGTTATGCATTTTGTACTTTGTAGAATATTTAGTTTTGCCTTATCACTTTCCGTAATTGAGAGTCCTTTATTTCGATTAATATGCCTGCGAACATTGTAACGCATATTTAGGACGAGATGTGGTCTTATTTCAGTTTCTACCACATCTCTCCATATTTGGTATGTCTGATTCGTCATATTTTTTGAAGATTTTCGAGAGCTGCATAAAAAAGATACTATAAGTTGTTTTTACTCTTCGCGATCCCATTTCGCTCGTTTACTTTTGATTAATTAATTTCGCATTGAATCATCAGAGCCAGGGTTGGAGGTAATCCGGTTTTGCTCTCCAGGTGTCTCCTTGTTGGACGAGTTTATTCCAATGAGAAATTATTCGACTCCAGACTACTTCTTCTCTGAGTGAGGCAGCCTTTCTTGTACGAGACAACCGATCCGTTATGGTTTTTTTTTTGTATTTTTTTACGTTTTATCGTTAAACGCCACGTGGTAATTTTGATTTGGATCCACCCTCTAGGACGACTGTCGACCAAAGCTAATGAGCTCGTCCTGCCCGTGAAACCCGGTCATTCTCCGCTGCTGCATATCATCTTGATATTTGTTGACCACTGGGAGTTTTATGAACGCGTTTATTATTATTGTTATTATTATTATTGTTATTATTATCATTTTTATTTTCTTTGATTTCTGGCGTTTACAAATTTCATTCCGGGTCCCGCCCAGGGATCTATGGTTAGAAATGGCATCATGACATTTTCCACTGACAAAAAAAAAAAATTACATAGATAAAGCCCTTCGTAAAGTGTGGGCTGTACTTGTCAGAACAATTTTTGTATCTCCTTGAGGCATAGACTTCCAGGAATCCCTTCAATTAGTCTACTGGAATCATTTCCAACTAGTTCTAGGGCTCTAACTACAACAGGCATTGTTGATGTTCCCATGTGGCACATTTTTTAGATTTCTCTTTGAAGGTCCTTGTATTTTGACAGCTTTTTGAATATCTTCAAAGATACATTGCAGTCAGCAAAGACTGCCATATCAATAAGGAGGCACCATTTTTGTTTGTGGTCTCTAATAACAATATCTGTGCAGTTGGCTTTGATTGTTCTCTCAGTGTGTATTGTGTAGTCCTATAGAATTGTAACAGGCCCTATCTCCGTAACCGGGTCTGGGTGGTGTTCATACCAGTTTCTTTCAGTTTCCTTCCCGTAGAAATTGCAAATTTTTGTTATTATTATTATTATTATTGCTATTATTATTATTATTATCATTATTATTATTATTATCATTCGATTTCTGCTATGGACACACTACCTACCAAGTCTGCGGAAAGACCTAAGGCAGGTCGTGGTGTGTTGTTATGGCCACATTTCATGTTAATTTTTTTTTTTTTTTTTTTTTTTTTTTTCTCCGATGAAGTTGCTAGCGTTACATAGACAAAGTTCTCCTTAGTGTTTGTGCTGTACTTAATAAGACAATTTTCTGTATGTCTCTTAAGCTGGGGTTTCCAGGGATTCTTTCAATGTGTTGTTTTGTTCCATTTTTATAATTCCAAGTGCACCTATTACCACTGGTATTATTCTTGTTTTCAATTTCCACATTTTTTCTATTTCAATTTCCAGGTCTTTGTATTTTGATAGTTTTTCAAATTCCTTGGTTGCTATGTTACAATCCGCTGGACAAGCCATATCAATTAGTAGGCAAGTTTTTTTCTTTCTGGTTTTTGACAATAATGTCCGGCCTATTTGCTTCAATTTTTCTGTCTGTGTGGATGGTATAATCCCATAGAATGGTGACATCTTCTATTTCTGTAACCGGCGCTGGCCGATGTTCATACCAGTGTTTGCTTACACATTTTCCAAAGTGTTTGCACATTGTCCAGTGTAAGTATTGCCCCACTCTATCGTGACGATTTTTATATTCATTTGGGGCAAGTATAGAACATCCTGAGATTAGATGGTCTATTGTTTCTTGGTATTTGTCACAGAACCTGCATTTTGGATCCACATTATTATGTATGATATTTGCCTGAAAATTCCTAGTGAAAAGACTCTGATCTTGCGCTGCAAGAATAAAGCCTTCAGTTTCAGACTTTAATCCAGATGCTCGTAACCATCGATGAGTATTAACTTTATCAACATTGGGTTTATTTGCACGTTCTGGATATTGGCCATGCAGAGGTTTGTCTTGCCAGCGTTGTTTCATCTGTTCAAGGGCTTTATCCTTGGCTTTCTTTTTCATATCTTTTGCTGCAATAGTTGGTTCTTGGCTTCTGTTATTATCATTATTATTATTATTATTATTATTATTATTATTATTATTATTATTTTAATTGTCTATAATGTGTAGCATCTGTCTATTTTGATAGACCATGTATCTGGGCCCCAAAAGTTCAGCCTCAGCTGCTGGTGGCAGCGTAGCATCCGTTATGGCTGTACATGTGCACATGGGAGTGATAGTTTCGCAGGAAGTTGCCACAACGGGGTTGAACATAACATCGAACTGTCCTAGAGACTCCAGCTTCGAATTTGTCCTCAGGGTTTACTCCCGAAGCCTTTCCTATGATTGAGAATGGCCGCAAGGCAGTAGAGGTTTAAAATCAGTTTTCCTTCTCTTACATTGACTACCCGCTCGGGTTGACGAGTTCCATTTACACGAATTTTATATATATACACGGATAAATACACACATATTTTATACTGGATGTCGGAGTAAACAGTTCGTTATCAAATGAACCATTTTAACAATTATTAATATTAATTTAAATGAATCTAAAAACAGAAATCAATAAATAAATGAGAAAAGGAGAACAGCATAATATTATCATCAAATATGTTAGAACATTTTTGTTAAAATTATTTCAAAGGTAAATTATAGAAGATATTGACTATTTTGAACTAATAATAAAAATAGTAGATAAAAGAAAATAAAGTTACGAGTCGAAAATCTTTTCCTACAAATTTGAACTTACTTTCCAGCCCATAAAAATGTTACGTTACTTTATATTACAATCAATAAAAAAAAGGTTAAATGACTTGAATTGTAGGCATATGTTATTAAAAAACAATTAAATCATAAATGATAGAGAAATAAATTGACGATATTAAGCTAACAGTAAAAGATAAACAAATCAAAAGAAAACAAACATTATTACTCGAAATGTATTTCCTACAATTTGGCAATTTACGTCCTGTTTCATAAAAAAAAAGAAATGTTATACTTAAAGAATAGAATTATTAGTACCAATGTAATTCTAAAAATACATTATTAAATATTCTTAATGAATTCATCTAGCCAGATAACAGTTATTTTAAAAATAAGACAATTCATATGTACCAGGAATTATCTTAAAGTAA